>CM053029.1:134276629-134659491 GCA_028564925.1 Lithobates sylvaticus
CAAAGTTGTCGGGACAGCCCATATAAACCTCTCCCACTCAACAATCAAGTTGGATAAAGACTCAGCAAGGGACGCTGACTGGCAGCGCTTACGTCGCATGCACATCTTGCGATTTTCCCCATCATGTCTGCACAGAGGCTTTAAATTCCTTTCTATTTAAAGGAGCTGGGAGTACCAGAGGAGGCAAGGGAGACTCTGAAGTGTGGAGATGGTGCGGTGACCGATCCAAAAGTTTCAATCCTATTGCTGTAGTGGTGTTGATGCAGCCAGGTGGAGAGGGGATTTCTCAATGTAAAGAACCAAATGAAATCTTCAATCTTCCAATATAATTGGAATTCGAAGCCAGAAACCTGCTCTCAGGAGAGAGAGGCAAGTCCATCACCTTAAAAACCCTATCAAATAACAGATATGTTGGGTGCAGGAGGGGTTATATGGACTTTCCTATCAGCTTTGTTTGCCATTGTCCCATTGCGGCATTGATCCGGTGTCTTGTACTGTACAATTCTACATTTTTATATATATATATATATATATATATATATATATATATATATATATATATATATATATATATATATATATATATATATATATATATATATATATATATATATATATATATATATATATATATACATATACATACATATATATACACACACACACACACACACACACACAGTATCTCACAAAAGTGGTTACACCCCTCACATTTTTGTAAATATTTTATTACATCTTTTTATGTGACAACACTGAAGAAATGAATCTTTGCTACAATGTAAAGTAGTGAGTGTACAGCTTGTATAACAGTGTACATTTGCTGTCCCCTCAAAATAACTCAACACACAGCCATTAATGTATAAACCAGTGGCAAAAAAAAGATGAAGATGTTCAAATTGGGCCCAATTAGCAATTTTTTATCCCCAGTGTCATGTGACTCGTTAGTGTTACAAGGTTTCAGGTGTGAATGGGGAGCAGGTGAGTTAAACTTGGTGTTATCGCTCTCACTCTCTCATACTGGTCACTGGAAGTTCAATATGGCACCTCATGGCAAAGAACTCTCTGAGGATCTGAAAAAAATAATTGTTGCTCTAAATACAGATGGCCTAGGTTATAAGAAGATTGTCAAGACCCTAAAACTGAGCTGCAGCAGAGTGACCAAGACCATACAGCGGTTTAACGGGACAGTTTCCACTCAGAACAGGTCTCACCATGGTCGACCAAAGAAGTTGCGTGCACATGCTCACCGTTATATCTAGTGGTTGTCTTTGGGAAATAGACGTATGAGTGCTGCCAGCATCACTGCAGAGGTTGAAGGACTGAGGGGTCAGCCTGTCAGTGCTCAGACCATGCGCCACACACTGCATCAAATTGGTCTGCATGGCTGTCATCCCAGAAGGAAGCCTCTTCTAAAGATGATGCACAGGAAAGCCCGCAAACAGTTGCTGAAGACAAGCAGACTAAGGACATGGATTACCTGAACCATGTCCTGTGGTCTGATGAGACCAAGATAAAACTTATTTGGTTCAGATGTCAAGTGTGTGTGATGGCAACCAGGTGAGAAGTACAAAGACAAGACAAGTGTGTTTTGCCTACAGTCAAGCATGGTGGTGGGAGTGTCATGGTCTGGGGCTGCATGAGTTCTGCCGGCACTGGGGAGCTACAGTTTATTGAGGGAACCATGAATGCAAACATGTACTGTGACATACTGAAGCAGAGCATGACCCCACCCCCTCCCTTCAGACGTTTGGGGCCCATTAACATCATTGTGTTGTCCTAATGAACATTACCTGCACTTGTGCGATGAGGTGCCATTTATTGTAAAAGGAAAGCTAACGCACTTTGCCGATGGACATGTGCTAAGCTTCCAGAAATGCTACTTGCACCTTTTTTGGTATGTTGGGCAGTCTACTCGAGTGAATGAGCTGCCTTAATTCCACATACATGCGGGGGGGAAAAAAAAATAGACCACACTGCAATTTAAATTTTTACCCACTTTTAAAAGAAAAAAAGCCAACCAAAAACACACACTCTGGATTGATCATTCTTATCAAGGACGGAGGCCATTTGCCATGTCATGAAGGTCCTTTTTCATTCAGTCACTTACAATTATTGGATGACTACGGTTTCCCTAATTGTGCTCTGCATTGTCACCCTGTCACAAACTCCTGGTGGAAACTACAAGAGGCTGTGCTGACATGCACTGTGCAAGGATGGCCCATTGTTGTCACTAGGAGATAGCTGGTCCAAAAGGAGAATGATGTGCATCCAAAGCTGCAACAAATGCATGTAGACAAAAAGTGACTGAAAGGAGGATGGAAGAGATCAGCAGCACTGAAGCTGCATTTATATTCCCACTGACCTGTTTGTAGACGCCATTCTGACTTGAACAAAAAGCCCACCAACAAAAAACATGAAAGTCTTCCAGCTAAGGGTTTAGATTAGGTGTGGTCAACCTACTTGATATAGGGGATCTCAAGTGCGGCCCCTGACATCACGAAGGGGGCAGCACATAAAGGCTGCAGAAATGCAGCAGAAGATGGTCAACAATTATGTAAATGCTTCAAGGAGGTGGTCATAGACTGCAAAATACTATAGAAGATGGTCAGAGACTGCAAACATGCTACAGGAAATGGTCAGAGACTGCTAAAACAGATGGCTGTAGACACCAAACATGCTATAAAAGATGGTCAGAGACTGCTATAGAAGCTGGAGACTGTGGGACATGCTTTAGGACAGCAAAGGAGAAGAAGAAAAACAAAAAGATAAAATGTCAAATAAATATAACAAACAAATAAGTAGAAAACTTGTCTACTAGCCTAGATCAACTGTGCGTATAGGGTTCTGTATACGAAAGCTTTCCAGTTCTATTCATTTGTTTTTCTATTGAACTAGGTGGACTATCTTTTTTCAACCTAAGTAACTGTGTAAAGCAGTCTACTGAATAGTTCCCCTCCACCGGTTTGAGTCAGCACCAAATCACAGACTACTGCACAGCGTTATGGCAGGGATTTAACTGTGCCAAAATAGGGGGGTAAAAACAGTGGTGAATGCCAAAAGTGTGGCTTACTGAAAAGCATGTTTTGCTGCCCAGGTCTGAGCTTAAGAAAACTAAAGAAGAGAAAAGAAAAAAAAAAAAAAAAATACTGGAGAATAAATGGTGCTGTAGAGAAAGAATTCAGGTCACTCTGTTCACCTATAACCAGAACACACAATGAGAAGTGACAAGAGAACACGGTGACTCCGCAAAACAACTGTGTCCCCAGAATATCTCCAACACACATTCCAAATGCACAATTATTGGTGACATTCGATTCCAAAAAGCAGCGAAGGTCTTGCCAATGAACATAAATCCATCACAAACCTGGGCAACTAAAACTAGAGGTTGACCGATATGGGTTTTTCTCTGGCCGATGCCAATATTTAGAAAATCGGGGAGGCCGATGGACGATACATGATGCCGATATGAGGCACGTTTCGAGTCGATATAGTGTAACTGTGTGAAACTGACATATGTAACTGAATGCAGAGCGAGATCAGCTGTCAAAATTCAGGGGTGATGTGGGCGGGACCCAGCAGCTATCAAACACCAGCCAATGATTGGGCTGCTTAAGAAAGGGGTGGGGTCACATACACGTTTCACACACTCAGCGGCTCTGGCAAGCGTCAAGGGCTACTCTGCCAATGGAGTGTGGGGAAGGGAGGAAGAACACTTCTGGGTCGACGGGGCACGATGCGGTCAGTGTTAATCGGCCGAATTTGCATAATAATCGGCCAATGCCGATTTCTTAAAAAAGGGCAATTATCGGCATATACATCGGTCGACCTCTAACTAAAACCAAAACTATGACGAAATAACACAGAGGATGAGCTTAAAGTGCATTTCTTCTTTTGCAGCTAAAATTTGTTACATGCCACCATTCACATAGAATAAACTTACAAAGCAATATTTAAAAAAATAAAAAGATCGCAGCTTACTTTGTTTAGGTGCTCTGTTCTAGACCCGCCAAAAATTCTACATAGTTCTTTGTTTAAGAGGGGACTGGGCAACTGTATTTACCATAATGAACCCTGTCTGTACTATGCAGGCCGATCTTCATTAATTATCAGCTGTAACTAGATTTGAATGCCGTCTGTCCTAACAAAGGGTTAAAGGTTTAGAGGATGGGCTTCTTACATTGTATGTTAAAGGATAATTTCACCTTTGGTAACATCTTACGTTACACCCATTTATGGTGGAACATGTTACCAAAGAGCACCTGCCGTGACAGCGGGCGGGAGGATCTTCTCTCCACACCTGCATCATTCATTCACAGAGGTCTGCTAATGAATGAACTACAAGTTCACTCCAACATTGTTCAAAAAACCTTGCAGTTAGACAGGACACCTCCTCTTGAGAGACATTTAAAAAGTAAAGAAAAAAAATTATATATTATATATATATATATATATATATATATATATATATATATATATATATATATATATATATATATATATATATATATATATATATATATATATATATATATCACACACACACACACACACAAAAAGAACAAGAGGGATTGCTGCACAAAAATGTTTTAATTAAAAATTTAAAACATCAAAAATATACAGACAGTCATGATAGTTAACGGTTTCGGGTTAGTACAGATTACGCCCTTCTTCAAAACTTCATGCCTATGAATGATCGAATCCATGATACATTTTATATAAAGAGAGCTCATGTGCACACTATTAAAACAATCAACCAGCCTGTCTGGAATCAATTAATCACAGTTAACAAAAACCTTATAGTGAACTACATAATACCATATGGCTGGGTTCACACTGCTGCGGTGCGGGAACGCTGCGAATCTACTGCGGGTTCCCGCACCGCATGTCTCTCGCAGGCAGTTCACACTGCCCTATGCGAGCTGCTGGGAGTGTCAATGAAATGTTAATGACACCCCCATAGCAGCTCGCATATCACAGTGCGATCTGCAAACTCGGACAGGAATCGGATCGCATGGTGAGAACACCATGCGATCCGATTCTGCTGCGGACCGAAAAAAAGGGTCCTGTCCGATTTTGGGCCGAATGCGATGCAAATTCAGCCATACTATCTGTATGGCTGAATTTGCATCGCACAGAGATCGCATATGATTTGAACTGCAGTGCGGTGCGAATCATATGCGATCTCCCGCACCGCAGCAGTGTGAACCGGGCCTATAACATGAAATGATCCTGAACAAAAAATCAACAGGTGTAACAGTATTCCCACACTTCACAGATTGTCCATCAATCGGGAATACTATAGTAAATGAAAAAACTTTAGAAAATAAAAAACTAAAACTAAAAGAAAGATAAAAAAATAAAAAAAAATGATATATGTATGTGCGTGCATGTACGCAACCAAACACGCACACACAAAAACACACACAGATAGTGATAAAATAATTGTGCATAATATCGAATATATATGAAAAAAATAATAATAATGAAATATAAAAAAACAACATTCTCAAGAGAAAACCATTAAAGAAATAAATACAAATCAAAATCTGAGTTTAACCCTTTTGGTCGGAGGGTATCTAGTCAGTGTATCCAATTAACTTCCCTCTTTTTCAACTCCAATTCTCTATTGCCACCCCATTTGTTTTTTAGTACCCCATCTATCACCATAAATCTAAGTTGGGAGACTGTGTAACCTTTTTCCATACCACACGGACATTTAATTATGTAAACGACTTGGGTAGATTGGCAGGTGTAATAATCCTTAATCGATATATCATACCCCTTTTGGGGGTGTGAAAAACACTTGCCTTTCATCATACTAGTACATTGTATACAAGAGAAACAGGGAAAAGATCCTTTATTCTTGGGACCCAAAAAGTATTACAAGGGATAGGAGCAGAATATTGATCAGATTTTACCGCTCTTACCGTGGTAAAATTCTGCAACTTAAGGATAGCTACTGTTCAAGATGGACCAGTGTTTTTTTATATTATTTATTTTATTTGAGAAAGGGTGGAATTAAAGAGATGAAGGGCATTCTGCGACCGGATATAGGGGTTTTGGTATTATCATATAAAGTCATCCGCTCTTTACGAACTACATCTCTGGGATATCCCTGTTGTCGCAGTCTGTCCTCCATCTCTTCTAGTCTAATGTCTCCAGTATCAGGATTACTTGTAATCCTGGCTACTCGTTTAAATTGACTCCGGGAAATGGACTTAAAAACTCCTGGAGGATGAAAGCAACAAAATTTTAATAACTGGATTACGATCAGTTGGTTTCCTGTATAGGTCACTAACAATGTGTCTGTCTTTAATGGATAACAATCTAAAAATGGAGTTTCCTCCTGATTCACTGACATGTTAAATTTCAGACCTGGAATCAATAGGTTTAAATACGTGTTGAAAAGAGATAAAGATTCAAGATCGCCTGTCCAGATGGCGAAGGCGTCATCAATGAACCTGTACCATACTGTACAATTATAATTAAAGAGTGTGCAATTATACAAAAATGTCTGCTCTATCATGTCCATAAATGCATTGGCATATGAGGGTGCCACATTTGAACCCATTGCTGTTCTGGTGAGCTGCAAATAGTAGGCATCTTTAAATAAAAAGAAATTCTCCTCTAACACCATTTTAAGCAAATCCATAAGGAAAGAAATTTGTGCAGGAGTGTATATTTTAGATCTGTCCAGTAAACGTTTGCATGCTTCTAGGCCAAGAGTATGTGGAATGGCCAGTCCCAGAATTTTACCACCCCCCGCTGCCATCGTATCGTCGGAGTAAGGGTGACAGAGTGGTAAAATCTGATCAATATTCTGCTCCTACCCCTCGTAATACTTTTTGGGTCCCAAGAATAAAGGATCTTTTCCCTGTTTCTCTTGTATACAATGTACTAGTATGATGAAAGGCAAGGGTTTTTCACACCCCCAAAAGGGTTATGCTATATCCATTAAGGATTATTACACCTGATAAGCTACCCAAGTCATTTAAATTATTAAATGTCCGTGTGGTATGGAAAAACTTAGATTTATGGTGATAGATGGGGTACCAAAAAACAGACGGGGTGGCAATAGAGAATTAAAGTTGAAAAAGAGGGAAGTTAATTGGATACACCGACTAGATACCCGCCAACCAAAAGGTTTAAACTCAGATTTTGATTTGTATTTATTTCTTTAATAGTTTTCTTTTGAGAATGTGTTTTTTAGATTTCATTATTATTTTCCTATATATTCGATATTATGCACAATTATTTTATCACTGTGTGTGTGTGTTTGTGTATGCGTGTTTGGTTGCGTACATGCACACACATACATAATTTTTATTATTATTTTCTAAAAAAAAAAGCTTTCATTTCCTGCAAGTGTGGAAACACTATTACACTTGTTTATCTTTTGTTCCGGAATCATTTCATGTTATATTGTATTATGTAGTTCACTAGAAGGTTTTTGTTAACTGTGATCCAATGATTAATTGATTCCAGACAGGCTGGTTGATTGTTTAATAGTGTGCACATGAGCTCTCTTTATATAAATTGTATCATGGATGTGATCATTCATAGGCATGAAGTTTTGAAGAAGGGTGTGATCTGTACTAGCCCGAAACCGTTAACTATCATGACTGCCTGTATATTTTTGATGTTTTAAACTTTTCATTAAAACATTTTTGTGCAGCAATCCCTCTTGTTTTTTTTTATAATATAAGTCCTTGGGAAGGCTTAATTGCTTTGCACATGCCATTACGACCAAGTGCATGTAAATTATCTGTAACAGTGAAGAATGGCTCTTCCCCTACCAATTGGACTGGTCATGTGATAGGTAGCAACTGACCAATAGGTAGGTTGAGATTTGCACTTTTGGCTGCCTCTACCTCTATACCTACTGATCATTAGGACATGAGGTTTTCATTGACAGTCACCTTTTTTACTTGTTTTCTTCATATACTAAGTTTGAATTCAGGTTTTTGGACAGGTGTACAAGTTGTATGTATTTTTTTTTTTACTTCATGGTTTAGAAAGAAACTGATAACATCAATCTGTCAGTGTTTTCGGAGCTGTAAACCTGTAGTTGTATGTCTGTGCCCCCAGGCTAACTAAAACAGAAAGAAAAGGCAAATTGAGCTTTTGGCATATATAGATCTAGATCGAGAATCACTGGAAGAGCAGATACTGTGAAACGTCCAAAAAATGCCTTGCATATCAGAACAGTAAAGGGTCATTTGGGCCAATTAAAAATCAGACAGTGATTCAACTTGCCTACAACTTATTAAACAGAAATATCAGGATTTGGGTGCAACACCGCCCCAAGCACTTACTTTGTATAGCTATGATACAATCACAAATCAGATAAACTGCAATTACGGTAGTTACAAAACCTACAATTACTCAAGAGGGGAACTGGGTGCACGGCTGATTCTTGGTCACACCAAAAATACTAAAATAATGATGTATGCAATGAACACAAAAGATTTAAAAGTCTAAGCTTAGAAAAAAAAAAAAAAAGGAAGAAGGCAGAAGAAGGGCAGGGGACATTAGGTATTATGTCCCATGTTGCTGTCCCCTGGTCTAGGTGAAATCTTCCTTCACCCCCGCTGCCGTAATCTTCCATTAAATTTTATTAGCGATAAGGAAACGGTCACATGCACACATCAAGAGTGCCCAACTATGCCCTGCTACCTCCTCCATTCTCGGAAGCTGTACTGTGGAGAGGACGGACCTTTCAGTCATCCACCTTTGTCCATTTAAAGATAAAGTTTCATTCATAGAACCCAGTATGCCTTCTATAAATGAAGGAGCTGGGCAAAACAGATGGGCAAAGTCAGGCACTCTTGTTGAGTACCAATGTCACACTGGAACACTGCAATAAATAAGCCCAAGGGTCATTACTAACCATTGGTATGAAGTATCCCCTTGTGCTGCTGTCCCAATACATCATACCAATGGTTAGTAATGTCCCTTGTGCTTATTTTATTTTTTATCTAAAAACTTACTTAAATGTAACCATGATTTAGTAGCACAAGGGGAACATTACACTAAATGGTAAGTAATGTCCCATGTGATTTTTTTTTTTCTTTTTAGAACAACTTAGGCTTTAAAATGTCATTATCTTGTTGACGATAGAGTGAAGTAGGAACCAGGGAAGATACAAAAAATAAATGCAAAATTAAAGCGGAGTTCCACCCTAAAGTGGAACTTCCGCTTATCGGATTCCTCCCCCCCTCCGGTGCCACAATTGGCACCTTTCAGGGGGGAGGGGGTGCAGATACCTGTATAATACAGGTATCTGCACCCACTTCCGGGACGAGCATCCCCGCCCATATCCGAGAATGCCCCGTTGTGTCTTGGGAAACACAGTTCCCAGGACACAGCGGGGACCAATAGAGAAGCGCAGCGCGACTCGCGCATGCGCAGTAGGGAACCGGGCAGTGAAGACATTGCGTCTTCACTTCCCGATTCCCTGACCGAGGATGGCGGAGGGGCAGCGAGAGACGAGTGCTCGCTCGTCACATTCTGCCGACACCGCTGGAACCTGGAACAGGTAAGTGTCCATTTATTAAAAGTCAGCAGCTGCAGTATTTGTAGCTGCTGACTTTAAAAAAAAAAAAAAAATCGGGTGGAGCCCCGCTTTAATTTCAGGTTTACAAGTTGCATGATTTTATTTTTTTACATTTATTGGCTCAGGAAAAAGCAGATAATCTACAACTACAGGTCTACAGACCTAACACCCTGCCAGGTTTAGTGCTTGTGCTGCCCTGGCTGACCACAGCTAACTAAAGGAGAAAAAGAAAGGAAAAAAAAATCGGCTTTTGGGAAAGATCATTTTGGAAGCAGGGGACGTTTCAGTTAACGTCACCAAGGAATATTCACACTTGCCTTACATATAGGAACTGTTAAAGGGTTATTTAGGTCCAAGATTAGATTAGAGTACACAGCAATCCCTCCTTTGCAGAAAGCCCAAGCTCCAATAAGACATGGCCCCTGCCCTCCAAGTTTCAAGTGGCAGTGTGAGTGGGATCCTGTGGGGACTTTTTAGGACGAGGCGAGATTCCTCATTCTTGAATTCTTGATTAGGAATTCCGTCCCAGCTGGCAGGTAATCACATAATCCTAAAAGAAAGGTCTCCACTGAATCCTCCTCACACGGATGACCAAGGGCAGTGGTGTGAAGCCCACATTCCGGTGGAGCTTGGTTTGGGATCCACCATGCAATTTGCAATCATGGCAGTGAACTTAATGGATCCTCCAAATCTTTATCATTTGAGTGCACAGGTGGCCCAGACAGAACATCTGATTTTTGGGGATTTGACAGAATTCGTTATACCAAATCAGCAGTATTATATATTATGATGGTGCTTGCTTTTCAGAACTGCCTAATAGGCAGTCATTGCTCACAATAATAAAGATGAGAAAAAGCAAAGAGAAGGAGATAAGCGTTATCTGAATAGGAAGATTTGAATGCCTCGTTTTGAAACAATATCCTGCTTCTTAATCAGAGCAGTTATTTAAATTAGTAACATAAGGAAGCCTTCCATTAGATGAGTGTGAATTTCTGCAGAGCCCCGGTAATGGCGCGCGCAAGGCTTAACACATCAGCCCACGGACTGCAGGAACACATAGCTCTCCACTTGATTCAGGCATTTTCCCCTCTAATTAAATCCCATTGACTCCAGATCGACCGCTGAGAGGGCTTAAGTCACCTGATCGGGATTTAACCACTTTAAGCCTTTCAGCAGTGCAGATGCTCAGAGAACACAGTCAAGGTCTTAATACTGTCACATAAATGATGAGATGCCAGAACCAGCACAGAGAAAAAAGACGAAATGATAATTTATTTTTTTTTTAAATAAAAGACAGAGGAATACTTCAATTAAAGAGACACAAAAAGATATCCTTATTCTCCAAAAGCCATCCCTGCTGGGAGAACACAGCGATTATTCCTAGCGGCTATAGCCACATGTACAATTTTGGCATGCTGGTCGATCCATCGATCGACTTGGGTACAATCAGCCTACCCATAAATGGTTTGAATCTCGGCCAGTCCCTGCTGAAATTCGAAACCATCCATGGAAAGCTTCAGGCTCAGTTCACACTGCCACAACCTGAAAGTTGAGCAACTTTAGGGAATGCCTGGGCAATCTTCCTGTAATGTTGGATCCAAAACACATCAATTAAGATGAGGATCCGTCTTGGATGTGACTTCCATTTAATTCTATGGGCAGAAGTCAGAACAAAGTAGTGCAGAAAACTTTTCCAAAGTCAGACCAGTTAAGATGGGAAACATTGCTTTTTACATGTCAAGCAACATGTGCTCACCAGTGTAAACTGGGCCTTACAGCTTTTTAGAGAAGTTGGGAGAGTAATAGAAAAAGTATCAGTTGCAGAGGAACCTTTGGCACTTTCCTTATGACCAATAATTCATTTTTTTTAAACAAACAATAGCAACAGACAGTAAAAAGCATTGCAAAAAAAGAACTACTTGAATCTGTTGCTCTCAATAATGCCAATGAAAAAGTCAGAGTTTTCATGAATTTGGTGGAAGGCTTTCTACTTCCTTCACAGCGCCAGACTTGGGTCTAAAAAGCCTTACTGAATGGTCTTCATGGTACACTGGTAAATTAGTTTTTAACATTTTTAAAAACTGAAGAATGTGGCAATTAGGGATGAGCTCGGGCGTGTTCACACACTCCACGTGCAGAGCCCGCCAGGAAGTCGGCACAGCGCTGCGCCAATCATAGGCAGTGAGACATTTCCCAATCTCTGCAGCCACCCAAATCCGATATTTCTGTTTAGCACAACTGTACCAGTAACAGGAATGCCGCCCACACTCAAAGTGTTGTGCCTGGTGCGAAACATGTCAGAATAGAAGCCGTTCCTGCTCGCCATGTTAATAAATGAAGAGATAAATGTGAAAAAGTGCAGCGCTCAGAAAAATGAGATAAAAAATGAGATAAAAAAAAACTTGACCAATAACGGTAAAGGTGAGTGAATCAAGTCCTATTCCATGTGAATGGATATTGGTACTTGCGACAGTTTGAGTGCATATAAACTTATAAACAACTTAATTACAGTGCAAACCTAAACCAAATATGTGTTGATATATGTTAAATACATAAACTAACATTTGCAAAAAAATATGTGAATGACCAAATCTATAAGTTCAAACACATAAGTGCATCCAAATCGCATGCAGTGAAAAACGCAAAAAAAAAAATCAAAATAGTCAAACAGAGTCCTCAGTACTGAATATTGAGTACATAAACTAACATTTGCAAAAAAAATATATGTGAATACCCAAATCTATAGGTTCAAACAGATAAGTGCATCCAAATCGCATACAGTGAAAAACGCAAAAAAAACAATCAAACAGAGTCCTCAGTGTTCAGTAGCCTTTGACAGTCTCCTACACAGAGCACTTCTGAGTGTAATAAGATTTTCTTCAAATTAACCTCGCAGGTACCCCTGATGATGTCACGCTGTGACGAAACGATCGTCGGGTAGTCTCGCCCACACGCTCTGCGCATATGCGATCGCTTCTACACTCCCAGGCCAGGAGTTTTTATCTTTCTTAGCTACAAGGTAGCGAAACTGTTTTTATTTTGTATTGCTACTTATCTGTGCTGTACATTGGACCCATTGAGCCAGAATAAAGGCATCCCTTGTTTTAACATACTACACGATCCGGACCTTTTTTGTTTTATTTTTGGTATCCCTGCGGGACTCTGATCGGACCCCCAGAGGGGGTATATAGGCACTTGGTGGAGCCTGATGCACGCTCTGATGAGCGAGGAATTGCCCAGCTGATTCGCTGTACCTGGAACCTCGTTTGATGGGATATATGCGGTAAAGACCAGACATCTGGTAAGCCTCCTTTTCTTACTTTATATCTCTTGAAGGGAACTGCGAGGTTAATTTGAAGAAAATCTTATTACACTCAGAAGCGCTCTGTGTAGGAGACTGTCAAAGGCTACTGAACACTGAGGACTCTGTTTGATTGTTTTTTTTGCGTTTTTCACTGTATGCAATTTGGATGCACTTATCTGTTTGAACCTATAGATTTGGGTATTCACATATATTTTTTTTGCAAATGTTAGTTTATGTACTCAATATTCAGTACTGAGGACTCCGTTTGACTATTTTGATTGATTTTTTTGCGTTTTTCACTGCATGCGATTTGGATGCACTTATGTGTTTGAACTTATAGATTTGGGTATTCACATATTTTTTTGCAAATGTTAGTTTATGTATTTAACATATATCAACACATATTTGGTTTAGGTTTGCACTGTAATTAAGTTGTTTATAAGTTTATATGCACTCAAACTGTCGCAAGTACCAGTATCCATTCACATGGAATAGGACTTGATTCACTCACCTTTACCGTTATTGGTCAAGTTTTTTTATCTCATTTTTTATCTCATTTTTCTGAGCGCTGCACTTTTTCACATTTATTTCTATTTTTGGTTTAGTATCTAGAGCCATAGTGTTCAGCTGCTCTGGTTATTTCCTAATTTTTTCCGAGCGCAGATTTCTTCCACATTTTTTAATAAATGAAGAGATATCTAGGTGTGCGGCTTTCCTGTTACTGCTACAATTGATTGCTTTGGTGGAGACGAGCCAAGCCAGTAACCTGAGGTGCGATTGTGGACCCTGAGTAACAAATATTTAAACATTGGATGGATTTTGTTTAAGGCCCCTTTCACATATGCGGACCGTATGTCCGTTTTTCATCCATCCGTTTTTGGATGAAAAACGGACATACATGCATGTCTATGGGGCAGCGGGTGTCAGCGGATGAGCATCCGCTGACACCCGCTATTGTCCGCCTCCGCAATTGTCCGATTCTGCAGACGGAGGAAAACCCTATTTTTTCATCCGTCTGCAGAGCGGATTGGATGAACACGGACAGACGGTCCGTGTTCATCCGATCCCCCATAGGGGAGAGCGGAGAACTGACAGGGCGGTCCCTGCACAGTGTGCAGGGACCGCCCTGTCATCAGCCGGCTCAGCGGGGAACAGCTGTGCGATCCCCGCTGAGCAGCGGATCTTCACGGGGCGGATCATTACGGATCCATCCCGTGTGAAAGGACCCTAATAGAACTGGGAGCAACAGCCCTTCAAGCATGTATTTTGTGTAGCTAGGCTAAAATCCCAAATCATACAAATTACTCATAACTGGGTGCATGGCAGATTCTTGGTCACACCATATTATGAAAGTATAACCAGCAGGCCAATGACTAAAATATGCCTCATTGTCATGTCACAGCCAGGTCTGAAGCAAACAGCCTTGTGATCAATAATGCTTGGCCTCACAAATGGTTTCTTTCAATGTGTACTCAAAACACTGAGCTTTGAAACAAGGACATTTCGATTGACGCCCCTCCTTTCGTAGATGAGAGGTAAAGAGGTACTGTTCTCCAGACTGTTTCCTGGTCGTCGTCTTCTTCTTCCAAAAAAATAAATAAATAAAAATATGGATGCTAGAAAGCCCCAGGTCACCATTGAGCAGCCATAGCAACCAAGGGAGAGAAGGCAACATTTTCTGGTTGCACAGCGAGGTTTAAAAATAACCCAGATCTGAAAATGCCAACTGCAAGCTTCAATGAGTCACCCCAATCACGCTGGAATGCAATTAAGAATAAAAACAAAGTGCTGAGAGAGAGAGACAGACTGCGCTGTGAGGCTGGAATGATGACATTACAGGGGAAAGGAGAGTAAAAGGATCCCTTACCGCCACCGACAGTGGTTGGACTGCATCAGATGTGTCACCGCTGGTCTATAGTGCCCCTTATTAGGGCTCATTCACACTATACCGCAACCATAAAGCACTTGCTATTAATGGAAGGTCAGTGATCCTTGCGACAATCCATTAACTGCTTTAGATGTGAACAAGTCCTTCTGGTGAAAAAGCAGTGACAGGCACTCTGACCTCGCCATTTTTTATTTCATGTATTTAAAAAATAAATGACAGGCTTAGCAAGCAGGACAGAAGGGGGGGGGGGGGGGATAATTGCAAATGAAATTAAGGAACCAAATCATATTTTAGGCAACTATAGTCTATTCAAGGGATAAGAAGCTATGGAAATAGTTGTGTAATGACAGCTAGCTTCATTCAACCCCCTTCTTTGGAGACCAGCCTAAGCTCATACATTTATGGACTGATGCGTTTGGTGATTGGCCAAAAGACTGGTGAATTACAAAAAAGGTACTGTATTTAATCGAGTATAAGCCGAGTTTTTCAGCACATTTTTTTGTGCTGAAAGTGCCCCTCTCGGCTTATACTCGAGTCAAGCACTTTTCTGCAGCAGAAAATGACATTTTCCGACCCGACTTTGGGGCCCCTCATCTCAGGGCCACTTGGTGCTAGGAACCCCATCTTTGGATATGTGTGTGCTAGGTCCACTGGGTTAGCACACCAAATTTGCGGTTCTTCGCTCCAAGTGGCCCCGAGATATGGGGTAATAGATATACAAGTCGGGTTGGAAAATTTCATTTCCTGCTGCAGAAAAGTGCTTGACATTTTCTGACCTGACTTTGGGGTCCCATATCTAGGGGACACTTGGTGCTAGGAACCCCAAATTTGGTATTCAAACCCAGTGGAACTAGCACTACAACATAACCATGGATGGGGTTCCTAGCACCAAGTGACCCCGAGATACAGGGCCCCAAAGTCGGTCAACTGTGTCCATCTGCAGCAATGTCATTTCGGGACCCTTGGCTGTAGCTAGGGGGCATTTAGGAACCCTTAACTACCAAGTTCGAAGTTTGGGGGACCTATGGCTGCAAATGGGCACAGTGAGGCTGCAAATGGGCACAGTGAGGCAGCAAATGGGCACAGTGTGGCTGCAAATGGGCATTGTTGACCCTCTTTTCCACTTACAGTAGCTGCGCATTTCTCACCCTAGGCTTATACTCGAGTCAATAAGTTTTCCCAGTTGTTTGTGCTAAAATTAGGTGCCTCGGCTTATACTCGAGTATATAAAACTTTTAAATTAAGCATTTTAAAATGTAGAGGGGGAACATTTTGGTCTTTGCACCTTGGGCGCTCAAAGTGGTTGTAAACACCCCCCCCCCCCCCCCCCCCCGGGACATTTTTACATATAGGTAAGCCTATAATAAGGCTTAACTGTATGTACTGAAAATATCTCCTAAATGTGCGGCGTTTAGGAGATATTTACCTCGTAGTGCGCCGATGATGCCGTTTCTTCCCCAGCGTGTGACGTGACTAGTGGCTCCCGTGAGCATGCAGTCAAAGAGCCGGAGTCCGAGGCCTCGGAAGGAAGAGGGGTGAAGATGGATGCTTCCACCAGCGGGAACATCACAGGCTTCGTTTGCAGGTAAGTGCCACATAATGGGCTAGCAGGGTGAATAAGAATCAGATTTTTTTTTAAAAGATTTTTTTTTAAATTTAAATAAGATTTTTTGAATTTTTATTTTAATAAAATGCTTTTGGAGTAAAAAATAAACAGTTTTCTATTTAAGATACATTAATAATTTAGTTTATTCAGCACAAAAAATGGAGCTTGGTTATGTAGCAGGAGGCTGTATATTCTGCAGTATTTACATTTTTGGTAATTCAATGACTCCAAGCTCTGCAAGATGAGAGAACATGCATAGCACTGATGCATTTACACAATTTCACAGTAACCATAAAATTAAACAAAGTTCAGGAATATTCCTTTATCCCATTGTTTTGCAAATCTACAGTATGTACTAGAGCTGCACGATTAATCGTTAATAGTCATCGTGATTTTTTTCCCCCGTTGCGATCTTGACAAATATTTCCAAATTCTTTTTTTATGCAGAGAAATGACGGAGCGATCACTTGTAAACAAAACGGCGTCATGATGATGCCAGTTGCTCTCGCCCCTCTGTGTACAGATCTGTACAGTGGAGGGGAGAGATCGGATGGCAGCAGCACTGTGGGCTGGATCTGTAGTGCCCACAGCGCTGCTCTGTGACAATTGCAGTCACAGCCATCCCTCCATACCCAGCCAATACTCTGCCCATACCCAGCCAAGACTCTGCCCATACCCAGCCAAGACTCTGCCCATACCCAGCGATACTCAGCCAATATTACAGTGGGGGACATGTATATTACAGTGGGGATTCTATGGTGGTGGAATTTTCACAGGTTTTTGCAAATTCAATTATTTGCTGATCCGAAAAATGATCTGATCTGTGACTCTGATCCGAGAAACGATCCGATGGTTTTTGATCCGTTGCACCCCTAGACATCACCCATAGACTTACTATGGGGCAACCGTTGCTGGCTGTCCCTCCTTTCCCCTAAAGCCGGCGCAGGAAGCCAATTACATGACTGAACTGGAGCGCCCTTAGATTAGGGAATAATACACATCTTTCCTTTACAGGGTAGTTAGTATACAGCTTAGAAGGGGTGTAAGAAATTGTTTAAGACAATTTAGGTTTAGACTGGACTCCCACTTAACAGCCATTCACCTTTTTGTTATTCACAAAATGCATAGAGATCAAATCTTTACTGAATCTTAATATAAATTCAACATCATCTGGGAATGGGGGTTGGTGGGGGAGGGGGCAGATAAAATGTGTAATTTGAGTAGAAAAAAAATTGGATTGGATTTTCCTAATGGAACGAACCTTGAGATATTCCTTTTATGGATAAGGCAGAAAGTCAGAAGAGGTCTAGCCAGAACATCAAGATCATCTAATTATAAGCTGTGCACACAAACCGCTCATGAAAATCAATGATATGGAACAACCAACGTTATCCTATTGAGAAATCTCACAACAAAAACACAGGTTGCATCAACCAGAGGAAAAACTCCCTAAACTCTTCCTACAGGAAACAAAATCAAGACTAAAAGACTAAAAAAGGAAGGAAATGGAACACTCAAATACATTGCGCTGTTGTCAATGCTATTGATTGACTGTAGAAAAATAAAGATCTGGTGGCCGCTGTGAACAAGAGTTTGAGACCAGCTGGATCAGACAAAAACTGCACATTGGACCAATTAGGGAGCAGAAATCACAAATTATTCATTTAAAGCTAAAATTCATGAACTACACAAAATAGATGCCCGTTAAGTATTACCCTTTACCCCCAAGCTGACCTTATTCCTCGTTCCAACAGGGTTTGGCGCTCTCCTCTAATCACCAATACTCTGGGTTGCGGGCGGGCCCTCACAGTCCTCTTGTACAAAGCATTGGTACTGGTCCTGCATTTTTTATTTGATGTCAGTGTGAGACTGCTGGCACTAGCATCTTAGGGAAAAGGCTTGAGGGGACTGGCCACACAGAGTGGTGAAGGCCTACTGGAGCCAGAAATGAGGTGTTACAGCTTACTTATGCGCTGCAAAGGGGTTTTCTGTAACTTCTGGACCATTAATGCATGTTAATGTCCCCAATCACTGGCCCGATTTTACAGTTCAGGCTCCCATATCCGTCTTCCAATACATATGGCCCGTTTATTTTTTTATGGCTCCTTTGTTAGCTAGAAAAGTATGTTTTGTGTGCCTTTCTGATCATGGTATTGGCTTTGCTGCAACGCCCCAAAATGAAAATCTAAAAAAGGAAAACCATTACTACAGCAAGTGGGCAGAGGAGACAACCTGTAAAGATCTCACCCTAGGAGTCAACAAAAGATAAGCCAGTCCAGGTCTATAGCATCTATTTCAAAAGCTTTTCTGGGTTACTGACCTTTTAGGCTGGCTTCACATCTATGCAACATGTGCTTGAGGCACTGATTATGCATGTTTGAGGTGCACCCATTTATTTCTTATCATGCCCACAATGCAGTAAACAACTCACCTGGCCACTAAATGCACCACAACACAAACAAACATGATGTGCATTGCAAAAGGGAAAGCCCCATCTTTACCAAGATGGCTGCCTTCAAACTGCAACAGTACAGAACAAGGCATGGTAAGCCAGTGATGGGGGGGGGGGGGGGGGGAGTCAGCTGCAGGAGGACCATAAGCATTACTAGTCCTACCTCCAACTGGCTTTTCCACAGTTCAGATCCACTTTAGTACTTAAAACAGACGAATCTCATCTTCTGGAGGTCCATAACAGTTTCCAGGGTGCCGGCTATGTAAAGCTAATCCAACAAGAAAAGCAAGGGCTGAAGAAATATGCCATTTAAAAACGAAGATTTAGACGTAAGATGGTAAGCTGGCATTGTACCAATGGCTATAAAGAGAAAGCAGTAGATTCACATGACTTATTAGCAAAACTCCTAAAAATACCATAAAAACAGCTTCACAGAGGGAATCTCAGCTGATCTCCGTGAGTTTGGCAGAAGCTAGAATGTTGCCTTAGTGGTAAACACAGTATAAATACATAACTAGTTCTATCAACTCTTAATTTCTGATTTCATGCACTCGAGTGCAAAATATACTTCGTCCAGATTCATAAGTAATACTTTTTTTTTTTTTGGAATGCAGCTGTACGATATGCTGTGGGCCCATAAAACACAGCTCTGAAATTAGGTTGTCCTAATCAGGCCCTTTAGCCCGGGTTCCCACCAGTGCGGTGCGACTCTGAAGAGAAAATGTAGCTGTTCAGCGGTAACGCTCCGTTCTATGAGCGCATCAGCTGAGCAGGGAGAGGAGGGGGAGGTGTAGTGAAAACAAGGAAAGATTCCTTGTTCAGAACGGAAGGCATCTGCGAATCAGATGCGTGCCCATAGAAGCTAATGGGCCTGAATTCGCACTTGAGCCGGACCGCACTGCCCAAAAAACGCACACGTTTTTTCTGCAAAGCGGCGTGCGAATGCACCGTAGATATGTGAACCAGCCTCATTAAAATTAATGTATTTTAAAATGTCCTGCGAATTGGATGCAGTGTAAGCCGCATAGGTGTGAACGGGGGCTTAAGCTTCCTGGCCCCGCCATGTGTATAGCGGCTTATTGCTTCCCCTTATTAGGTACCACACCGCATGATTAGTGCTTATATTGTCAGTACTAAGGATGATCTCAGGCGTGTTCGCATGCTCCATGTGCAGAGCCCGCTAGGAAGTCAGCGCAGCGATGCGCTAATCACAGGCAGTGAGACTACCCGATCTCTGCAGCCGCACATCGGGGTAATGTCTCACTGCCTGTGATTAGCGCAGCGCAGCGCCAACTTCCTGGCGGGCTCTGCACGTGGAGCATGCGAACACGCCTGAGATCATCCCTACCCGATACCTTATGATTCTGCCCTGAAAGATGAGAGAGAGAGAGAAAGAAAGAAAGAAAGAGAGAAAGAAAGAAAGAGAGAAAGAGAGAAAGAAAGAGAGAAAGAGAAAAGAAAGAGAGAAAGAGAGAAAGAAAGAGAGAAAGAAAGAGAAAGAAAGAGGAAAAGAGAGAAAGAGAGAAAGAAAGAGAGAAAGAAAGAAAGAAAGAAAGAAAGAAGTAAGAAAGAAAGAAAGAAAGAAAGAGAAAGAAGAAAGAAAAGAAAGAGGAAAGAAAGAAAGAAAGAAAGAAAGAAAGAAAAGATAGAGAAAGAAAGAAAGAAAGAAAGAAAGAAAGAAAAAAATAAAAAAGAAAAGAAAGAAAGAAAGAAAGAAAGATCTGCATCCATGGTCCTACATATACCCCATATTTAAAGCCGTACAAGTGTGAAAATCTGTGCTAAAATGTATGTGCATACAGCATTCGAAGGAATACCTGACTTAGGGTTTATTTACGGAGTCCATAAACCTATTAAAACATATAAATCAAAGGCTTTCAAAAGTCAACACAGCAGAGAAAACGCCATATGTAATCAATTGTGTGAGAAAGCAGTATAATTTTAACAAAATTTGGGAAATCTTACAGTAAAAAGGGAAGATAAAGTGGGGAGATAGGATTTTTTTTTATTTTTCTCTCAACTGCAGGCAACTGCTGTGATGGGACACATGTAAGGCACATGCACTGCACAGACACATAATATAATATATGGAGCAGAAAACAGGCAGTAACCGCATGTTAACAAGGGAATCAGCTTGTCTGGATAATGCTCCAGGGCAAAGCAAAATGTGCGACTTGCGTGTGGTCACAATATGCCAGCATGGTATAGTACATTTCAGCACAATCACAGTATAGGCAACTGTGCCCCTCAGATATCACCTTATCCAACCCTATCCATCCACCCAACCTTAGCACTCAACCTGCCCATAAAAGGTCACTGTTTCCACCAAAAAAAAAAAGAAAAATAGCTTAAAATTCATAAAAAAATAAAATTGGAAAAAAAAACAAAAATAAAAAAACACCTCTAAAAGCCCCCCCCCCCCTCCCTTTCTATCTATGACCCACCAACTACATACCTCAGTTGGACGGTGATAAAAACAGGGCGCTTATGCCAGACCAAAGAGCACTCGCTTTGTGCCAGCTACAGGTCTTATGGAGGACAGCAGCGCCCATACCAGAGAGGACAGGGGCACCTATTTTGGAGAGTAGGCAAAGGTTCTAACCAGTCTACAAATGTTTCCAAAATAAAAAGTATTGGCTGGAGTTCGTGTAGATTTTTGTTTCCAAGTTAAACCATTTCAGTGTAAGCTTTTGGCTGGAGCTGCCCTTCAAAGCAATACAAAACAAAAGCCAAGTTTGGCATTGTAGTCGCACATCAAAATGCTGGAACAAACATGCCACATAAAAGCAACGAGAGCCTTGCTCAAACAAGCCAATTCCAATACGAAAGTCATTAACAGAGAATGCAACAAGCACATCCCAGGTTCCTCACTACAGACCTAAAAACAAATGGAGTCACTGAGTAATTTACTAGATAAATAGAAAAATTTTCTTCTGAAATGCTTTAAAAAGTCATTAAAAAATGTCACCATTGGTTAGCTCTGCTATTTTACTTTGGTTGGACACTGCAACTTCAAGAATCACGCTTTAGTCATAAAAAACTGACAAGGCTTCTAACACGTCCACTTTTTTCTTTTTTTTTTAAATAAAAAGGTTTAGGCTTCAAACACACCTTAATGATTTCAAATTCATTTTTTAGATACTTTTGAATTACTGGTATGTATACGAGATCAGACACATTTGTTGAAAACAGAAATGTGTTTATTTTTTTTACCAACAAAAAGGTTTTTATTGATTCAAAAAGGTGGTACACAGCCATCTACATCAAAACAATAATCAGCACGTCCATATACATGACCATTTGACATAGGACACGATTAAATTAGCAGCATCACAATATGTCCTATCCTACAATATTTCAGCTACAAGCAGATTCTCTACCCCACATTTATCCAAACAACCTGTCCGCGACCAGGTCCACCAGGGCAAGCCCTGGCGTATCCAGCGACGGCGCCCAAAGACTTTCATATTTCCGCATACTCCCCCTGTGCTGGTAGACGAGTTTCTCCATACGCAGCATATCCCCTATCTTGCATATCCATTCCCTCGAAGTCGGGGGTGTTTCAGATTTCCAATATAGCATAATCAACCTTCTGGCTTGGAATAGCACTCTATGAAATGCCTCCCTGGTGTGCACTTCCATCACATATTCCTCCACCACACCCAAGAGGCATACCTTGGGATCCACCGGTAAAGATATCCTGAACACCGAGTTGACCATGTTCACCACCTCATTCCAATACAAATGTAATTTGGGGCAACACGCAGGAGGTGAATAAGGTCCCCATGGTCACGCCTACATCTGGTACATGTATCCTCAGACTGCAATCTATGTGGCGTATAGTGCACCCTCAAGATAATATATAATTGAGTGAGCCGTTGGGCCACATTCAGTGAACATACACCCCCTGAAATATCTCCTCCCACTCCTCCCCATCCATTTGGCCCACGTCCCTCTCCCATTTCTCCCTCACCCTTAAGGGATGCTGCCCCAGGAAGTGTTGTAAAAGTACATTGTAGCTTTGAGAAATAAATCCCTTAGAGGTCACAGCATCCCTAATGAGGCCAAACACCGGGGTTGGTGACAAGTGCCACTCAGAAGACCTACTCTGCGCCCTAACCGCGTGCTGAAGCTGCAGATACTGGAAGAGCATTGAGGATGGCAGGCCAAACTCTGCCTGCAGATCTGCGAATATCCTAAGAATGCCATTTTTAAAAACCTGTTTAATTTGTGTAATTCGTATGGTATCCATCTAGCCCCTCCCTGCAGCTTGGCCAGTTCCGTGTAAGTATCGTTATGCCAAAGAGGACTATATTCAGTACACCCCTCAGCCTGTTACATGCATTTGCATTTGTTGAAATGTGTTTATTTAATCCAAATTAAAAAAAAAAAAAAAAAAAAAAAAACACACAAGGACAGGCAAGCTTGGAAAGAATAAAGCTGTCCAGAGACTCTTCTTTTCTTTATGAGTTTTTTCAGGTATCCATGGCACTTCCTATTGGCTGTCCAGTGGTGGAGACCTCTCAGGATCCAGAAGAGGCTGTAGCAAGTGACTTGAGTAGCAAAGGGACTGTTGGAGACTGGCTAGCGTGGGAACATTTGCAGCACTGGACTAGCAGGTCCCCTTCACCAGAGAGGAATCCAGATGACAAAACGTAGGTAGATCTTTCTTCACAAGGTAGACAGGAAATAAAACAAACAAAAAACCCAGATAGGATGGGTTAAAGGGGATTGGGAGGTGGAAGTGAGAGAGATGAGCATTAATGGTTACCATTTCTTTAAGGGCCGGTTCCCCAACACATGCAGCCCTGTGCGTTTTTTCTGCATCTAAAAAGCATGGACAGTAGGTTACATGGATTCCAATGGAAGAGTTCACACCACTGCAGTGTGTTCAAGTACAGTCAATAAAAGAAGAACATGCTGCATTGGTTATTACTTCAATAACAGCCCAAAACATGCGCACTGGAAATACCCTTTTTAACCTTTAAACTCTGGAGCCAGATGCTACATGCATTTCTCTAGGTAACTCATGTTCTGTACAGGGAGGATTTGTCCAGTGATATTATAGAAGACATGAGGGGTAACCGTGTGTCAGAAGTGAAACAAGCCTCCATAGGAACTGTTCTTATTAAAGCTCAGTACTTCACAAGTGGAAGTTCTTATATGATGGTCTTTAATGCACACCGCTAAATTCCCTTCACAGGATTAATAAGGCGATTTAACAGTCTATCAAATCAGAGGGTTTCCGATTTTCTCTGTGAAAGATCATTTCATCAGAACCATACAGGAGGGAGCGGCAGGCAGACAGATAAAACATTCATACATGTATGGAAATAATTGCGTCAGCCTGGGTCTTAGGACTTGTTCACACCACAGCGCTCATATAACGTCCATCCATGTGCTATCATGAGGTTTTAACCTGTGCTGTGAAGCTTGGTGTTGCGCTGCAATGCAATTTTTTAAAATATTTTCAGAGTATTTTGTCAACATAGGCGGCAACACAATGAAAAATGTTGTAGGCAGGGGCGCATCATGAAATGAGTGGGCCCGTACGCAAGATAAAAGTGAGACCTAAGCACAGAAGAATGGGCGCTGCTTAAAAATTGCGCTAATTTTCGGGTGTGGCTAAATGGGGTGTGGTTTAATAGAGTCTGAGACAACGCTTTTTCAGAAAGCAGTAATGTTAAATAGGGAATGTACAGTGCGGAGTGTATGGTGGCGGGTTTTATGTTCAGGATTGTGTCAGTAGGGCAGTGGACATTGTCAGTAGGTTATTTTTTTTTTTTTTAGAATTTTTTTACAAAATGAAAAAAATTTTGTATTTAAATATTTTTTTTTTTTTCAAAATGCTTTTTTGTCAGCCAGTGGGTAGTGTCACTAGGGCAGTGAACAATGTCAGTAGAGCAATGTATAGTGTCAGAATATTTATTATTATTTTTTTACAATTCTATTTTTTTAAATTATTTCTTCCAATTTATTTTTTTATTATTTTTTCACAATGATTTGGTGGGGGGGGGGGGTATTTGGACAGTGTCAGTAGGGCAGTGGACGGAGTCAGTCGTTTGTTTATTTTTTGATAGTTCTCTTAATATTATTATTAATTTTTTTTTTACAGTGCTTCTGGGAAGGGGGTGGGGAGTATGAGGCAGTGGATGGTGTCAGTCGGGCAGAGGTTGGTGTCAGTAGAGCAGTGGATGGTGTCAGTTTATTTTTATGCATTTTTTTTTTACAATTTAATTTGTTTTTGGGTGGGGGTTGGGGGTTGGGGCAGTGGACAGTGTAGGCGGGGTGGGGGGTGTCAGTTTAATTTTATTTTTTTAATACGGCCCTGTCGGTGGTCTTTGGCGAGTTATCAGGGGTTTAGATAGACCCCTAACATCTCCCCTTTGAGACAGAGAAAGGGACTTTAGGGACTGGGGAATCTGTGTCCTTTCTCAGCATTGAAGATGAATGGACAGAAGGGGTGTTCGGTAACGATCGCTCACAATGTCCAATTCAGACAAGGAAGGGGCTAGTAAACGACATATTTACCGGGCCCCTTCCTCTGTTCTCTATCCTCTCCTAGAAGCTGTACCAATTCCAGAGCAGACACATTCCTATCCTTGAACCAGCACCTTTTCCAGGAGTCCAAACTCCTAAAGGCAAGGGCATTTGCTCCTAAGTGTACTGTAGGAAAGGAGATGAAGCTTGACTGCAAAAAATACCCAATGACATGCAAGGAAAAATGCTAGAACATGATTGGATGATGGATAATCAGCAGCGCTTCCTCATTTACTAAGCTCTGGAGCAAAAGCCCTTGTAGAGTGCAACTGCACTTTTATCGGACAAGAGCCTCAGCTGCAGCAGGTAACAATTGTCATGTATAGGTAGGTTACCTGTCATATAGATGAAAACCCTAACTGGAGTACATTTACTTTGTAAAGCATTGTGCATGAACCTTTTTTTTTTTTAAAGAAAATAAAATAATCTTTGTTCTTTTTATTCTGTAGTATATCAGTGCTGCCAATCTCCTGATGCCTTTTGAAAGCTACTTCCCATCTACATTTACTTCGGCAAAGGTTGCAAGGAAGGCATTTCTCAGGGTGGGTTTTTTCTTTCAGCCACTCTATAAGCGTTCACTTAGGGCATGAAAGCGTTCACTCAGGACCGACGCTGGCACCGCGCTGGTCCTGAGGAGCTGGGGGCAGGAGTTTTTAGGTGAGGCCGCGGCTTCAGCCTAGTCCACGATGTGGACTAGGCTGAAGCCACGGCCTCGCCTAAACTCCTGCCTGCAGCTCCTCAGGACCGGCGCGGTGTCCATCATAAAAATAAATAAATAAAAATACTTGATTCGAATCGTGAATCTAGGAGGTGCATGAAAAAAAACTATTATAGGGCCACTTCTTTTTAATTTTAGAAGATTTTGAAAGATCTTTATCTCAAACTCAGTGAGGGACTGGGAGCACAATGCAAATATGGAGACTTATTTCATAAATATCCTAATACAATCTAATGAAAACAACCCCATAGGAATTACAGTTTTCAACACCCCCCACCCTTTCCCAAGTTTAAATGTACACACAGGGAGCTTTAGTGTAATAGCAGCCCATTCATTTCAATGACCAGCTTTAATACACAACATTACGTGTGTTACCACAAGTGCATTACCACGCTGCAAAAATGTTACTAGCGCTAAATACATTTTTATGAAATCATAATAGGAATAAAATGGTGGCTTGTTATTTTTACATCTCTGTTCAGAATTCAGCCTTTCTTCAAGTTGCTAATTAACACATGAAACTAGAAAAAAGGAAATAGGTGGCTAAAACAGAATAAAAAGACAGAAGCTAAAGAATGTAGGTTTCTTTTCTCAATGAAAAAAAATAAATAAATAAATACAATTCTGATATTAAACATAGCAGACAAGCTTAAAACCTTCATGATTAAAAAAACCCTCAAAAAGAAAAGGGGGGGGGGGGGGGGGGCAGACCGAAGCAGAAAAAACATACGAGTACATAAAATATTTGTATAAGTTCTCTTATTTGCAACCATGGTAACCATATTCAGTCTGCAACTGAGTCACACTCAGAATGCTGCAGAGATCTTGAGGTCAAATTAAATGAGCCGGTCACATGGAATATGGCATCCCCAGCAATGTCCAGAGACACACTTCTCTGAGGGTAAAAATGCAATAAACAAGGGGTTTAAAAATGGCACTACATAAACAGACATGGGTGGCCAGTGATCGAGCTATCAAGACAGCACAAATAACTGACAAAATGCACAGAGCCAGTTAGAGTGACTCAGTGCCTTGTGATTGCTGTAAAGGCCAATCTCAAAAGTAAAAACACTACTACTGTTTACACTGGAGGACGCAATATTTTTAATAATAAATGAGTGACTAAGGGGATCGTACTCTGCAGAAGATACATGGTGGGGGGGGGGGGTTTAATTAGTTTGATTGTGGGATACTTTTTTTAACCCTTCAGCTCCCCCTCCTCTCCTAAAAGTGAGCTGTGAGTTGTACACGATTTTATATATCTTTTATCTTTTTTAGTGTAATAAATTGCATATGGTGAGCGCCGTATTCTTCCTTTCTATTTTATGCCATTCTTAGGATTAGGAGTTGTGAAAGAGGTCTGCTGGAGGGGTATTTACTGAAGATAGATCGGAATTGCGTGCCCGTATATGGATTAAGCGGTTTTGACCTCTTATGAAGCTTTGCGGTCCAATAAAGGAGGTGAGTGGACCCACATAACACTTGGTGAAGTGTATATCATCTATGGAGGAGGGTCATCGCCTATATTATCACAGAAGATTCTGAAACATTGCACTACAGATTTTTTCGTTTTGGAATTATTTATCATTCACTTTTGATTATTGCATGGTGTTGGAGGACCCTATAATTAGTGGGGATCTATATTGATATTTATGCAGGTTTCATTTTATTACATGTGAATATTCAATGTCACATTGGAAGTAAAATTCATGCAAATACATTTTGGGTAGCGCTGCACTATTTTTTTGTGTTTTATACCACTTTAAGAGGGATAGGTTTTTTGACCAACATCTCTGGTCTTTTATATAGCAAACAATATAAAATAAAATAAAAACACAGGCTACAAAATGCCACTAAAGGGTATATACCAGCTGGTATTCAAGTGATTAAAGCAAATCTGTGCAAACGTCCTCAGGACTCCAAGGCCCCTTTCACATGGACGGTCCGTTCAGGTCCGCCTGTCAGTTTTTTAGGCGGACCTGAACGGACGCTCCATAGACCCCTATGGAGGGACGGATGTCAGCGGTGACATGTCCGCGGACATCCGACCCGCTCCGAAAAAGTGTGATGGAGGAAAACCCAATTCTCTATCCGTCTGCGGCTCGGGTGACGACGGACTCTACGGTTCATCGTCATCCGATCCCCATAGGGGAAAGCGGCGCTCTGACAGGTCCGTCCCTGCACAAAGTGCAGAGACAGACCTGTCATCTTCCTGCTCAGCGGGGGATTGCTGTGCAGAGTGGGCTCCGTACACGGACACGTCCGCGTGAAAGGGGCCTTATACTTCTGTGCCTTTCCCCTTTTCACAATTTCATTCAGCTGCTCGGTGAAAATGAAAGCTGTGTTTAAAATTACAA
Organism: Lithobates sylvaticus; assembly: GCA_028564925.1. NCBI lineage: Eukaryota > Metazoa > Chordata > Amphibia > Anura > Ranidae > Lithobates > Lithobates sylvaticus. The sequence continues at coordinate 134,305,051 of CM053029.1, forward strand.
GTTGAACTTGAGTCAACACAACACAAGACTAGGGACTCTGTATGGCAGCACTGATTGGACCAGCACTGTCACATGCTCCTCCATACCGGGAAGTACCAGTATTGGCTCTGAACAGAGTGTGGCAGGGTGGTAAAGGAATGGCAAGCAAAAGCAGACACCCAGGCAGTCATTTTATATACAATTTGTCATTAACAGGCCTCTTTACAGGGCACCTATGAGATCTCTGCACAGATAAGGCAGGACTCAGGGACAGACCATCGTTACCCTAGAGTAGGAAGTATCTGAACAAGCACCTTTGTGGCAGGATAACTAGATATTATTTTAATGAAAACTGCAGACCTATTGGGCAACCTACATACAGATATGTTTAAACACTGAAACCTTTCCTTGGATTTTTTTTTTTGGGGCGTTATACACTGCGCTTTTACAAAAATGCAGCCGACATTAAACTGTAGGACTAAGATGACCTACACACAAAACACAGCTAGAAAGAGTACAGCTGTCTGGTTTTCCAAATGTGAAAGACTATCATATTTTGAGAATGTCCAATTCATTAGAACAAATCTTTGCCTATTAATTACATCTGTCTGCATCAGACTGAATCCAATTGTCCCAGAAGCTGCACTCAAATAATGGCCGGCGTTCCATAATGAATTGTGGGACATTAATGAAATGCAGAATTCACAGCTTTATTTCCGGAAAGGAAAACCTCTGCTCTGCGTTCCTTGCATCTCTACACACCAATCACACTACTGGATTACTACACAAAATGCAGCAAGATTCACTTTAAAAAGTGACCCGTCACCAGTGTAAAAAATTGCAGGTAAAAGGACAGAAAAATTAAGAATTTGAAATGCTTGCAGTGTTTTTCCCGCCGATGATTGATTTATATCAACTTGCAAGGTGCCTCTCAAAGAATAAGTTCACCTTTAGGAGCACGTTACACCTATGCTTAGAGAGTGAAACATGTTACATGCTCCTATCCACCCACTTCCCGACTCCTGCGCTCCCGCTCTGCGACAATGGACAGGGGATCTTCTCGCCACACCAGCTGTCACAATTTGAAAATAGCGCGGCCATTCAGGATTTCACCCACACGGCTACGCCATTCGTTCACAGTTTCCTCTGCATGAATAAAACTACCGTCAGCTATTGGGGCTGATGGTTTGTAGTTCCCAATGAACTGCATGGACGCTGGCGAGCGCCTTTGTAGTGCATTGATTCTTCCTGCCATTTGCCAACTTTCTGCCAGTATCGAAGGTACGGGCAGACTGTGTAATGAGAATCTGCAGGATTCAGGCATTGCACCTGCGATCTGCTGATTGCAATACTTTACAGGATGCAACGTTAAATGATAATAAATTATAACAAATGCATCTGGAAAAAAGATGCAAATTCTTTTTTTTATGTTTTTATTTTTTACAAAAAAGGTGAACTTATCCTTTAAAAGACCATATCAATGTCCACGGTACTGCTCCGCACTGCAAGGAAAATTTATTTTTAAAAACGCAAGGGGATGAAGAATAGGGTGCAATTCATACCTTACTCTTTAAACTGGCTTTGGGGCCACCAGTCGCACAAATAGAGGGAGCCTGCCGAAGCGAGGTATCGGGAAATTATAACAGCTTATTGGTCATCCCCTATAGTTAAAGTGATATTAAAACACTGTTTAATTTACATTATCCCTTTTCTTTCTGTATATGGTTGATGGCACTGTAATTATTATATATATTTTTTTGTTTTGTTTTTTTTAATTAAAAAAAAAAAAAAAAAAAAAGTACCTTTTTTCCCTAATGGATATACAGCTGTCACGTGACCCAGCTCTTTCCCAGCCTGTCTGCAGGGAAACAGTGACAGGAGGAGCTTCTAGTTCTCCGCTACTGGTCACATTCAAAATAAAAATAAAAGAACAGCCTTTGGAATACAAAAAGTAAAAATAAATGAATAATCAATACACTATTTATTATTTTTGGCAATAACGTGGTGTCAAAGGCTGTGTCACGCCCCCCCAGCCGGTGTCTTCGAATAAGAGGGAGGTGGTGCCTTCATCGGTCAAGATGCAAGACCCCTTTCACACGGAGGCGTTTTCAGGCGCTAAAGGGCTAAAAATAGCACCTGTAAAACGCCTCCCCTGCCACCCCAATGTGAAAGCCTGAGTGCTTTTACACTGGGGAACTGCGCTGGCAGGACGTTAAAAAAAAAAAAAAGTCAAAGCAGCATCTTTAGGGTGGTGGAGGAGCGGTGTATATACCACTCCTACCCATTGAAATGAATGGCACCGTTGCCGAAGCACTGCTAGTTACAGTGGACCACAGGAGGTGATGTAAATCCCAGTGGATGGGGGAAACAGGAAGCTATAATTAAAGTCATGGAAACAAGGTAAAGGAAGGAAAAAAAAAAATGCCCAATGCGTTTTCTTTGGTCAATTCTGAAGCGGATAGCGTCCAGATGAAAAAGTGGATGGCACTCCGCTTTAAGCATAAACATTTTCCTTGTTTACAATGGCACACGAGTCAGTCAGTGCATGTTTTATGTGAAGTTGATGTGTTGCAAAGCAGAAAAAAATAAATAAAAAAAACGGACATTACAGTTTGTTGTGTATGGGGCTGCGCAGCAGCAGATCGCTCAGGGTGCCCATGCTGACCCATGTCCATAGCCAAAAAGACAATAGACATGCGGGCATAGGAACTGGAGCATGGAGCAATGGAAGAAGGTGGCCTGGTCAGATGGAGGACATGGCACAAGGACGCAGTATGGAAAGAAGGCAAGTTGATGCTTTGGGCAATGTTCTGCTGGGAAACCTTGGGTCCTGCCATTTATGTGAATGTTACTTGACATGTACCAACTACCTAAAGATGGGTCAGCCACAAGTACACCCCTTCATTGGAAACTGTATTCCCTGATGGCAGTGGTCTCTTTTAGCAAAGTAATGTGCCCTGCCACACTGCAAAAATGGTTCAAGTTCTAGGTGATGCCTTGGCCTCCAAATCCCATTTAAATTGCGCATCTTTGGGATGTGCAGGAAGAACAAGTCTGATCCATGGAGGCCCCACCTCACAACTTACAGGACTGAAAGGATCTGCTACTGACAGCTTAGTGCCATATACCATAGCATATTTAGAGGTCTAGTGGCATCCATGCCTCGGTGGCTCAGGGTTGTTTCTGAGGCAAAAGGGGGCCTACTTAATATTAGGTGGGTGGTCATATAGTTATGGCTGATCTCTTTATATGTAAACACACACAAAAACACACTATATCTTAACACAGTCTGCAAAGGTTGCTAACAGACAGAACACTGTGCTGTCATTATGCGGCTGCTAGTAGCTCGTGCAGTAATTATCCAGCTCATCCAAAGCCCTAATCCATAACCAATGCATTAAAAGAAGGCAGGCCTCCCAGGATCTCCATGCACATATACATCATGGGATCTGCAGACTGTACCCTTCATAAAAGACAGGGAAGAAAGGAGGCGGGGCTTGTCCTACGCATGAAATCTTCCTCCACTGTGTTTACATTCACAAAGACTCAGCGCATACATAATACATTAGCTCAATATATTCATTAACACTACCTACATAGAGCAGATGGAAGGCACAATGCTAATTAATCATCTTCAGTAGCTGGAATGGGATAGGCATAATTCTAAGCAGTGTGTGGGAATTTCCACAGCCCCCTCCTCGTTTCACCGACGGACCAGAGAGGGGACTGTTTACATCACAGATGGGCTCATTTAATAAGGGAATGGTGCAGAGCCCACAACCCTATTGCATCCAGTCAGAATTCAGCTATTAGTTGCTATGGGTTAGTGCACATTACTTTGCAGTTCTGGGATAATGGTTTCAATCCCAATGCAAAATTTTATCTATGTGGAGGTTGCCTGTGGTTCCTCCTACAGAAACATACTGGTAGGTTATTTGTCTTTCACCCAAAAATCGGTCCTAAAATGACTGTTAGTAGAACATCAGAATGCAAGCTGCTCAGGAGTAGAGACTGACGTGAATGCTTTATACATTAATAAAATGATCACTGTTCTCTGCACTACCTTATTCAAACAAAAAAAAAAAAAAAAAATGCTCATAGCGTAGTCCATCCCAATCAGCTAATCAGAAACCTTTAGTCCAGATTCACACTGAGCTGCGGGAATGAAGCCGTGCAAGTTCAGCCGATTTCACTCCCACATGTCAGTCCCAATTTCAGCAGCGATTTCACAGACATCTATGCGGGTTGCTGCACAGATGTCAATGGAAATCGTAAGCTGAAATCGCAAAAAGTAGTACAGAAACGACCTTTTGAAACCGGTGCGGAGCCTCAAATGCAGCGTCGCACCGATTAGGACAGTGACATATCAAGTCGCATGTCAAATCGGCGGCAATTGCACTCTCCTTATCGGTGTGGCGCCGATTTCAAAAAGTAGTTTCTGCACTACTTTTTGCGATTTCCATTGACATCTGTGCAGAAACCCGCACAGATATCTGTGAAATCGCCGCTGAAATCGGGACTGAAATGCGAGAGTGAAATTGTGAGAGTTCAGCTGGACTCGCACGGCTTCATACCCGCAGCTCAGTGTGAACCTGGGTTTAGTGTAGCAACCCTCTCTAACGGGTTGCAGCATATTAAGACTCATTGGGGTAGATTTACTAAAACCGGTACACTCTTAAACTGGTGCAGCTATGCATGGTAACCAATCAGCTTCTAGCCGCAGCTTGTTCAATTAAGCTTGGGCAATAAAACCTGGAAGCTGATTGGTTAATATGCAGAAGTGTGCCTGATTTTTCATTGTCCAGCTTTAGTAAATAAACCCCACAGTGACACCCTGAGCTGCATTAAATCAAAATGCGGTAATTCCCAAAGCCCTTTGCAAACACTGGAATTCAGCACATTGCTAGCAGGGTGACAACTGAACCTGTCCACGTGCATAGCAATATGACATCAATGACCAGTATACATTTAGAAAAAAAAAAAAGACAGTACAGTACATTAATCCAATGCCATTCATGAAAAGCAACATGTTCTACAGATAGGCAATCACACACAAAATGAATGATCATAGATCATTTCACATAGAACCCCGGAGCAGCAATACAATAATGTCATTTTATCAGCCAAACTGTAACAGACAGAAATCTGCAGAATGGAGAGAATGGAGTAAATGCAGCATCACTGCAGCTTCAACAAAAGACTGGGCTGAATCCTGTATCAGGCGCCGTGTTCATCTGCAGAAGGCAAGCACATAGAAAATCCACCAAGGATCAGAACGTAAACACAAGCAGATCAAAAGAGGGAATTTCTCGCTGTCGCACCTGAGCTGCAGGATTTAAAACGGCAACACTAAAAAGGGAGGGGGGGGGGGGAGGATTATGAACATTCAATGGCAGCCAGCTAGCTGCAGCACAGTTTGTGTGACATTGACAGGATTTTGCTACTTACAGGCTGCTGGTGTTGACAGGGAGATCTCTGTGCATTGTTAACGTGAAGCTTGCAAGTACCTGCGTCCTCCTGCACAGCTTCCTTGACCTTTCAATCCGCAGGCAGAATGCTCAGTGTGCATGTTTCATCACTTCCTGCGTGCAGCTCAGGGTAAGGTCATTCCTGCACACTGCAGCGGTGGCGATCAGCAGCACCCAGCCCCCTTCTCCCTCTGCCAGTACAGTGACATGTTTACATATTGCAGCAGAGAGCACGCCAGCCCTCCCCTTCACAGGTATGGGGGGGGGGGGGGGACACGTCAAACACTACTCCCTTCGTATTTCCCCATCCATCTCACAAATTGCTCATTCAAGCCCTGGCTTGGAAGCTGTGCAGGAATCAGGGATTGAGCAATAGCTACAAGGCTTTGGAGCTTTTATATTGTTATTGCTAAACACAGAGGAAAAAAAAAATTCAGATTGTACTTGGATGTGAACAGCAGTACAGTATGATATGTAAGCATTGCAGAAAAAGACGTCTAAACGTATTAGGCGAAACATCTTCACGCAATAACTAGACGTACACAAGTAGAAGGACACGATCACTTCCCAAGATCCTATACACAAGAGCCTATGCACAAGAGCCTATACACAAGAGCCTATACACAAGAGCCTATGCACAAGAGCCTATACACAAGAGCCTATGCACAAGATCCTATACACAAGAGCCTATGCACAAGAGCCTATACACAAGAGCCTATGCACAAGAGCCTATGCACAAGAGCCTATACACAAGATCCTATACACAAGAGCCTATGCACAAGAGCCTATACACAAGAGCCTATACATAACTGGGCAGAATTGCTTCAGCCAAGTGTGCCCATTTATGAGCTAGTTAAATGCCTCCACCTCCCCCATCCCAGGAGATCAAAAAGTGATCCTTTGGGTAAATTTATTCCCAATAACTTTTCTTTTTTTGTGAAAGTAAATTGCTAGCCGGAGTCCTCTGAAGAGATGCATTGACTCCACTGATGTACAAATCATTAACCAGACTAGGTGGCACTTTGCTTGTTTCTATAGATAAGGGTAGGACGGGGCTGGGAGGAGCAGAGGGGCATTTGGCCTCTCCCCCAGCAAGTAGCCTCATAACATGCTGGGCTGTTGTACCTGAGAGAAGACCAAGAGGGACTCGGAGTCCACAAATTATGTACACCAGTTCAATTGCTTAGTAACACAAATTGCTAATCAGCCAATCATGTGGTGAAGATGACTTGAAGTTCAAACCGAACATCAAAAATGGGGAAGAAAGGGATTTAAGTGACTTTGAACATGGCATGGTTGTGGCACCAGACGGGCTGGTCTGAGTATTTCAAAAACTGCTGATCTCCTGGGATTTTCACACAACCATCTCTTGGGATTACAGAGAATGGTCCGAAATAGAGAAAATATCCAGCAAGTGGCAGTTGTGTGGGAGGAAAATGCCTTGTTGTCAGAGTAGAATGGGCAGATGGTTCGAGATGATAGAAAGGCAACAGTAACCCAAATAACCACTTGTTACAACCAAGGTATGCAGAATACATGGAACCTTGAAGCAGATTGGCTGCAACTCCTGTCATCTAAGAACAGGAAACTGAGGCTACAATTCGCACAGGCTCACCAAAATTGGACAATAGGAGATTGGAAAAAACGTTGCCTGGTCTGATGAGTCAGAATTAGCTGTAAATAACAGTAAAGCATGGATCCATCCTGCCTTGTAGCAACGGTTCAGACTTGTGGTGTAATGGTTTGGGGGGATATTTTCTTGGCACACTTTGGGCCCTTTAGTACCAATTGAGTATTGTTTAAAGGCCACGTCCCATCTGAGTATTATTGCTGATCATGTCCATCCCTTTATCACTACAATCTTCTGATGGCTACTTCCAGCCGGATAATACACCGTCATCTCAAACTGGTCTCTTGAACATGACAATGAGGTCCCTGTACTCCAATGGCCTCCACAGTCACCAGATATGAATCCAATAGAGCACCTTTGGGATGTGGTGGAACGGGTGATTTGCATCATGGATGTGCAGCCCACAAATCTGCAGCAACTGTGTGATGCCATCATGTCAATATGGACCAAAATCTGAGGAATGTTTCCAACACCTTGATGAATCTATATACCACGAAGAAAAAAGCCAGTTCCATTCAGATACAGTATTTACATTGCCTGTAAGAGGGAAGCCTACCCGCACCAACTTCCTCTGCGCTTCTGAAATGTCATGCGTCTGAATGCAGAGAGCTGTAATGGCAGCTGATGCTGAAAGATGTGAAAAGGTGCATCACAATAAACCACAAACGCAAACATTTCTTGCTGTTCAGGCATTTTCAATTGAAACATATGGGGACAAAAGAGCTCAAATCTACCTAAAAAGTAGCTTAATGTACTTTAAACCAGTGGTCCCCAACCTTTTTGGCACCGGGGACTGGCTGTGTGCTAGAAAATTGGGCCAAGGCCCGCGCGAGGGGGTAAGCGATTTTTCGCAGGCAATTTTTCAGGGCAATGGCTGGTTTTAGAGCTTCAATCATCCCGGCACCAGGGTTGTTATGGTGTCAGCATGATTGAAACACATTATTTCTATCATTACATTGTAATTTAAAATGAAATAGTTCAACTCACCATAATGCAGAATCAGTGGGAGCCTTGAGCGTGTCCCTTGCCACCATCGATTGTCACTTGCCACTATGCCTGCCAGAGGGGGATCTTGCCACCAGATGGGGATCTCGCTTGCCACTATGCCTGCCACAAAATGGAGCTGTCCCTTGCCACGCTGCCTGCTACCAGATGGGGATGTCACTTTCCACGCTAACTGCCACCAGATGGAGATGTCACTTGCCACTGTGCCTGCCACTAGATGGAGATGTCACTTGCCACTATGCATGCCATCAAATGGGAATGTCACTTGCCACGCTGCCTGCTACCAGATGGGAATGTCACTTGCCATGCTGCCTGCTAGGATCATGGGGATTGCCACAGTTACCTGGCTGCCACCCAAAAAATAGCAGTTTGCCATGAATTAATTTACATGTAAAATCAATCAATCCCCCCCCCCCCCCCCCCGCAGCATTGCAGAGTATTTGCAGCCAGGTACAACGCTGTCAGACTCTCCTTAGTGCGGGTACATTAGCTGCAGGTTAAACACAGGGACATGCGATTGTGAGTGAGAGATGAGTGAAGGAGGGCGGGCGGGCGGGCGGTGAGAGATGACGTCATTCTTTCTGTTCTGGGTCTGGGTCACGGCTGCAGCTCTGTAGAGCAGCCTTCGCTGTGTAGAGCAGCCTGTATGTAAGGGCGGAACAGCGGTGCGGGCAATGAGAGATGATGTCATCTCTCTCTCCCCCGCCGCCGCACCGCTGACATTACTTGTCTCCTCCGCGGCCCGGCAGCAGAAGCGCCACGGCCCGGTGTTGGGCCGCGGCCCACAGGTTGGAGACCTCTGCTTTAAACGATACAAGTGACAAGAGATAAAATGCTCAAATGTGAACAGGGGCCATTGAAATGAATGAGATTTTGCATGATGAGCGTTTAAGTATCGACCTTCCAGCTAATAAAAAACGTGTGAACGGGGTCTTAAAGGGCAATTTCACCTTTGTACACTTTTTTTTTTTCTAAATTCCAGCTCCTCTATGCACCAATATATCATTTATGTACTTTTTTTTTTTCTGCAAAAATATCAAAGCTTTCCATTAAATCTAGAGTCACTTACTTTTCTTGTCTAAATCCACATTTCCATTAATAATGTCTTCCTGATCAGACTTTAGATCATGACACAGGAAAGAGTTGACCAGCACACACCCTGCATCATCTACCCACCCACTCCCACCTGCACGTTTTTTTTAAATGAAATGCAATCAATCAGTGATCACCCTTCTCACTAAATACACAATCAGATTGCATAGTGTATGGCCATCTTTATACAAGTACATAGGAGGGAGTGGACAGAAACACTCAGCTGTCAAGCCCCGTTCACATCTCTACATGGAGCTGGAACTCGCATTGAGCATTTTCCCTCATCGCTCATAGGAAAGCCCATCCACCTGAATTAACTGCCCTACACACAGCAATCGCCCCAAAGAAGCCTCAGAACTTTTGGAGCTTGGTGCATTTTTTACAGTGATTTTTGGTGCAGCGCATTTCTGAAATACAAGGAAACGCACAGATGTGAACGTTGCCTCATTGTTCTTGTATTATCGCACCAATTTCACTTTCAGGCCCCATTCACATCTAGAAAAGTGGGAGCGAACGTTTTGTGGCTCGTTCTTCCTGTGACACACATAGGGCAACCTGTTGATTTCAACTGTCTGCACTGCATGTGGTTAATGGGACAGACATTTTGGCGTTTTGTGGGTTGTGCGTTTTTTTTAAATGTGCGTTTTGCAGCATCTGCCTCTTGTTTTTTCACATGGCAAAATGTTAGCTTGCGCCTGCCTTTGGTGTGCCGTTAATTAATGGTGCTAAAAGCGCAACTACTAATTTTAAGTGTATAAAGATGGTCATACACTACGCAATCTGATTGTATATTGTGTATTTAGTGAGGAGGGTGATCACTGATTGATTACATGTCATTTAAAAAACGTGCACCTGGGAATGGGAGTGTGGATGATGCAGGGTGCGCTAATGAGGTCAGCTGGTCAACTCCTTCCTGTGTCATGACCTAAAGTCTGATCAGGAAGAAGACGTTACTAATGGAAACGTGGATTAACAGCTTGCTGCCTGCCGGCTGTCATATGACGGCCAGGCTGCGCTGCTCTCGTTCATATCGCTGTCATATGACGTCCTCGCCTTCCCAGCCCACTGTGTGGCGCGCGGCGCCGGCAATCACATGCCCGCGCCATCACCGGGGGCCCGATGTGCGTGCCCGGCGGCCGCGATGTCCACCAGGCAACAGCGATTGCCGGGTAACCAAGCAGGACCGTGGATCTGTGTGTGTGAACACACAGATCAACGTCCTGTCAGGTGAGAGGAGACCGATGGTGTGTTCTCTCAGTACAGCGTAAGGATGAGCTCCGGCATGTTGGCATACGGCACGTGCAGAGCCCGCCAGGAAGTCGGCACTGCCCTGCTCTAATCACAGGCAGTGAGACATTTTCCCGATTCGCCGCCGCAGAGATCGGGAAAGGTCTCATTGCCTGTGATTAGAGCAGCGCAATGCCGACATCCTGGCGGGCTCTGGACGTGCCGTATGCAAACAGGCCAGAGCTCATCCTTAGTACAGAGGAACACCAATCGGTCGCCTCCCCTTGCGAGTCCCCTCCCCCTACAGTTAGAATCACTCCCTAGGAAACATAATTAACCCCTCAATCACCCCCTAGTGTTAACCACTTCCCTGCCAGTCACATTTATACAGTAATCAGTGCATTTTTATAACACGGATCGCTGATTAAAATATGTCCGCCGCAATATCAATCACAATAAAAAAATAAAATAAAAAATTAATAAATCGCAGATTACTAGTAAAAAAAAAAAATACAAATAAAAATGCTATAAATCTATCCCCTATTTTGTAGACGCTATAACTTTTGCGCAAACCAATCAATATACGTGTACTGCTATTTTTTTTTTACCAAAAATATGTAGAATACATAATCGGCCTAAACTGAGGAAAAAAAAATTGTTTTTTAAAAATTTTATTATAGCAAAAAGTAAAAAAAATAGTATTTTTTAAAAAAAACTTGTCTCTTCTTTTGTTTATAGTGCAAGAAATAAAAAAATGATAATTTAATTTGGATACAGTGTTGCATGACCGCGCAATTATCATTCAAAGTGCGACAGCGCTGAAAGCTGAAAAATGGCTTGAGCGGGAAGGGGGTGAAAGTGCCCTGTATTGAGGTGGTTAAGACAAGAAAAGTGAGCGACTCTAGATTTAATGGAAAGCTTTGATATTTTTGCAAAAAAAAAAGTACATGAATGCTATACTGGTACATAGGGGACCTGGAATTTAGAATAAAAAATAAAATAAAAGAAGTTTACAAAAGGTGAACTTACCCTTTAAGGACTAATGGACTTGGATTGCACCCTTCCCTTACCCCCAAACAGCTCCCTTATGTGTATTTCATGTCTGTACTTGGTTGAGCTTTTCAGCTGCAGCTTTAGTTCAACTAGAAATATAAATGGAAATACGTCGTTGAGGAAAAAAAAATGGCAACATTTACCAAAACCTAAACAGCAGCTAAAGGCTGGGTGACTCCTCAAGGTCACATACTTTATAGATTGCCACTCATCGGTAACGCTCTGTCTAATTACAATTTTGCCCAGCACAGTGACCTTACTCCATTGGCCCAGGTTGTCAGGCAGCCTTTGAGACAAGGTCCTTATTGTTTATGTTCCTCCTTTATTGCATCAGCGATAAGCCTGCACTTCACAGCCACAGGCAGTTGTAGTTATAAATATGTCACCACAAAAAGAACTTTGTCCCGTCACAGCGAAGTGGGGAAGAGCCTTTGAAGCTGCTGACTATTTAATAAAAAAGGTCTGTTGGCAAAACAGCAGTATGACTTTTCATTGAACAAATGTCCGATAACCACCAACCAAGGTTGTTGCACACAGACAAAAATGTGATAATATTTGTAATAAAACAATGTCTTATGCGTTTATTGGTGGCCAACTTACTATATAAAAAGGTAGTTCAAATGAGCTTCCTGACATCACCAAGGGGACACACATATGATTCAATGTATGTAATGCTACAGAAAGAACACAGAAGAAGATGGTCAGAGACTTCAGGCATACAACAGGCGTGGTTAGGGACTGGAGACATGCTGCAGAAGATAGAAATCACTGCCATTATAACCCCTCTACAAATTATTACTGGGCACACTGGCCCCAGCAGTCAGTAGTGCCAGAGGGTCAGGTTGGGCACAACAGCATTTTATAGAGGTAAAACAGCAAAATCCACTCTCTCATTTCCCATTTACTAAGTGTCTTAACTATGAACTTTCCAGAAGCCAGGTGCCCAGCACATCCCTTTAGTACCATTGTCCAAGAACATGCCTCAAATGGGTCCTCTACGTATTGCACACATGCGTCTTGGTCACCTTAGCACCTATAGATGAGCCATGCTTGACTGGATGATGTCTGGAGGCCACCATGAGTAGACCTTATCCATTAGAAGTACACCGTAGTAGAAGGTCCAGCCCAGACCCTTTCCTTGCAAAGACTGCACGGTGAAGAGCCCTGTACACTCCCTTGCTGTGCTATTGTGTTCTGACAGAAGGACGGCCCCCCGCCAGAACACTACGGTCAGCGCTTTCAGCCATTGGCTGAGAACGCTGAATGGGAGCTGGTCGGCAGACCTTTTTCGGTGATACCCCTTTGACAGGCTGGCTTCAGTCGGACCGACTCCAGTACACATGGGCTGAATGTCTCCGGACATTGGGCCGGTGTGTACTAGGGCTTTAGGGAGCAAAAACGAAATATCCTATGAACCAAGCACTTCATAGAGGTTTGATTAAAGCAGGGCTTGACAAATTTGCTTGGAATCTAGGAGCCAGCTAAAAAAGTTAGGAGCCAGTTTTTCAGCTGCTTTATGTTCCAGCATGCTCATCTGACAGAAGCCAGCCAAAAGTTTTTATTGAGCTGGCCAATGTTGCCCGACATTCGGCCCCTGTGTACTTGGGCTTGATGGTGTGATGGGCAGCGTCTCACTAGGGTAGGACAGTGCAGCAAGGTGGGGGCGATAGGAGATCCAGTAACTCATGCCACCTTAGGTCCCTTTCAAAAACGGGCACCTCCACTAAGAAGAGTCCTCTTGCTCAGCTCTCCGCTAATCCCCGCTGAGGAGGCGGATGACAGGTCCGCTCCGCAGAGCAGACATGAACACAGCCTGCTCTTCTCTATGGGGCAATCGGATAAACGGACCACCTGTCCGTTTTCATCCGATCCGCCAGACGGATGGAAAACAGGACTACCAGTCATCTGTTTTTGGTGGACAGGATCGGATGGCGGCGGACGTCAGCGGACATTTGTCCGCTGACATCTGCCACTCCATAGAGGAGACAGAAGGGTCCGATTAGGCCTGCCTGAAAAACTGACAGGCAGACCTGATCAGGATGCCTGTGTGAAAGGGGCCTTCAGCTGTGTGGCTGTGGCACGGCGGGGGGGAATTTCAATGAAAAAATAATAATTTGATTTAGTAAAAAACTAAACTGTTTCCCTTTTTGTAGGGGTGAAAATTGAACTGAGACCATTCCAACTAGCTGCCCCACACTCCCTGTCCACTTACCATTAAAGTGTAAGTAAAGTCAAAAAAAAAAAAAAAAAAAAACTTTTACCTACAGGTAAGCTTATAATAACGCTTACCTGTAGGTAAAAAAAAATATCTCCTAAACCTGTACGGTTTAGGAGATATTCCCCGTGCAATGCGCCGCTGACTGCAGCGGCGCATGCGCACGGGGGATTCTCGGCTGAAGGGCCGGCAGAATCCGAACCCTGCCGGGAAGAAGTCCCCCGTGCGCATGCGCGGGAGTGACGACATCGCGGCTCCAGCCACTCACAGCGCTGGAGTCGCGATACCCGGAAGACACGCCGAGGCAACATGTCAGCGACCTCGGCGTGGACCAGGTGAGTCACCGACGCTTCGTTCTACGTTCTAAGGTAAGTATTTCATAATGAGCTAGTATGCGGTGCATACTAGCTCATTATGCCTTTTCCTTTACAGGTGTTAAAAAAAAATTTAAAAAAAGTTCAGCGGCTTTACTACCGCTTTAAGCAAAGGATGCAACAACTTCAACCTCCTCTCCTCTTGGGAAGGAGATGGGCAGGCAGTGAGAATAGGCAGGGGAAACACTCAGCGCCCTTAGTGACTGCTTGTCACAGCCACTACAAGAGGGCACCAGTTACCTCATATAAACATCTCGGTCCAGAAGGCCGCAAAGCCGCGGCCTCGATTACTGTGCACCCATGAAGGGGGTGGGGGGGGACACACAGGGACAAGACACCTTGTGCAGTGCAGCCCAGGCACCAGGTTGCTAATTCTAGTCGCCAATGGGACCGGTTGCCTGGGGTTTTTTGAGCCCTGGATTAAAGGATAACTGTGTTAAAAGGTAGTTGTCCTTTAAATGTAAAGCTGGGAGCAGATGAGGATAATCAGAGAACAATGAGAAGTCCACATCTACATACTAGTTAGATCACTGAACTAAATGGATTGAAGCAAAACAATGTCAGCTAGACAACTAGTATTTGCCAGCGCCCACGTTTTAGTTGTAGGATAATCGGCTCATCAGGATCGAAGTATAGATGTTAATGCTGCTGCTCACTAGTTTGAGGTAAAAACCCCAGGATGTCCCCTTGATCTCCATTTCATTGCATAGTGAATCAATGACCTGTAACCAGCAGGCAGCAAGTGTTAAAATGCCGCATATGCACATGCTTGTTCCAGGCCAGTGATTCACTAAGTATTCAAGCAACAAGAATGATTTAGCGCAAGCATCTTTTATAGCCCAACTTCACTTTCTCTGCCTTCCCTCCCTGACACTTATTGTTTCCTTAGGTCTTCAGAACAGTCCAGTGACATAATGGGCCCTTCCTCTTCTTACTTGGCAATGGGATGGTGCTTACTCCTGGACAGCAAGAAGCTCATGTGAACACGTGAATGTGACACCGTTGAGCCGAGACCAAGGTCATAACATGCCCCCAATGGGACGACAGAATGGGGTCAGAGAACAAAGGATGCACATCATTCAACATGGGAAAACAGGAGACATCTTGTGGCAGATAAGAGGTATTGCAGGGGACAGCTTCAGATTGAAGAGGAGTATTACCCCCCTCCCCAATTATCATTTTCATTTCTACTGAAAAACATGGAGCTTGGTCATGAATGGCAGGTCCAGTATTTCTATCACTTTAAAGTATACCTTACAGTTTGGACAGGAAGTACGCTTGAAGTTATAGGGGAACAATATAGTTTTTGCTCAATTACATTTATTTTCTCTCAATTTGAAAGTTTCTTTTAAATAAAATTTAAAAAAATATGCACAAAAGCATAAACATATATGCAACTACAAGTATCAGCATGCCCAGCATAGTCTTCGACAATGTAATACATCAAAAGAGAACAAGTGACAAGTCACAACACAGTCAGGAGGTGATCAAACTGCTGAGACAATTAAGTCATTTTATGACACAGGAACGTGTAACTTCAAATCCAAAACACAGATGTGGGGAGTATTTAAGAGATTAAGGGACCAGCAAATGTAGACACAAAGACCAAGAAATGGAGGAGTTTCACACACTCGTTCATTCCTGATCTGATTTAAATCTCAACTCCTAACTCCTCTTAAGTCTCGCACAGCTGTACGGGCTCATCTCCTGTACTGAAATAGCTTACTCTGATTTCACTGCACACTGCAAGCTTCTCACATTAGAAGCTGCAATAGGTCAAATAGAGCCTGCTTTCCTGATTGCAGCAGCATCCAGCATCATTTAGACCTTTTCGCCCCAGCTCTACTGTCCCTGGACTACCCCTTTAATTCATTGGATTGCAGTTCTTTCCATCATGAGGCTCAGCATCATATGGAAGTGTCACCAATGTCTTACCTTTGCCAGGCTCGCCTGCCCTTCATTGTTGCCCTGGTACCTGCAAGAAAATCTGCCATGGCTTTTAACAGCTAATATGACTAAGTCTTAAATTTCCAAGCAATAACAAGCACTTCTGACCATCTAGTTATAAATTGTCTAAGCTGCTGCTACATTCTGGGGCATAAGTGCAGGGTGGTTTGTATTTAAATCAAGTCAATTTAAATAATGATTTTTAAAGAGCAACTGTCATCTCTGTCCTGCAGCGGCTCCTCCTCTGACCCGCTGTTGACTCACCGACGGTCCCATTCACTTTAATGGGAAGGCTGGTGATGCGGCAGTGACCCAACAAGGCAAGAGACGTGGCAGCAGCAGGTGAGTGGATGCCCGCCAACAGGCGCTGCCACGGTGGATCTGAAATGACAGGTGCTCTTTAAATGTAAGGACTCATTCTTGCTGGTAGTTAGAATCTTTAATATTTGCAAACAAAATGAAGGTTTCCTATTTAGAATAATAAGTTGACAGGTTAGTAAAACAGATAGAAACAATTCAATCAAATCATACAGTTTGTAGTGTACATGGATTAGAAAAACAAACAAACAAACAAACAATGGGATAAAAGGAATATTCCTTATCTCATGGTTACTGTGAAATTGCGTGCATCAATGAAGTGAATGTTATCTCAGCTTGCATTCATTGAACGAGTTTACCTCAAAATGTAAATATTGCAGCATAAATACCCTAATGCTACATAAGTAAGCTTCATTTCATGCTGAATAAACTAAATTATGAATGCATCTTAAATATAAAACTATCTTTTAGATAGATTTTGACTCCAAAAGCATATTTATTAAAAAAATAAAAAAAATAAAAAAAGGTGTTCTTTCCTTTTTTTTTTTTTTCTTAAATCATTGATTTATATCCACCCTGCATAAGTGCTTGTTTATGCAAACAGATTTTACAAAAATGATACAAAACCACTGTGATCAATGAGCAATTGTTCTTTCTTCACAGAACACTGTGCATGCACGGTATTTCAGTGTCCCGACAAATGACAGCGGCACTGGGCAGCCCTGAATATCAAGCTTAACTAACAGCAGCCAAGCCTTCCCACCTGAAATTTTCTTCAAGCGAGCCCAAACAATGGTAACCCGGCCATTTAAAAAGGTGGAAGATACTTTTAAAATGTCCGATCAGTACCAAACCAAAAGCTGCTTAATAAACCACTATAATCCCAAACCATGAAACCCAAATTCTATTAAAAGAAGTCAAGAGTCTATTTTTACAACAACTGCCCTTTAACAGTATGGAAGCTCCCTGTAATATACTGCATGAGAAATAAAAACATAATTAGATATTCCAGAATTAACTCAGACATACACCTTCAGGCCACTCCCGGGTAAAAGCAGAACCAGAACATGGTGACATCACAGAGGCACGTGTGAGAGGAGCAGAGTGCAGACATGTGACGGGTACACCATGCTCGGGAAGACACGAGCGCAAAAATCATAAACAAAAACTAAATTCATTACCTCTTCTGTATAAAACCTTTGAATGGCAGAACAGGAACCACCATACTTCTGTAACTGTCTATGTGTGAAAGTGTTCTTGTCCTGTGTTGGACCCAAATCTCTGCATTCATTGTGCTATTCCACATGGACACTTACAAACATGTGTGTTGCATTTGCAGTGCAGCTACCATGGGATCTAGTTGCAGTGCATTTTAAAAAAAGCAGTGCATGTACTACTTTTGGTACGATCCAGTACAATTCCAGTCAATTCAAACAAATAGGCTGAAAATCGCCTCACTGAAATCGCACAAGAACGCGGACTGACCCTAAAAGGCAGGCGGTGGTCTCTAGTAGAAAGGAAAAAAAAGCAAACTGACCATGCTGACTGAGACAGATGTGCTTCCAGGCCTAGCATAGTCAGTTTAATATAGGAAGGCAGGATCACAGGGCATCTCACACAATGAAAGTAATGCAAAAAGAACAGGATACTTTTTCATACAAGTACTTGGTACAACAGACACATAACAGAAATACGAAATATGAAACGCAAGGTAGATATAAAAACCTGACAAATTTTAGAAGGCAACTAGAATTCCTACATATGACCTCTCCCTGCCTCCTTCAGGACCCTACCTTTTCACTGCTTATATGAAGATATAATAATAAGCCACGGCCTCATTGTGAGTGCTCACAGTTTTACAATACCTTCTCTTTAGTATCTCCAGCCTCAGGGGACGGTACAAACGGAAATCAACAAGAACCCAGTGCGCAGGTACTGCCCGATGCCATAAAGATTGGTTCTAGAGCCAAGTAAGCAGTGGGGCAGACTGGAATAGGACGTCAGGGTAAGTATACAACTCCAAAAAAAGTAGACTTACCCTTTAAATCTACCCTGTTGCCATTTTTAAAAAGCTTGACCTACAAAGCAAACTGTTATTACTTCATTTGTTCAACTGTCTGTCCAATCTCTGCAGAGATAGGGCTCTTTCACACGGACGGACCGTATGTCCGTTTTTCACCCTTCCGTTTTCGGATGAAAAACGGACATACAGGTATCCCTATGGGGTAGCGGGTGTCAGCGGATGAGCATCCGCTGACACCCGCTCTCGTCCGTGCCCGCCATGCTCCGTTTCTGCAGACGGAGGAAAACCCCATTTTTTCATCCGTCTGCAGAGCGGATCGGGTGACGACGGACGCTACGGTCCGTCGTCACCCGATCTCCCATAGGGGAGAGCGGCGCTCTGACAGGTCCGTCCCTGCACGGAGTGCAGAGACGGACCTGTCATCTTCTGCTCAGCGGAGATCGCTCCGGCGATCCCCGCTGAGAAAGCGGCTATCCACAGGGCGGATCTGCACTGATCCGCCCCGTGTGAAAGAGCCCTTAAAGAGACAACCTCACTGACAGATTATCTATATTTTACACTTCTGGAAGAGTCTGACACCAGCAATCCCCACCGCACCTTGTTGATTTCATCTGGCCGACCCCTACAATAAAAGGATATACAGTAGAGATGTAGGGGCTTGTAGAAGGAACCACAGAGTGCAGAGGGATAGACAGGCATCTGACACATCTGCAAGTGTTGAAGACCTTTAAGCATATTTCTAAAATGCAGCCAGATAAGGCGTTGTGGGTAGCTGGAAAGGTAAGCATTAATGGTTGGCCCTGCATGGAGCTATTGGCTTTAGCTTTCAAAAATAGCGTCTGAGAGCTTTAACCACTTGCCCTGAAGATTTACCCCCCTTCATGACCAGGCAATTTTTTGCTATACGGCACTGTATAACCTATGCATTTTTAGTGCTTTTTGCATATTTGCACTACAGAACGTGTTCCATAGGAAAACCATGGTAAATGGACTGTAGTGCAAATCTGCAATAAGCACTAAAAATGCCTAGGTGTGAATCCAGCCTAACTCTGACAATTGCCTGGTCATGCAACGCTGTACACAAATTACATTTATATCCTTTTCCCCCCCTACAAATAGAGCTCTCCGTTGGTGGTATGTGATCATCTCTTAGGCCTCTTTCACACAGGGCGGATCAGTGCGGATCCGCCCCGTAGATATCTGCTTGCTCAGCGGGGATCGCCGGAGTGATCTCCGATGAGCAGGAAGATGACAGGTCCGTCTATGCACACTGTGCAGGGACAGACCTGTCAGAGCGCCGCTCTCCCCTATGGGAGATCGGGTGACGACAGACCGTAGAGGTCGTCGTCAGCCGATCCGATGACGGATGGAAAAATAGGTTTTTCCTCCGTCACACTCTGTCGGATCGGAGCGGGTCGGATGTCAGCGGACATGTCACCGCTGACAGCCAACGCTCCATAGAGGTCTATGGAGCACCCGTTCAGATCCGTCTAAAAAACTGACAGGCGGATCTGAACAGATCGGCCGTCTGAAAGAGGCCTTAGTTTTTGCACTATAAAACAAAGAAAGACCAAAAATGTTGAAAAATAAATAAATAATAATATTTAAAATTTCTGCTATAAAACAGATCCAATAAAAAGAATGTTAAAAAAAAAAAAAAAGTCTTCATAAATTTAGGCCAATAAGTATTCTGCTACGTGTTTTAGATAAACAAAAAAATTTAAGAACGTTCGTTCAATTCTCGAATAGTTAGTGGGGTCAAATCGACGTTCATTTTCAACCACAGTGATGGAAAATTTGGAAATAGAACACTTTTTGGTCAAAGTAATTTTCAGACAGTGTATGTGGTTTTCGTTCAGAAATAATAATCGTTTTAAAAACAAAATGTTAAAAACAAGTGAAAATTTCAAACAACATTCTTTCATTCAGCAAATGTACAAAGATTTTTTCGTCTGAATATTCTCGTCTGAAAATTGATCGGTGTGGCCAGCATAATGCTCGGTACACACCTATGCAGTTTGCTTTTGATGTGTTTCTGCCGTGCGTTTTGATTTTTGCGCACCTGATTTCAGTTTTTGCATTTTTTTTGGCCAATTTGTTGGGCAAATAAAAAAAAAAAAAAAAACACAAATTGCTGCAAAAACGCATTACATGCTTTTCTGTAGCTTCTCCATTGAAGTATATTGAAAAAAAAAAAAAAAAAAGCACTGTATTGTGTTAAAAAAAAAAGTCCCTGACCCTTTCCAGATACACAGTCTCTGAAAAAAGCCTCCATGTGAAAGTGTCCCATAGGAAACCATGTAAATGAACTGTAGTGCGTTTCTGTAAAAAGCACCAAAAAACACATAGGTGTGAACCAGGTCTAAGACGTTTAGTAACATAATGGGGGTTAAAAAAATAAATAAAAAATGAGCCCTTTATAGTACAAAAAAAAAAAAAAAAAAAAAAAAGCAGATAATCACTACTGTAAGGGGTTACATTTTTTTACTGTAGAACTGTGAAAGTAATATTTGCAGTAGCAATTAATTGCTCTTTTTTTTTTTTAACCCCATTATGTTTCTGGCCGATTAATCGATTATGTAAAAATAGTAATCGATTAATTTCATAATCGATTAGTTGTCACTTAATCAATTCAAAAATAAATAAATGTTAAAAGGACAGTTAAAAAAAATAAAAATGTAGACAAAATTGGCCTGAGAGGTGGCCGAAATATCGATATCATATTGGCACCGAAAAAACGATCCCTAGTTTTTATTCCCCTGGTAACAAAAACGAGCATATCCACGCAGACAGGGCAGATTGTTTACATAGACAGAGCTCTGCCCGTCTTACTCCTTGGCGATCAGCAGGTGCTGTCGGGTCATCAATTGGCCGGCACCTACTGAGACCAATATCACAGCCAGAGTGCCCCCTACCCGGAAGAGCAGAATCACGTATATATGTACATGTCATTCTGCGCAGCAAGGCTGCCCTGTAGCAGTTAAAAAAAAAAAAACAACACACACACAAATAGGCCTTCAATATGTTTTTTGTTTGTTTTTCCAGCAGTTCACACACTCATCCATCTTTAAAGAATTACTTATGGCACACCACCCCAGATTAAACATTAAAAGGGCTGACAGGTAACATTGATAGTATATGATTAGACGTCCGTGTTGTCCAAGTGTTTCACAGAACGTAAAATTATAAATAATGAGAACATATTAGAAAGTTCACAGGGAGAGGAAAAACATCTTGGATGACCTAATGGCCTGCCAACACCCATTCATTACACTGAAATGATTATTATTCTGCCTTAGCTTTGTTTTTGTCATGTTTCTGCTTTATTCACTTTGAACAGCTCATTTGCCAGGGTAGCCTGTGTAATCTCCAACTGTAGTAACAGTGGGGTGTATTTACTTATAAACATGGGTCGAATTCTGAACTAATTCTCTTTGCGAAAATTGGAACTATTGTGTGTTTTGTGATCCGATGGTGCCACCATTGATTTCGAAATTTAACCAACCAAGGCTTCCGGCTGCATTCACCCCTGAGCATTTTCAGCTCACGAAACGCCAGAAAAAAAACACCTGAAAAATGCCCAACAAGCAAAATCCCATTCATTTCAATGGCACCTGTTCACATTTGAGCGTTTTGTCACCTGAAGCAAAACGCCTGAAAAAACGCCCTAAGCTCAAAAAAGAACAGGAGCTTCTTTGGGCAGATTACATGAGTTTTTATGCCTTTTTTTGTGGCCAGGAATTTTCTTTTCTTGCACATCAATTGGAAAATAGTTTTTCAAAAAATTTCCAACTTGCCTGATCACTCAAATTCGATGGCCACGTGAAAATCAGCTGTTGCTGCGGCCCACTAATGGTGCAAAAGTCAAACAAAAATTCTTTAGAAATTCAACCCATGTATGGCTGGCCATACATTATACCATTTTCTTGCACAATTTTCCTTTAGGCCCCTTTCACACTGGGGCGGTTTGCAGGCGCTATTGCGCTAAAAATAGCGCCTGCAAACCGACCCGAAACAGATGTTGCTGTGTCTTCAGTGTGAAAGCCCGAGGTCTTTCACACTGAAGCGGTGCGCTTGCAGGACGCTGGAAAATGTCCTGCAAGCCGCATCTTTGGCTCGCTATTAGGGGTGCAACGGATCAAAAAACTCACGGATTGGATCGATCCTCGGATCAGGAGTCACGGATCGGATCATTTTTCGGATCAGCAAATAATAATTGAATTTGCAAAAACCTGTGAAAATTCCGCCACCATATAGTCCCCACTGTAATATCCACGTCATCTCCCCCACTGTAATATCCACATCCTCTCCCCACTGTAATATTGGCTGGGTATCGCAGAGTATTGGCTGGGTAATGCAGAGTATCGCAGAGTATTGGCTGGGGTAATGCAGAGTATCGCAGAGTATTGGCTGGGTAATGCAGAGTATCGCAGAGTATTGGCTGGGTAATGCAGCGTATATGCAGGGTAATGCAGAGTATATGCAGGGTAATGCAGAGTATATGCAGGGTAATGCAGAGTAAATGCAGGGTAATGCAGGATATTGGCTGGGTAATGCAGGGTATGTTTACAAGTGATCGCTCTGTCATTTGACGGAGCGATCACATTGTAAACAGTGGCGGGGTGTACCAAGATGGCCGCCGCTCCGGAGCTAGGCCGAAGCCGCGGCCTTTCCTAAGGCCGCCGGGGTGTACAAAGATGGCCGCCGCCGCTCCTAAGGCCGAGGCCGCGGAGCGCTCCGCGGATCGCGGGGTGTGCCGATCCGAACGGGGTGGCCCGTTCGGATCACGGATCGGCGACGATCCGCTGCACCCCTACTTGCTATAGGAGCGGTATATTTACCGCTCCTATAGCGCCCGTTCCCATTGGAAAAACCACCCCGCTAGCGGCCGAAATGCGCTGCTAAAACAGCGCTAAATATAGCGCCGCTTTACCGCCAGCGCCCCACCGCTCCAGTGTGAAAGTAGCCTTAGGATT
The DNA here is from genome assembly GCA_028564925.1 of Lithobates sylvaticus. NCBI lineage: Eukaryota > Metazoa > Chordata > Amphibia > Anura > Ranidae > Lithobates > Lithobates sylvaticus. Next base: position 134,328,358 of record CM053029.1, read on the forward strand.
TACCAAAACCATATTATATGGAGGTCAAACCTAAACACTTTCAATTTGTATGCAATCAGGGGTGCCCTTGCACTACATAGTTGAAAAGGTAAATCTAAAAGGAAATTGAATAGGAATATTGTATAAATTATGGACAGCCTATCCAAAAATCGGACGACCGATCGTCTGACTTTTTTCGCTTAATAGTCGCAAGTAGAAAATTGAATAGGTTATTAAAGTCACGAAAATTCTCATACGACAGAAAAAAAAAAGAAAAAGAAAAAAAAAATGTCGGAAGTGATGTCATGTGTTGTAATGTATTTTCGGACGACAACTGTACTGACTGAACGAAAAGCATACGATCTAGTATTGTACGAGGGAATTTTTTGTGCTTGTCTGATCGAATAATAAATCGGATGAATTGTCGTGATCGGCTCTCGAAAGCTCTGTACTATTGATCCGATTATCGTACGATCGCGTCTAAAGCAGTATTTTTCGTCCGATTTTCAAATCGAGTGTACGCCCATTAGGCTGAAGAGTGCAAAATCTGGTTCAGCTGTGCATGGTAGCCAATCAGCTTCTAACTTCAGCTTGCTCATTTAAGCTTTGACTAAGAAACCTAGAAGCGGATTTCTATGAAGAGCTGCACCAGATTTTGCACTCCAGTTTTAGTAAATCAACCCCATTGTATTCTCTGGGTTGTCGCTCGCGGTGGCTGAATAGAGGTGGCGGGGAAGCACGTACAGATGGGTAGAGGGGCATTAAAATGCATGTCCAACAAAAAAAACATTTGTTTTGTTAGAAATACTTTGCCAATGTATCCAAAACTGTTTTATTATGGCTATCCAGGCCCCCATTGGAGAGATTTTTCCCTCACTTCCCATCTTGCTGAGGTTTACCAGACTTGTACCAGAATTCTACTAAATAAAGTAAGGCAAGGCTAGAAGACCCATCAGATCTTTTTTCCTGTCTGCACCTCACTGCAGACTTTCACTCACTTTCTTGCAAAACATTCGTCAGCAGGAAGTGAGGGTAGATCTCTCTAATAGAGAGTCATAAAAAACAAATAAGGGTTCTAATCCTTCTCTCTTTTTGTTATTTTTTTCAGTGAGGATTTGGCTTCACATACACTTTAAAGTGCCCACAAAGGCTGAATTTATAAGGGCTTCTAAACACAGGCACCTTGAGTACAGCCATTCATGTCTATTGGCAACTGTATACAGCACCTGGGCTGCCTGTACAGACGAAATCTGCTGGGAATTGCGTTGTATGTGCTCATTGTGTAAAAGGGAGGTCTACTTTCAGCATCATTCTTCTCTACACTGATCCGGAGTCACATATGACAGATCATGTCACGGTACCAGCATCAGACTCAAATAAATGTAATCACCACATTCCCTAGTGAAAGCGCCTTTCTAGGGAAAACGCTGCTGGATCTCTATTACTATCGGCGGGGAAGCAAAGATACAGCAACACCTCACTATTTCAAGTGTGGAAAAAAGAAAAAGGAGTGGCAATAAGGACAAACTGATGATTGGGTAGGTGCACTGACAAATATATGATTTATTTCTGTTTATGTACTTTGTAGGTTCTTATTTCATGAATAAAAATTATTTTTTATAGCATCCTCATTGTACAGTACAAAAAGTAGTTCTACCCTTGTGGCATCAGAAGTTGGTCTTGGCCTGTCGAAGAATTTACTTTATGTGAGCTTTTTGTGTAACTACCCACCAGAGACCAACTGGGTGACATTTTTGCCCATTCCTTCATGCGCATTTCTTTAGTCGCAAGAGGTTTGTGGGGTACCTTGCATAAACCACCCATTCACCCCCCCCCCCCCCATTTCAAAGGGATACAAATCAGGGCTCAGTCCATAAAAGATAGTTCATTTACTAGTTTAGACAGTCCTGGAAAAATTAGCAGTTGTTTGCCATCTATGTCACTTGTAGAATGATTTCTAATAATTTGGCAGGATTCTCTTCACAGGGTTCCAGCAGTTCTTCCTAGACATTCCGGCTGTAAGGACTCATAGACCCCAGGCACAATGGTCACATCTCTGCCCTCCTTTCCCCCAGGCTATTCAGAAAACAAAAAGACTGGGGCCCTGTGTGTGGCTAATGGTCAGGAAGAGAGGAGGGGGGAGATGCGGCTGTAGTTCTGGGGTCTACCACATAAAGCCACAGTGGCAACAGGACTTTCCCCACCATAAAAACTAAATTTTCAGGACATATATATGCCTGTCAGACAGTCAGGTCCTAATGAGGAACTAGAAGGTCTGCCTTTCTTGAAACCTGTGAAGATAATCCTGCCCAGGGTGAGACTTTAAATCCATTGCCAGGCTCATAGGTATCCACAACCTTCTTTATGCAGGCCTTAGGAGAGCTCTATTGATCTTGGCATGATGATACCACACAAGTCAATAGCAAGAGAAAACCAGACCCTAGATGTATGGGGTTTAAATAACGAAAGGTTTCAACTACAAAACTTGTATTTTAAGTAGTGGTAACCGCAGGACTGGACTTTTTCTTTAGGACAAACCTGCATTTTTGTTCATTTAGATTATGAGAATGAATATATCAGATCAAATATACGTGTCATTTTTCCAAGTACAGCTCATTTATCTGTTTTAATAAAAGATCAAAATATACTGAAAAGGTCTACAGCTTCCATGGGTTGTGCTTTCCTTTTCACATGACTGTACATATTTACACACATACAGGACAAACTGGCAATATATAAAGGTTGTGGCATACATATGAATGGGCCCTTTGTCTTCAGAATCAGCATAGTGACACAGGCCTGACACATAACCTTGCCCAGTTTATGGGCACCTGAAGCATCCCAAATCCCTCATATACTGAATCCATCCATACAAACCTCCCACTGAAGACAAACAAATATGCAGCAAAGTTATCCTGAAAAGGAAAACATTAAACAGGATGGCATAACTCCTAAACAGAGGGGAGGGAAGGAGCACGTCAGTGATCCTTGATGCCCGCTGCCGCTACTCCAAGGTAAAGCAGCCTAGGCATGCACTTAATATTTCACTACCTGCGTAAATAATGCAAGAACACTGGCAGAAAGCTCTCCAGTGAGTGCAAAATGTTTCCTTGGAGAACAAGGTCTTAAAGAAGGTCTAAGGTCAAAGAGAGGTAAAACATTTCATTGGTCGTAATTCAGTAACTTGCCTGCAAATACCACTTCAGGATTCTATTCTTGTATTTACAGAGTGTGAATGACAAAGTTACAACTCCTTGTATCGGACATTCCAATGTATGGGACAAGCAGAAACTGAAAACTTACATGAAACTGGGGCTATTATGAATGTTTCCAACTAAGGGATTGATAAAAAAAAAAAAATGTTCCCATAAATGTGCTTATTATCTAAGGCTTATCTGATATTGTGACACCAGTAGACAGCCTGAAAAAGGAGAATGAACGATCCAGCACTGGCCAAAGGAAGGCTGAGGTCTTCTGCTCAGCAAAGAAATACAAGGAAAAGCTGGCACAACTAGTAAAAAAAATAATCAGACATTGCCCTGGATAAAAACCCAACAAGGTTTTTACCCCCCTTCTCCACTGCTTCCAAACAGAGAAAAACTAACTGTCTGGAGTTCAAGTTTGAAAAGAAAACGACTTGTCCACAGTTAGGCAATGCTCCCATATCACCTCACTTCTTCTAGTATGTAATCTGGTTCCCCTGAACACCAGCTGTTGATGCTGGAACAACCTCTTTACTACCCGTGACAGAAGGTCTGATAATACATAAAGGTGCGTCTAGACGTTTCTCACATCCACCAATCAGATTCTATTCTGCCTTGCAAGTCAGATGGCGATTGAATTGCTGAATGCAGAGCATGGGGTAAACCCACAACAGTAAAATTAGTCTGTATATGCAGTAAAGCAGGGGTGTCCAAGCTTTTTAAGAGCGAGGGCCACTTAAGCAACTTGGTAACCAGTCGCGGGCCACAATGAGCCGAGCGGGCGTATGACAGGTCACGGCTACTCTATAGGCTCTCCGATCCACCCAGATGGAAGGGGACGAATTCCCTTCTATTTTTTTTTTAGCGGATCGGATTGGAGGCAGGCGGGAGTAAAACGGACAAAAGTCTGTTTTACATCTGCTGCTCTGTAGAGGTGAATTGAGGGTCTGATTGGGTAGGGACGAGCATGTGAAAAGGGCATAAACTGCTTTCACACTGATGTGCTGAGGTTTACCCATACTGCGGGTGCAGCATAGTGCACCTGTGTCTATCCTGCGGGTTAATTGAACTTTGCCATAGACTTTGCCTGTGGCAAAAGCCGGCGCTGTACAGGAAGCATCGGCTTATGGGGCTCTGCTCTGCAGCCGCTTTCTTCCTCTACCACCAGCTTCATTCACAACACTGATGCTGTGGTATGACGGGTCGGCAACCTGCGATCTGGGCTTGCTAACCCACCATTCCAGAGCAGGAGGTCGCGGGCCACATCAGAGGGCACCGCGGGCCACTGGTTGGCCACCCCTGCAGTAAAGCATAGTTATTATACTCACTCTGGAACCTAAGGGGTTAATCCTCTGCACTGTGTAAAAAAAAAGTCAGTTTGGTGCCTTCTCTAATCCTTACCTTATTCCACTGTCACCAATACATGTGCTGATAGAACAGAGCCTTGGAAGCACTCTGCACATGCTCAGATTGGTGTGTATGTGCTGGATAGTTTTCTTTTGGGGGGGGGGGGGGGGTGCATGTGATCAGCACAGGGCCAATCAGCACTGTCCAGACAGAGGGTCAGGAGGTCATGCAGCCTAATGGGACAGTCAGAAAAAATGAAAACTCCTCCTACAAGCTTTAATCAGTGCTCAGCGATAGAAGTCACAAGACTGCTTTATACTGGTGAGAAGGAAAGGCATTTTGCCGTTTAGATTTACCAAAATAATTGTATTTCCATGTTCTGTGTACTGTGGGAGACCAGATATAGTTAATGCAGGGTCCTGGGTTTAGTAACACTTTGAGAAGTGCTACCCTGTCATCTTCCTACTGGGTGACTGCTTATTCTGCATTACAAAAAGAGCAAAAAGGTAATACAATGGAACTCTGAGTTTACTGGATGGAAATACTGTACATATTCCTGGTAGATTGGAATTGCTCCATAAATTTGAACCTGTGCCTTTCCTATGCTGTTCAAGCAACTGGTTTACTGCAATGCTACACTCCCTAGCGGGACAAACTAGTGTATCTCTAGGCAAGGTGTTTTTTTCTATAGAGTAGGGAAGGGTGAGAAGAAAGAAAGCGATTGAATATCCGACATTTCAGAATTGTCCCAAGAATAAGACGAGGGGTGGTCTTCTAATAGTTCACAATTGGGGTATTACCATTCCTGTTCACCTGTACTAGACATGGTAGACTGCCCCGAGCAAAGAAAGTCAACCTTGTGCAAGTGCTGAGCCTCAGCTTAAACTGGGTTAGGGAAATCCCCCTCACACTGATGTGACAGAGCTGGGACAATCACCAAGCACTGTCACACATCCAATATCCAAGTCTAATGTTCCTTTATATAGTGATTCCGAAAAGTATTCACAGCGCTTCACTTTTTCCACATTTTGTTACGTTACAGCCTTATTCCAAAATGGATTAAATTCATAATTTTCCGATGAGAAGGCGATTCTGTCTCACACAAAATGTGTACAGAACTGCACTAGAAACATTTCCTGCTTGTGCGATTGGCTCACTGATTTTCCCAGAAGTCTGCACTAAGATACAAGTCAGATATCAGGCATCCCCCTGCAACAAAAATTTCATTTTTGGTGAGATACTTCCAATAGGAAAATAGATCTAAAGGGATGCAGACCCTGCAATGTTCCTCATTAGAGCCCCGGAGGTGCAGCAGCTGATTGACAATTATGAAACCACTTCCACTAGATTCACTTTCCTACATGGGCACAAACACTGGGATTTCTTCAGAACAAAAAAAGTAAGAATTTACAATAAAGTTTGTTAAAATCCTTGGAATGTGCATAGATCACCCAGAGGGGAATGCTTTTTTCTCAACAAATGTGGAGTTACTCTTTAAAGTGATAATGGAGAGAAAAAAAAAAAAAAAAAAAAAAAAAACAGTATGTTCTGCTTAAGGGAAAGTGCAGGTCTGAAGGTGCACTGGCGAAGCACTGCTAGCCTTTAGGCTGCATTCACACCTGAAGCTACAAAACGCTGGAGGGGAAAAAAAAATACATTATTCTCTATGGAGATGGTTCACATCTCCACTCCAAAACGCCTGAAGCTCAAACAAGTTCCAGACCCTTTTTTGTCGCTCGAATCGGATCAGATTTGGGCGTTTTTCCTTTTTACATTAGTGACCTTTTGCTCTGCACAAAATCGTGGCAAAACGCGGTAAAAACACTGCAATTCGCGCAATTTTTCTGCCTGAAACCGCTACGCTCAGGTGTGAATGCAGCCTTAGAAATTTAAAGCAAACCTTCACCTTCACCGCCCTGCCCTTACTTTTCATTATTTCACTCCTGCAGTCTCTTGGGATACCACACCGGTGCATCAGCAGGTTGTCTGCAAGAACTAGGAAGAGACAGCTGGCTCCCATATGATGAGCGGAAGATTGGGGCATGGGACTGGGGGAGCGACAACAAAACAGCAGTTACAGCAGAGCCACACTGGTCTTACTGGGCATACGAGTATGCTTATGAATGCGGCAAAATCGGTAAGGGGGGCAGGTGGGGTCGTGTTGGAGGAAAAGTTCCTCTTTAAGTGAATGAGGTTTACAACTCTACTATTATCATAAGGCCTTGGCTTATTTACATAGCTGAGCACATCAGAAAATGTTTTCTAGAGCCCTTAAACAATCAATACAATATTAAACTATCTCTGCAAATATTGTGTTAGACAACAGAGTGCTTTAGCATTCGGAATTAGATAGTCCTCCTGGCCTTCAGAAGTTTGAATGGAGCCCCTTACAGTGTTCTCTACTCTACTGCTCTTTCCTCCATTTCATATTGCCTGAGCTATAAAGAAAAAAAATGACACCTCACAATCCCCCCCCCCCCCCCTCCTTAAAACATGTTTCCAACAGAAGAAAACTGCCTACAGCAGTAAGAAAAATGGAAATATTATATCTATACATCAAATAAGCGCATATCAGTTTGTGCAACATCTGCACAATATTGTTAGTGCACGCCGGAAAATGTACAATGCAGGGGGATACTCAACTTTGGCCTGGAGTAAATCATACTGTCATTCAAAGAAGTAAAAGAAAGAAAACCAACATTTTTTGCATACTGAAGCATCAAAACCAGTCAGTGTATAAACTGACCAACTGCACGCCCATTATCAGACAGCGGAGCATAAAAACTGTGTTTAGATTCCAGGGTCTCCCAACACGTTCTTGAAAGGGTCTCCTGTCAAGCCTGGAAATAGATGCAAGATACATTCAGACGATGCCGCTGGCAAACTGTGTTCCATTTTTCAAGAGACGCAGATATAAATCAAATCAGCCAAGGATGGGGGGGGGGGGAAATATGTATCTCTGTGCTGGAATTTTAACAATGGAGGATTATGACTGTATTTTCTTCTGGCACATCCATATTAGTTTTAGTAAATGCAATGGATTAATCTTCTTCAGGTGACAAACGGATCACCATTTCCTGTAGAAAAAAAGATCAGCCCTTAAAGGGACTGTACAGTGGGTCTGTTCACACTTTTACTTACTCTGGTCAGGACATTAAATATAAAAATGTATAGTCTCATCCTTCTTTTGAGCCAGAAGGCCAAGCTCTCTGCTGCTTTTCATGCATGTCAAGCTCTCATTTTGTTGTGAAGCCTGTTCATAGAATTCAATAGCTCAAGCTGAAATTGAGATAGAAGTATAAGACTTATCCAGAGATTTATCCCTTGTCAGACAGTATAGTCTGATGTCTCAAGTCAATCAAAATGTGTCCTTATAGCATGCAACCCCTATTGTACAGACCTTCTAGCTAACCAACAGTGCTCAGAGAATCACACAAAGCAGTCAGTTTAAAAGGGGTTGTAAAGGTTTGTGTGTTTTCACCTTAATGCATCCTATTAAGGTGAAAAAACACCTGGCAATGACGCCCCCCCCCCCCCCCCCCCCCCCAGTTTACTTACCTGAGCCCGTTCACCTGCTGTGTGCGTCCCCCGGCGTCCTCTTCTCCACGGAGTCTGGCCATTGATTGGATAGATAAGAGAGCGTGATAGCAGCGCAGCCATTGGCACATTCCCACTAATCACTTGTTTACACCATGTGCACTTAAGACTGCAGTGGGCCGCCTTTCCCCAACCCCAACGCAATACCAGGAAACCTGGCTTCCTGTTGTGTCAGTTGGCACCACTGTGTTGCAGTTGTGTGCACTGGGAGGAGGAAAAAAATAAAAAAGAAAGAAAAAAAATAAAAACGCTGGCGCAAATAGAACTTTATGAAAAAAACAGTGCTGCAACCGGAACATCAGCATGACAATGTGGTGTGAACAGACTCTGTCAGTAGGATCATATTGACAGCGGGAATGAAATTGTGCGAGTTCAGCTGAACTCGCACGATTTCATTCCCGCATGTCAGTCCTGATTTTGGGGGCGATTTCAGAGACATCTATGTGGATTTCTGCACAGATGTCAATGGGGAAAAAAAAAAAAAAAAAAAAAAAAAAATCGCACCCCGACGTCACAAAAAGTAGTACAGAAGCACCGATTCGGATGGTGCCATTGCCGGCAATTGCTGCCGGTTTGACATGGCAAATAGCTTCAATGTGAACCAGGGCTAAACTGAAAAAAAAGTTATTATATATAATATATATATATATATATATATATATATATATATATATACATATATATATATACATATATATATATATATATATATATATATAAGTTTGCATTAAACAGAGAGAGGTAAGCAACCCTGTTATGGTGAATCTATCTAATATACAGACAGAAGTAAAGACATACCATATTAGTCCGAGTGTAACATTTTGAGTTGTCACGTCTTGCAATGGGGACAATTGGTACGTTGACAACGGTCTAAGAGTAATTCCCTCATTTAGAAAGATTTTTCTTTCATTTCATGTTTTATTAAAGAAACAGGACGTAGAGGGAAATCTACCCAATGGGACAGACAGAAAAATCTAAAAATAGAGGGAATTTAAAGCCAAAAGGGGAAGCTCCACTTGCCTGAAGCAGCCTGGAGCTCCGCTTTGATCCTTTCCCTACAGTAGCCAAAACTAAAACCTACAGGCGCTGCAACATACAAAGCCCCACATAGATTACATGTTTTCCCTTGGATGTAGATATATATTTTTAGTCAACAACTTGGGGCAGGAGATCTGCCTTTGCTGGCTGCATACTTTTTCCTGGTTAGTGACTCCAGAAGGATGAGCATGACAGCCAACAACAGCACTGAAATAATATTTTTACTGCATTCTGTAGCTGGCCCTGCCAGGGAGACTGCAATGACCTACTTCAATTCAACAGCCCTCTTTCCAGACACTATTCTCCCATGCAGCCCGGAGATGAAAGCTTCCGATACCATGAAATGCAAGGCAAAATCAATTTGTAAGCCTGGTTAATTTTCCCTATATACTATTCTATAAATTGCTCAGTTAAGCAGTCGCAGGGGATTCTGTACATAGAGCCTAAATTAGCATGGCTGGAAGCAGCTATGTAGAGCCATCGCTCAGTGATGATAGTGAATGTCACCTATGCACCCCAGTGAAAGCATTCACCTGCTGACACCATGATCCCAACAGAAAGTGAGAGTTATGCCCCATACACACGGTCGGATTTTCCGATGGAAAATGTCCTATCGGAGAATGTTGTCGGACATTCCGATCGTGTGTAGGCTCCATCGGACTTTTTCCGTCGGATTTTCCGACGGACAAAGTTTTATCTCCTGCTCTCAAATTTTTCGACAACAAAGTCCTATCAGACTTTTTCCGATCGTGTGTAGCCAATTCCGACGGACAAAGTGCCACGCATGCTCAGATCACATTACAAGACCAAAGCTATTGGCTACTAGCCTCTACGTAGTCCCGTCGTACGCAACGAACGTCACCACGTTCAGGATGATCGGATTTTCGGACAACTTTGTCCGACCGTGTGTGTGTATGCAACACCAGTGTCGGACAAAATCCGTCGGAAAAAATCCGACGGATTTTGTGGTCGGAATTTCCAACCGTGTGTACGGGGCATAAGGGTCACCAGACATGGTATAATCTGACTATACAATAGCTATGCAATAAACCTTAACTCAATCAAAACTATGCAATAGAAGGACCTACCTAAAACAATCCAATCAATTTGTATACAGCCAGGCCCTTGTACTACATACTTGTTGGTACATCTTAGGCCTCATGTACACTGCAGCTGCTAAACTCACATTAACCACTTAAGCCCTGGAAGATTTGGCCACTTAATGGGCCACTGCGTCGCTTTAACTGCACGAAAGACATTAAACAATAAGCAACAAATTAAATTTGTATACAATAGTGGCATATTAATACACGAATAAAAAGACCATGTCTGTACGCATCTTAAAAAAAAAAAAAAATCCATCTTTTGACATTGTTTGGGCCAAGCTGTAAAGTAACTATGTCCCTCACCAACATGCGAGGCCACTGAATGTGCGCTATAAACTGTATGTAGCTGAGGTTACATACAGCATACCGCACTGTGTTCCGGGTCTGAGCCGAGACGTCCAGTCTCATACCCGGAACACAGTAGAGTCTATCACAGCGGCGCTCAGCCAGAGTAGGCGATGTATTCCATCAATGAATACAAAGCTTCCTCTGATTAACTGAGTTGTGGCTGAGCACAGAAAGGTTTTTACCCCAATGCAGATAAACAGACGTGTGGTACACAGGTTTGAACTATTCCGTAAAAGAAAAGAAAGGCCCTACTTAAAATGGACCTAGCATCAGATAATATTTTTCTCCATTTTGAATGACTAAGCAAATTTATCACAGGAGATGCCCCTGACAATGCCTCTAGAAGAACAGCACCTTTTTTCTTTAAAATTCGGGCATCATCCAGGGGCAGCATCTACAAAAAGTGATTTAATGGTGCTGGGACCTTGAGGGTAGATTGCACAATGGTTTTGTATCAATGCTGCTGTCCAAAAGTATGTATGTCTGTGCTAGGGCTACAGGCATTATGGATTATTAGGCAGCTTCTGCACACCAAAGGCTTTCCACAATCACCTTGGGTTGTGATGAGTATGGATACAATATAAAACTGGAGGTGTCACACCATAATAATAATAATAATATTCAAATCGAAAATAGGTTTATTGCAAAACAAAAATTGTATATAAAACAGCCAACATGTTTTGAAGGCTGTAATCCAAACTCTTCATCAGGGCTTCAAAAACGAAGGGTATGCAGACTCAAACTATAGTAACAATTTGTTGACAGTGCTTGGATTGGCACAGCAGTGATCAGAGGCTGCAGCAGCTACCTCCTGGCTAGGGAGGATGCACTCATTGAATGGTATTTATGTAATGTAAAAGCAAAACATTGACATGTGAATGCCGTCTATGCGAGTAGCCAAGGCATTCAAGAGCCCCAAAAACACAGAGCAGTATCTCCAAAAAACAGTCTTGCTTTATTCCAGGATTGGTTAAAAGCCAACATTGAACAATAGTGATCATCATCTACTGGTAACCATTGCTATTGTTCAATGTTGGCTTTTAACCAATCCCGGAATAAAGCAAGACTTTTTTTTTTATGGAGATACTGCTGTGTTTTTGGGGCTCTCGGACTCCTTGCTAGCACTATTCACATAGATCCATCCACATGTCATTCTAGGAGCACCTTGCCAGCGTTTTGTTTTTGTTTTTATGTTTTCTTGCCACTGTCCCAGTGGTCACTCAGGCAGCCCTTTTTACTGACAATCAGCATTTTAACCAATTATGGCTGTGGGTTCTTACCAGGGTGGATTTGATTTAAATCAAGTCGATTCAAATCACTAGTAAAAAGGCTTGATTTAACTACTTAACGACCGCTTGTTGCAGTTGTACTGCAGCAGGTCCGCTCTCCTGCGTGAATCGTCGGCATTGTACGTTGGTGCACATGCCACGGGTAGAGGAGTAGACTCCTGCGGGAGTCTATGCCCGGAAGTGGGGTGCAAATACCTGTATTATACAGGTATCTGCACCCCCTCCCCCTGAAAGGTGCCAAATGTGACACCGGAGGGGGGGGGGGGGGGGTTCTGAAAAGCAGAGGCTCCATTTTTGTGTGTGAACCTCCGCTTTAAACACTAAACCTTTTTCTGACATTTGTTGGTTTCAAATTAAAATCATACACACACATAAATTTATATTGATAGAGATATATATATATATATATACATATACATATATATATACATACACACACATATACACACACACACACATAATATATACACACACACACACACACACACATTTTTTTAGTAGAGACCCTAGAGAATAAAATGGTGGTTGTTGCAATATTTTTATGTCACACTATATATTTGTGCAGCGTCTTTAAAATCAAATGCAATTTTTTGGGGGGAAAAAAATTACTTTAATGAATTTAAAATAAATAAAAAAAAAAACAAACACACACACACACACACACACACACACACACACACTAAACTAGTAAAGTTAGCCCAATTTTTTTTGTATGTGAAAGATTTCTAGGCAAAAAAAAAAAATTGTGATTCTCATTTTGGCCAGAATTGTGCAGCTCTAGAACAGCGTTGCACGACCGCACAATTCTTTATTTTTTTCAAATTTACAATTTTTATTGATCATAAGAACAAATAAGCAGACAAGAGGTTGACACTGTAATACACAAGCTTCAGTATAACAAGAATAGGGCCAGTGTGTATCAAGTAACAGTGGACAGAAAGATAAACCATAAGGGGTCATTGCTGGCTCCACATACCGTAACTGCAAATTAGCAAATAGGGTCTGCAATAGACCACAGTAAAACCCAGAAAAGAAGAAAAAAGAAGAAAACAGCAGAAAAGAGAGAGATAGGAGGGGATAGGGAAGGAGGGGGGAGGATAGGGGGGCTCGACCACCAGCTCAGGACGGGTCCTCTCGTCTGTGCCAATCCTCCCAGACTTGTCATGTATTTCCAGTCTATCCTGTAGTCTGGCTGTCATTTTCTCCATCAGTTCTATGTCTTTTATTCTAGTATACAGATCTGCCTGGGAGGGTGGGCACTGTTTCCAATGTCGGGCCACCAGGCATCTTGCAGCCGTCAGGACGTGTCTGAGCAGTTTTTTGGAATGTTTGGGAATCTGCAGGGGTGAGCCTCCTAAAAGGAATGATTTTGGGGTCTTGGGAACTTGTACTCCTAAAAGGCGGGACAATAAAAGCTGCGTTTCCATACAAAAAGGTACCATCTTGGGGCAGGTCCAGTAAAGGTGGTAAAGGGTCCCTTTGGCTCCCTGACAGCGCCAACATCTATTTGAGCCGGAAGGGTAGATAGCGTGGAGAACATCTGGTGTCAGGTACCAAAAATAGAGAATTTTGTGGGCGTTTTCCTTGTAAAGCGTGCAGAAAGAGCTTTTGGCTGCCTGAGACCAGATCGTCTGCCATGTCGCCTCAGGGATCTCCTCTCCCAGTGTCTTTTCTCACCACACAATTCTTAGTTAAAGAGACGCAGTGCCGGATCACAAAAAAATGGCCTGGTCATTAACCACTTCAGCCCCGGACCAATTGGCAGCCAAAGGACCAGGCCCCTTTTTGCGATTCGGCACTGCGTCGCTTTAACTGACAATTGCGCGATCGTGCGACGTGGCTCCCAAACAAAATTGGCGTCCTTTTTTTCCCACAAATAGAGCTTTCTTTTGGTGGTATTTGATCGCCCCTGCGGTTTTTATTTTTTTGCGCTATAAACAAAAATAGAGCAACAATTTAGAAAAAAATGCAATATTTTTTACTTTTTGCTATAATAACTATCCCCAAAAAAATATATAAAAAAAACATTTTTTCCTCAGTTTAGGCCGATACGTATTCTTCTACATATTTTTGGTAAAAAAAAAAAAAAAAAAAAATCGCAATTAGCGATTATTGATTAGTTTGCGCAAAAGTTATAGCGTTTACAAAATAGGGGATAGTTTTATAGCATTTTTATTAATATTTTTTTTTTTACTAGTAATGGCGGCGATCAGCGATTTTTATTGTGACTGCGACATTATGGCGGACACATCAGACATTTTTGACACATTTTTGGGACATTTGTCATTTATACAGAAATCAGTGCTATTTAAATAGCACTGATTCCTATGTAAATGACAGTGGCAGTGAAGGAGTTAACCACTAGGAGGCGGGGAGGAGTCAGTGTGACGTGTTGTGTTTTTTTTTTACAGTAGGGGGGCGTGGCTGTACGTCTGACGTCATTGATCGGCTTTCCGATGACAGGGAACAGCCGATCAATGACAGGCAGTGTAGGAAGTGCAGGGAGAGGTTTGTTTACACAAACCTCTCCCCGTTCTTCAGCTCCGTAACCCAATCGCGGGATACCATCGGCGATCGGGTCCGCTGGTCCCGCGGCCGTGGCCACGGAGCTCCCGACCGGGTCGCGAGCGCGCCGCTGGCGCCGCGCACGCCACCCACGGGCAGGCAATTTAAAGGGGACGTACCCGTACATGCTTTTGCCTGCCCGTGCCATTCTGTAGACGTATATCTACATGAGGCGGTCGGGAATCGGTTAAGGGGGCAAATCTTGCCGGTTCTTAAGTGGTTAAATTATAAATTTTTAAAGAGCAATTGTCATCTGTAACAGTGGCTCCTCCTCTGACCCACTGACCGTCTCATTCACTTTAAATGGGACAGCTGGTGATGTGGCAATGACACAAGGTGAGGGACATGGATGCCCGCTAACAGGCACTGCCACGATGGATCTGAAATGACAGGTGCTCTTTAAATGTAAGGACTTATCCTTGCTGGTAGTTAGAATCTTTAATATTTGCAAACAAAATGAAGGTTTCCCATTTAGAATAATAAGCCATCGGCGATATCAGAACCAATGCAATCATACAGTTTGTAGTGTACACAGATTTGCAAAACAAAACAATGGGATAAAAGGAATATTCCTGAACTTTAATTCATCTCATGGTTGCTGTGAAATTGTGTGAGTGCGTCAATGCAATGCATGTTATCTCAGGCTTGCACAGCTTAGATTCATTGAATGAGTTTACCAAAAATTTTAATATTGCAGAATATACATGCTACATAACTAACTAAGCTCCATTTCATGCTGAATAAACTAAATTATTAATGCATCTTAAATAGTTTTTTTACTCCAAAAGCATTTTATTAAATCATTGATTTTTATCCACTTTGGTTCTTAGCAAGGAGGGAGATGGAGCAGACTAGCGCCTTACAAGGTTGTTTTCATTTTGTAATGTACTGTACGTACCCTGTACCGATAACGCTGCAGGTCTTACCTGCATTTACAAATTCCCAAAATCACCTGATATACTACAAAGTAACAAATCAGCAGTCTGATAACGAGTCTACTCTGGTCAATATTTGACTCCTTCAGTGGACCTTTCTGTAACATCACAACTGCAAGTCTGTTACATTGTAATAACCCCAAAAAAATAAAAAAATAAAATAATCACTCAACCTTTGATCTTGACAAAAAACAGTTTTTAGTCCTCACGCGAACGATCTATTCAGGTCCGCCTGTCAGTTTTTTAGGCGGACCTGAACGGATGCTCCATAGACCTCTATGGAGCGTTGGATGTCAGCGGTGACATGTCCACTGACATCCAACCCGAAAAAGTGTGACGGAGGAAAAACCTACTTTTCCATCCGTCTGCGGATCAGATCAGGTGACGACGAACTCTACGGTCCGTCGTCATCCGATCCCCCATAGGGGAGAGCGGCGCTCTGACAGGTCTGTCCCCGCACAGTGCGCAGAGACAGACCTGTCAACTTCCTGCTCAGCGGGGATCGACGGAGCGATCCCCGCTGAGCAATCAGATGTTCACAGGGCGGATCATCGCGGTTCCGCCCCATGTGAAAGAGGCCTTAGGCTCCAGGCAAACAACTCTGCCTGGGCTGAAAGTCTGTCATCGCTTTGCTGCAGGCAAGAGGAAGCATGTCCTCACTCTCCTTTGCCTCAGTTATCCAACTGCAACATTGTAACTTTGTGGCAAGTCACAAAGTGAGCCACTGTGGCAGGGGTTGATCTGTGTCAGAAATTTGCAAACACAAACAAGAACTGTAAAGACACTGACTGTCCCAGGACCATCATCGGAGATGGCAGCTCAGTCCAGGGCAGGGAGTAATGGGATAATGTATAAATAAAGATGGTTCTGGAGAGAAAACCAGATGAAGGCATTGTTAGGGGGTGTGCTGTGATATCCACATAACTGCTCCAGATTCCATCGACTTCAGTCTTTGTAAATTCCCACCCTAGTCTTGTATATAATGCAGGCCATACAGTACATGGGTTGAATTCTGAACGATTTGTCAGCTGAAAATCATCAATTCATGCATTTGGTGATTCGTTGGTGCCACCATTGATATCAAAATTCGACTAACCAACCTTCAAATTTCACCTCATGTTGCTACAGATAAGAAAATGTGGCCGGGAATCTTCTTTTCTGTTTAGGGCACAACTTCTGCGCATTTTATTTCTCGATTTTTTTCATTGGATTAAAGATTCGTTCATATAAAAGAAAAAAACATAAAAAAAAAAAAATCAAACATGCCCAAACACTTAAACTCGATGGCCGCACAAAAGTTGCTGGTTACTGTGGCCCACTAATGGTGCGAAAATCAAAACGAAAATTCATAATTACGATTTTCGAAAGAAAATTTGTTCGGAATTCGACCCATCTATGGCTGGTTTCAGGAATTTGGTCATGCAGAATGTATTACTGAGAGTTTTATTGGTCTTTAAGACCATTTCCGTTTTAACGCATTATATTACATCAATGCATCTTCTATTGATTAATTGATTGACTCCCCCCGATGAGCCTCTTCCCTTGGGAAAGTGCACAGCATTCCATTATTCAAGCTGTAAGCAAAATGTATATCCCAAAATGGCACCGTTAACAGAAAATTAAGGAGCTCATTCCACGTAAATGTAGATCAGGGTCTTTGTAGCAGCCTAAAAGGCACGATCTTGTGTCATTTAACCCTTCTGCTGCCCAACACTATGGGACGTCATCTACTCCCAAAGGGGAGTGCACAGTAATATATGCATGTCGGAATGTGATGAATGACACCTGGAGAGGGTAAGGTGATGCTGATGGGGGATATAATAAATGATGCAGCAGGAAAGAACTGCAAACGTTCGGCAAAACAAAAGTCACACAAACAGCTGACAGAACATTCAGAAGCCTAAGCACTGCAAATGAGATTAGCACTTCTCAAAATAGTGCCAAGGTAATCTAAGGGAACAATAAGGACATCAATGATAGGAGATGTGTATCTGCACTAGAGACCAAACACAAGTACACAAGAAAATAATCTGCATATTTCTACAATGGGAATCTCAGTCAATTAACTCCTGAACCCCTTCCCCTGTTATGAGGAATATGGGGAGTTTTTCTGCAGGGAGTACATGCTCCATGGAACTACCAGAGGATCCCTTGTTCGGGACACAAACTGATGTAGCTTGTTGTTGAACCTGGATGCCAATAGATCGACATCTGGCCATCCCCAAAGCTGGCAAAATTTCCTGGGACACCCTTGGGTGTAGGGACCATTCCCCTGGGCAGATCTGCTGGCGGCTGAGATAATCTGCCCTCCAGTTCTCTACCCCTGGGATATGAACCGCCACATGCCCCTCTGCCAGGCTAGTATGTGGTTCACCTCTTTCAGAGCTGAGCGACTCCTGGTACCACCCTGGTGGTTTATATAGGCCACTGAAGTAGCATTGTCACACTGAGCCCTGATAAGGCAGTCCTGAAGCTCCACCGTCCAGGACCGTAGGGCCAGATGTACTGCCCGCAACTACAGGATGTTGATGGGCAGGTTCTGTTCTGTCCTTGACAATCTCCCCTAATCTTTGAGCCCCTCTAGGTTCGCTCCCCTGCCTGAGAGACTGGCGGTCAGTACTCGTCAAGATACCGGGAGGAAGATCTTCCCTTTCGCAGGTTCTGATCCTGCAACCACAAGCTACCCGAGGAGATAAGAACATGGAATAATCCAGAGCTTGCCCTGTCCTGTTCCAAGCCAACAAGATGTCTTGTTGTATAGGCCTGGAATGGAACTGGGCATAGGGCACTGGCTACGAAGGAGGACACCATCCTTCCGAGAAGACTCAAAGAGTCGAATTGTCCGGTGCCCCTTATACTACACACCTGATCCTTCAGGGGACAGATTCTTACGGGTGGCAAAAATACCTTTGCCTGGACTGTATCTAGGATCAGATCTAAATACTTCAGACTTAGAGCTGGCCTCAAGGCTGACTTTTTAGTATTTATGACCCAGCCCAAGCTTTCTAAATACCGCACTGTGCAGGCTAGGCTTTGTTCTAGAGCCTGTAGTGAGGGAATCTCTGAGCAGGAGGTCATCAAGGTACCCGAGCTACAAGATCCCTTGGGCCCTTAAAAGACCCAATACTGGTGCTAGGACCTTTGTGAACACCCAGGGAGCTGTGGTAAGCCCAAAGGACAGAGCCACAAACTGAAAATGATGTTCCTCTACTGCAAATTGCAGGAAACTCTGATCAGGTCAAAAGATAGGTACGTGTAAATACGCGTCCTTGATATCGATTAAGGCTAGAAAGTTTCTCCTCAGTAGTAGCCTCGCTCCAGATGGGACAGACTCCAAACCCGAAAGGACTGGATTAATAGATACTTGTTCAGGGATCTTAGATCCAAAATGGGCCTTGTCTCCCCATTTGGTTTTTGAGCCATAAACCAGTTAGAATAAAACCCTGCGCCCCTTTCGGATAGAGGAACCTGTATAAAAATCACTCCCTGATGCACTAAATGATCTAGTGCCTGAAATAATAAGTTTCTCTTTGGAGGATCCGAGGGAACACTGGATCTTAGAAACATCTGAGGGGGAACCCACTCATCCTGAACCACTGTTTTCCAAATGTCCGCAAACTGCTGCAGCCTTTCCCCCCCACCGGATAGAGCGGGGGGCATCCCATCAAGAGGGCTTGGTGCCGGGTTTAAAAGAGTTTTGGACCCAGGGTTTCTTCTGCGGCTTGCACCTGGCTCTAGCGCCCTGTTGGCGGAGGAACTGCCTTGGCGCCGAGATACCTGAGAAAGTGGTCCCTGAGATTTTAAAACAAGGGACGCCTGGTCTCTCCCTTCACCGGAAGTAGAGAGCTCTTCCCTCCGGAAATCTTTTGGATATATTTGTCCAAAGCATCACCAAACAAACGTTCCCCATGAAAGGGAAAACCTGTCAATAACTTCTTACAAGAACGCTCAGCTGACCAGTTCTTAAGCCACAAAAGTCTGCGCATGGGTACAGACAGGAGAGCCAGAATGAGAAACCTGCTGTATTGAATCCTTTAGGAATCAACAGCAAAAAACACAGCGCTCAAGGTAAATCTGCACTGCTTTCAGAAGGATCATCCTCTTGGTTAGGCCTGTCAGGCTGTCTGACCTGATCCTTTAAGGACTGGCAGACTCCAATTGCTGTGACAGCTGGCTGAATAGCTGAACTTGCCAAAGAAAAGAAAGCCTTTAATAGGGACTCCAGTCTCTTGTCAACAGGGTCTTTTCAGCCCTGTGCGTTATCCACCGGACAAGATAAGTTCTTGTTTAAAGGAAGAGACTGCCGCATCTACAGCTGGCATGCTCCACTTCTTACTGAACTTTTCCTCCATGGAATATAAAAAGGGAAAACCTCTTACGAGAAACAAAAATCCTGTCAGGATGTTCCCAATCAACATACACTGCCTGTTCCAACAGTGGGTGCAAGGGGAAAGCCTGTGTGGCCTGAGGAGGCCTCGGGACCCCAAAGAGGACCAGGGGGGCTCAGAAACCTCTACAGGAAGCAAAAAAAAGGCAGAATGAACCATCTCGGTAAGAGTCTGGATGAAAAGCCTCTGAGACAGAGGCAGACACCAACTGGACATCTTCTGGCCCAGATGCAACCCTGTGGGATGGAGGCAATCATGCCAGAAATCCTGTACTCTAACCCAGCTAGGGCTAAGGACAGTTCATCCCTGGTGATAAAGGGTGAAGCAGCAGTGTTGACTGTAGGCACAATACCAGATAGGCACTTCAATGAACCATCTCGGTAAGAGTCTGGATGAAAAGCCTCTGAGACAGAGGCAGGACACCAACTGCCCCTATGCAACAATCCTGCTAAGCACCTTAGCCTGCCAAGCAACACCTAGTAACTCACAAGACCTGGTTCAGAGCCTGCTCTGTGTAGGATACAGAGCAGGCTCTGAACCAGGTATTTTCAGTGGTTCATTTCTCCTTACCCAGGTCACGTGAGTCACCAGGTGTTGCTTGGCAGGAGTGGTACAGAACATTAAGACTCCTTTTACACTGAGGCGTTTTTCAGGCACTTTTGGGCTAAAAATAGCACCTGTAAAGCGGCTCCCCTGCAGTCTCAGTGTGAAAGCCCAAGGGCTTTCACCCTAAGGCGATGCGCTGGCAGGACGTTAAAAAAAAAAAAAAAAAAAACTCCTGCAAGCAGCATCTTTGGGGCAATGTATACTTTTTGTAGCTGCTGACTTTGAAATGGGTGGAACTCTGCTTTAGGGGCAAATCCTTCCGGGGCTTAAATGGTTAAGTTGCAGTGATAATTCCTTTAAAAAGCGGAAAAGGTAAAACTTTCTAATCACGTAGCATCTAAACATACAATACCTTCATAATCTGTTCCATCAACTGCCTTTAAAAATAAGCTACACATTTTGGAGGAAAGAGTAAGTTCACATCAGTGCATTGCGGTGTTGGTGCGTTTTACGTGCATTGCCACTGCACGCTAAAAAATACACCGAAGATACAGCATGAAGAGTTTTGTTTTTATATATAAAAACACACTGCACCTAAAAAACGGTGGGAAGAGGGCCTAAGCTTTAGGTTTTAAAAAAAAATGACTAGTCACTGCAAGAGCTAGACCCCTTTCACACTGAAGGCGCTTTACAGGCATTTTAGCACTAAAAATAGCGCCTGTAAAATGGTCTCCCTAGTGTGAAAGCCTGAGTGCTTCCACACTGGAACAGGACAGGAGGAAAAAAAAAAAAATCCTGCAAGACGCGTCTTTGGGGCAGTGTGGTGTATACACCTCTCCTAAACTGCCCCTGCCATTGAAATCAATGGGCAGCGCTGCCGAAGCACCTGCAAAGCGCTTCGGCAGCGACACTTTTCGGGTGCCTTTAACCCTTCTGGCCCAGATGCAAACGTGTTTGGAACCCATGTTAAAATGTCCTGTGTTTCTGCAAAAAAGCATGAAAAAATAAATAAATAAAATAAACGCATTGTGTCAAACACAAGGCCTGCAAGCCAAATCCGGCATGCCAGACTCTTTCATGTGGCACCCCTTTCATCTTTGTCCCCACCTTGTCTTAGCAGTTGGTAGCAAAGAGGACAGAACTCCTACAGATTCTGCGCCACTGTACAGCAGCAGTACCCCTTTGTCCCAGCCTCTGGTGGCTAACTGGTGAGGCCAGTGAAGAAATAAGGTTGGACATCCCCCGATTTAGAGGCAGGGTGTTTAGGGGGCATAAATCTGAACACACCATTCAGGAGAGGAGCTTTTGAGCAGAAAAAATGGCCAATGAGTCTAAAACACTAGCTTAAGTGTTCATGAATTTCAATGGCCAGAATAAAATTTCTCCTGTCATCAGAAAAGTGTTCAGAAGAGCATAGTGTGCATGAGGTCTTATTTTATTTCAGAATATGAACAACCCAAAAATGAAGCGAGACCCCATCACATCTGGCTTGGTAGTGGTTGCAGCAATTAGATAGACCTGGCAATTCTGGGACAGATATACAACTAGTGGAGCATCCAACAAATGAATGGACACTATAATGAATTTAGGGCAATTAGATTTATTTTCTAATTTGTTTTAAACTGTTGTAGATGTACATTACATATATAGAATCTCCATTAAAGAAAAACAACATTTACAAAAGAATTTTCAAGATTATATTGGATTGTTAAAAACAAACATGTTTATACAAAGGGTTTTCACAGCACTACACATTACATCAGTAACACAGGTATGTGTAGATAATAGCTCAAGCTTCTAAGTACTGTAAAAACAACAAGCTTTTACAATAAAACAAAGAAAGGACTTCTAACATGTGCAAAAAGGGCCCAACACTTCACCTGTCAGGTGGATAGAAGGATTTATACTAGTAATGTGCAATATTTAGTATGTACCCATAATAGAGTTTATTTTTATTTTTTGCCAAGCACAAAATAAAAAAATTGAACAAATTTTTTTTTATACATTTCCTTTAAAAGCCCACGTGATTTGCCAGCATCCAGGCAAATCCCAGCATGCAACGTTAAGGTCTGGATATCTCTGACACAGACAGACCACTTACTGTTCACCGTGCGGGAGATCTGCCCACTAAAGATACAATATAATCCATCCCCCCATCCATGCTGGGCACAAACAGGCAAAACAGTGATCTTGCAGGGCTATTCCTTTAAGAGTTTAGTATTTACAACTCTTTTCATATTGTATTACATTTTACTGCGCTTTTAGTGCTCCTGCGCGTACAATGAAGTTCCAACAATTGCACTGTGTAATTCGAACACACACGTAAATTTAGTTTATGTATCAGAAACAAACTACACAATGGACGCTAAGCTGCAATCAGAGTTTTCTATTGTTAGACTGGCGCTCACTGACAGTTCTATTGATCTCAAGAAGTACCGTGCTTGTGCAGATGATGCTCATATGTAGTACCCTCTTCACTCCTTGCTATATTTGACCTTAAAGTGTATATCTGCACTGTATACTGGGAGTAGATTATTAGTGTGGGCATCCAGAAGTGTCTGCATGGTGGTCTTCTACAGCACTGTGAGCCCCGAGACACATGGGGGAGAACCATTACTTATATTCCGCCACACCCATGAAGGTCAGTAAGGCTACCTACCTACCTACCTACTGTGATTCGTTTTTTGAAATGGCTGTAAGAGATCAGCCTGATGTAAATATTGCTTTGGTGTTCTTATATTTACATAGTGACATAGTACATTTACTGGTAAATAAAATACTTGTGTGCACCAAATACCTTTGCAAACCTCTTAATTTCCTTAAATGAGTAGCACTGAGATGATCGCTGTGCTGTACATGGCCTGAGCAGAGTTGTGGAAGGGACCCAGCAGGTCTGCCCAGTACAGGATGCCCGCAGAAAACTACAGGAGGGTGTCGGAGACAAAACCAGTCATTGAGCACAAGAAGAGAGCAGCAGTGCCCGATTTGTATTACAGGAAGGTCCTGCACAGAGGCAAAGTCTCACACTGGATTACTTCACAGATCTGGAAGTAATACACAAAGCATACTGCTATAGTAAACACCATTTGCTAATTCCAGAGTTCTGCTTTAACCACCTGCTACCCACACAGGCAAAGCCCCGCCCCACTCCCCGCCCAGATCCTCCGATTGTACACAGTGGGAGTCTGTCAGCAGATCCCAGCCAATGAGTCATGGCTGGGACCTGCTGATCGGCTGTGTCCAATCACAGCCCAGAGCCTTGTGATAACAATTAACTCGGGGCTCTATACAGAGGGAACAATCTCTTTCTTTTCCCTGCATAGCAACTCCTGTTTCACTGATGGCTAACACATTTTAGATTTCCCTTTACTTTCTGTTCTGGTGACAATAGTCAACAGACCCAATAGAGAAGGCGAATCCTTCCTGAGGGGATACAAGGACAGTAATAAAAACCTGACAGGGGTTCAAAGGCCTTCCCTACAAAAGCCAAAATAATAAGAAAATCAAACTAAGTCAGTGTTAGCTTTAGATACACTTTAAATACATGAAAGTGCTAACAAAAATATCTATGAAGGAGAAAAACAACAAACCCTGGAAAAAAAAAAAAAAAAAAAGAAAGAAAGAAAGAAACATAAGAATATTCACAGGGATTTGTTAATCTATTCCTTATAACCTCAGTGCTCAGGGATGCAAGCCTCCGACTCGGAAGATTGTCCGTGGTTTGATGCAGAAGAAAAAAAAAGAAAAAAAAAAAAAAAAAAAAAGATAGCAAAGTGCAGAATGCAGACACATGAAAGCAGACGACATCTGAGTTCCATGGTGAGTAAAGGGCGAAAGCTATGATCAGCGCCGCTCTTAGGGGGATTCCTAACATGAAGGCTACAGTGATATGCACACTACAGCTCAGGCGTTACTTGTCGGGAGTTAATTGCAACAGAAATCCTTATAAAACAAGTCTCTGTGAAATGCCAGAGGGCAAAGCTGTTGGGAGATGTCTGGATTATACACAGTACAATGTAAAGGAAGTTTCTATGGCCTAACAAAAAATAAAAGATACACACAGCTATGGGTTTGTGAATATGGCCCAAACACTAGAAAACATTTTCTGGGTCCAAGAGTTTCCTATATTAGCGAGTGTCAACTTACTAGATGTATGGCATAAAGTATGGCTCCTGAATAATTTACTATTACTATATGGTCCCGCCATTACCAAAGGACAGCTCATAATATTCTGTATATACCCAATGTAGCAGAAGACAGTCAGAGACGGCAAACATGCTACAAGAAGTGGTCAGAGATTACAGCCATTACTGCCTTTATAGATTAAGGATCAATGGTCTACCTCCAGCCCCATAAACAAATACCATTGCAAGGACAGTAGGATCCATTATCAATAACCAGAGAGAAAAGTAAAACAAAGAACATGTGAAGTGACAACATAGAAAAAGTAAGAAAATGTGAAAGACAAAAAAAACCAAACTATTTCTATGGCAGAAGCCAGTGCAATTAATATTTTCCCTTCTGTGGCCTGAATTCTGGATCTGGCAGTGCGGGTACTAGAATACCATGCAAATGTTCTCACAAACCATTGCAGAGCATACCTCCTGTACACAATCCACACAAAGCCCAACTCTGGGCTCCCTAGGTTGCCTCTTGCCTGGCTGTCATGATGACCTTCTTGCTTTCATAGATAAGGCCCAGAACAAGTACAAAGAGAGATGGCTATGCCTGGGAGAATGAGCCCAAAGAAATTACTTTACCAGTCATACAAGGAGATGTAAAAAACAAAATCTATTTCAATTCAGTGCCTTACAATGTCATTGGTGTACTTACTACTTGACCTGGCAAACAAAATAGGAGAAGTCCCCTCGCCACCCAAATGGTAACTACACATCTTTTAAGTAGCTGGACTGCTGTGTCAGAACACAACTCAGTCCACTGAGATCTCATTCACAAAGGCAGCACATTTTCCTTGCACTGTCTTTAATTAGCAGTTTAATTAGAAAAGTGTAACAGGAAGAAATGGGTCAACTTACAAGACTAAAGACTTCCTGCTTTTATGAGTAACACTGTACATGGAAGCAAGTGTGTGTGTGTTTATTCCGTCAAGATTGTTCAGAGAAAGTACACATTTGAAAGTATACCTACCTCAACCCTGGCAATTCAAAAAGGAGCATATGATGTGAACACACACTAAGCAGGAGGCTGCCTTTGGTCCACTCCAAATGTCTATAGATCAACATATCCCTGCAGCATATATATATATATATATATATATATATATATATATATATATATTTTTTTTTTTTTTTTTTTTTTTTAAGAAAGGCTGCTCGACTTGCTGAGCATACAAATGAAGTCTTTTAAAAATGTCAGAAGTTGGCTATAGCAAGAGGAGGTTTAGCCATGGTACACATTGATGCGATTTAGCATGCTTTTTGACAAAATCTCATGCCAAATCGGCGACAATTGGAGCGTCCGAATCAGTGCAAAGCCCAAAAGTAGTTTCTGTACTACTTTTGGCGATTTCAGGGGGCCATTTTCATTGACATCTGTGCAGAAACCTGCACAGATGTCTCTGAAATCGCCACTGAAAAGTCAGGACTGATATGCAGGAATATAATCGTGCGAGTTCAGCTGAACTTGCACGATTTCATTCCCCCAGTCAGTGTGAACCAGGGCTTAATCTAAAAAGAATTTGGTCACTATGGAGAACAACTTTTTATCAGAAGCGAACCTCATTCTTCTACAGAGATCGACACACCCAAAACACAGCTGAATAATGAGCAGGAAAAAAAGGTGTTATCTATGGAAAATAGATTGCAGGCTTCATACCAAATATAAATGAATAATAAATCAGGCCTGTGGTATCACACTGCACACACTGCAGTAAAGTTCAGCACAGGTGGGTTTTGTTCACAGCACACCTTGCGAAATCCAGAAAGTGACAAAAGTACCAATCTCTTACAGTCTGCATGGATCTGAACGCAGAGTATCGTACCCCAGAATGCATCAGCATTAAAAGGAGATTTCTGAAGGGTGCCCCTTAGTGCTACGCCTGAAACTTTACCTAAAAAAATAAAAAAGTAAAAGTAAAAATGGAACCAGATATGAACACATTCATTCAGACTAGCAATGAAGAACTTTAAGCAGAACTTCACTCCTATTAGGGCGGTTGCGGGAACCACAGGGTAATCGCATGATCAAACGGATCGTGCAATTTCCCACCAGGTCGCATTTTGAATGGGCTGCCATGCCCGCTTTTCCCACGGATAAAAGGTGCATGTGCCTTTTACAAAATGCGACCTGGTGGGAAATTGCACGATCCTTTTGATCATGCGATTTCCGTGTGATATGCCCGCACACACGCGCGGGTGTGAACTTAGGGTAAAAGGGAAGTTCCACTTTTCAAACTTTGACGACAGGTACCTGCTCCCACTCTTTCACCCGGTATTGCCTAGGGACACTCTTCCTCCGCCCACCCCAGGTGAGGACAGCACTGGATCCCTGGACAGTAAGTGTCCCGTTATTAAAAGTCAGCTGACTTTATTCATTTTTTTTATTATTTATTTTTATTTTTTTGTGGTTGGACTGAAGAACCTGCTTAACTTGCTCTGTCCAAGTCCTCATATTGATCATAGGGTCACAGATTACAGTACTGAAACAAAAAAGGAAAAGAAAGCTCAGGGGCTGGAGAAGGCAGGTCCTTGGTCTCTGAAGCCATTTGAGACTTGCACATAAGAGCACCCCAAGACACAGTCGCCTAGGAATGAAAACATATTAAAGCTTGAATTTAAGCAAAAAGCTAATACATATGTAATCTGTCATACCTGCCAAAAGGACTTGCATGTCTGCTGAGCCAATTTTTAGATTTATACCCCTGCACTGGGTTACAGTATTTGGAGACACGAAGAGCATGTTTTTTTTTTTTTTTTGCTTCAAAATAAAGACATAATGATCACGGTGGTGATTATTTTTGGACATTAATAGATTTTAATAAATTCACTAATTATTTTGAGGTTGGGCTGCACTATATTGATTATTGAACATTCATGCATTGTTCTATCCCAGCCAGAGGTCAACAGGAGCACATAAGACGTTTTGTCAATTCCAGATCCAAACTTTTAGATCAACTACATACTATTCAATGTGGAGCAGACATTGGAAGACCAGACGTTTAATATCTGACCGGTTATCAAATGGACATTGGATTTGCTCACTGACAGATCATACAACAGTGGACCAGATCTGCCCAATCCCACTACCGAAATCCAGAAGCGTAGAATCTTGCAGCCCCGACAAACTGGCTGACATTTGACAGATTTTCAACAACTCAATATCCGCTCCTTGACAAAACAATCTCATACAATGGAGAATCTTGATAGCCTGCTGTTTTATAATGTTAGCAGGGAAAAACGGAGCCTGACATGAATAAACTGAAGCAGAAAAGCTTAAGATATTATCCATATTGCAATTTTCTGTTCATTTACAAACGCCTGAGCCGTGGCACAGCTTTGACTTAGATGACTGTCATCGATACGCACAATTACAGCCAGCCAAGGCAGTAAAGCGTCAGGCCCTCAAAGATTGATTTTTCCAAACAATAGAGGAAAGAAAGATTTCTGATCAATTTAGGATGCCCTAAATTATGAGCCGATGCCATAATGTCTATACAAAATGGCAACCTTCAGAAAATCTCCATTTGTACAGAGCTTTGGTGGCTCGGTAAAGTCAGCCTGTTACAGTGTAGGTACGATATTAGGCTTACGGTGTATTTCAGCACTGCAGGTTTACTTAAAGGACAAATTCATCTTTAGAGAAGTTATCCTCCTAAAGCCTCATACACACGATCGGATCTTGGACCAAATTTCCCGTGGATTTTTGTCCAAAGGGCGTTGGCCCCAAGTTGGTATTGCATACACACGGCAGGACTTTTTCAGCCAACTTTCACCAAATCACTTGGTTTTTCTGCTCTTTACCGCCACCTTTGGTCAACTTCTGTATTGTTGTCTGATCTTTTGCATTGGTTCTGCATTGGTTTGTACAAAAGTCCGTTGGTTTTGTGTACACACGGTCGGACTTTGGTCCATCAGACTTTTGTTGGCAGAAAGTTGGTCCGTTCGCACAGCCAACAAAAGTCCGATAAAACCTGGAAAAAGTTGGTCCGATGGAGCGTACACACGGTCGGATGTTGGTCCAAAACAGCTAATTTGCATGCCGGTTGTCAAAAAGTCCGATCGTGTGTATGGGCCTTAAAGCTGACCTCCAGCCATCCCTTCAGTCTTGCACAGTTGTACAGGCTACTCTCCTGTACCAACATTTCTTTGTTTACTGCACACTGAGCTGTATGTAAAATACACCAAATCAAAATGTATTTTAAATAATGCTTTTGGAGTAAAATTTCTATCTAAAAAGATAGTTTTCTATTTAACATACATTAAATAATTTAGTTTCTTCAGCATGAAAAGGAGCTTAGTTATGGGGCATAACGCTGTATATTCTGCAATACTTACATTTTTGGTAAACTCATTCTAAGAATCCAAGCTAATGCACTGCATTGATGCATTCACACAATTTCACAGTAACCTAACCATTCCTTTATCCAATTATTTTGCAAATCTTTGTACACTTCAAACTGTATGATTGAATTGGTTCCGATATCGCTGTTTTACTAACCTACCAGCTTATTATTCCAAATAGGAAACCTTCATTTTGTTTGCCAATAGTAAAGATTCTAACTACCAGCAAAAATGAGTCCTTACATTTAAAGAGCACCTGTCATTTCAGATCCATCGTGGCAGTGCCTGTTAGTGGGCATCCACTCACCTGTTGCCGCCACGTCCCTCACCTTGTTGTGCCGCTGCCACATCACCAGCCGTCCCATTAAAGTGAATGGGACTGTCGGTGAGTCAACAGCGGGTCAGAGGAGGAGCCGCTGCGGGACACAGATGACAGTTGATCTTTTAAAATTATGATTAAAAAAATAAAAATAAAAAATAAAAATCAATCATTTTTACTAGTGCTTTAAATCAAATCCACCCTGACAGAAAGTAACAGCCTAACAGGGCTTCTCATCCTTTCCCACTCAAAACAAAAACACCCACAAACAACTTCTGCCATTACATTTTCTATGAGAATTTAGGGATTGAGTGTAGATCTGAACCATTTGCTTGTATATTCTTTCTCTACAGCTATAAAGAAAGTCTCCATAGCATACATGTTTCTAGGACCGAGGACTTCCTAAGCACAGAAGATGATCTGTAATCTTACAAAACATATCTACATTAACCTTCCACTGCTCCTAGGCAGCATGTGCCATGTGGGTGCCAACACCTCCTCTTGTACACATACAGTGAATGGTACCTCAGCGAGACCAGTAGTGTATTCTGAAAATGCTTTTGAAGAGGAGGAAAAAAAATAAAAAATAAGCGGAGTGGGGTTTATGAAGAGAGTAAGTTATGAGGAATCCCCTTAAAAAAATAAAAAATCTTGTAACCCAACCTCCATATGTTCCCGACTCAGGGGTGCTGAAAGATTTCCCTGCTCATACCAAGAATATGAAATCACTGAGCTGAGGAAGCCCTGGGAGGACTGCAATCTCCAGCTCCTTCCTACAACCAGTTGCTAATCAACATGAATCACAATTTACACTGTTACTGGGAGGGGAGGCTCAGTAGTGCTTCGTCATTACAAGCACAGCCAAGTCTCACTGCAATGGCTCCACCGCTGCAATCTCTGCTGCCTCTTATGTAACCAGAAAATACTTCCCAATCTCTGAGCAGTACTACCCATAACACACACACACACACACACACACACACACACACACACACACACACAGCAACAACAGGTTCTATAGCTCAATAAAACTGGAAACCTGGAGTGCATTTTATAAGGGATACCATTGTGTGTATTCTCTGGGGGCTCCTTTCCTCACACAGCCCAAATCATACACAAGGTTAGGCTGAGGACAGACAGCTTGAATTTCAGCCATTCAGGAAACAAGACAGAAAATCACTCGATTCTCCCATCCACATTACCAGCACTACCAGCATGGATGGAGGAATCTTATGTTCAGACAGCCTAAAACACAACTGAACTGACAGCGACTGCATCTGAAAGGCCAATACTCTCCTACCTGACTAAGGACCAGTTCACACCACATGCAGTCCAGTGCGTTTTTTGTTCTGCATCAAAAAAGCATGCAAGGTAGGTTATATGGTTTCCAATGGCATAGTTCACACCAGTGCAGTCAGTTCCAGTGCTTTTCAGTTAAAGAAAAAAAAAAAAAAAAAAAAAAAAAAAAAAAAGTAGCATTTTTCCTGCACTGTACTGGAATGCAGTAAAACGCATCAAAAACGCACTGGACCCTAGTATATAAAAAATAAAGCAAATGGAATGCATCCAAAAACGAGCATGCAGAAACGCATCCAGAACGGATCTGGAGTGGGTTTTTGTGGTGTGAACTGCCCTCAGGACATGCGTGTTCCAGTGCATTTTTGATGCTTTTTACAGCATTCCAGTCCAGTCCAGTGCAGGAAAAATGCAGCAAGTTCTACTTATTTTTCCTGTAACTAGAACTGCAAGCACTGGTGTGAACTAGGCCATTAAAGAAAATATAACCTACTTCCATGCGTTTTTGATGCAGAAAAAAAAAAACGCACTAGACTGCATGTGGTGTGAACTGGCCCTTAGTCAATTTTTACATAGACATTCGTGGGCTAGGTGGTGCATAATTGGCCAAAAGTGAAGCCATCCATGCCCACCTTTAAAGTCGATTACATTTAGTTTGCTAAACCACCATGCATTTATTTGTTCAGCAAAGCGGTTTTCGCTTCTCGGTGCTGCTGATCTTCTGTGGCCTCTTTGCAGACACTTCCTATCTACATGCACTCCAGCAATGGCTACATTGCCCTGAGAAATGCAGAGGAGCTGGGCCAGCACAGACAGTAGTTAGATACTCCCAAAAGATGAGAGTGCTATGCGGTGTAGGGAGGGAGGGGGGCTCTGCTAGGGAATGGACTCATCTGGAGTAGTTTAATTTTCTAGCAAGTTCAAAGGCACGTTGCAAGTATATAAAAAAAATTATTTGTGGAAAAAAAAAAAAAAAAAAGAAAAAAGAAGAAGAATAAAAAATGCTGCATTCAAAATAATTGTTACCTACAATTGAAGTTGGTGACCTTTCTACAGTAGTTTGTGACAGTGTGCATTTGGGCCACTCACCTGAACCCACATACCTGTCACATTAGGATGAGCAACCACTGCGTTCTTATAGACTTCAATGGGCTGTCTACATGCAGTGCCTGGAAGTTAATGAGCGGGGAAAAAAAAAAAAAAAAAAACAACCGTAATGGTATACAGCCTTAGTGCCCACGTGAACAAGGCCTTATAGGAGTGAATATATGATTTTATTGACTAAAGATCCGCTTTAGTACCCCCCGATTTTGTGCAGTGTGGGGCTTTTGGTTCCCTCAGTCCCACTCACCATAAGATCCTGGGGTACACCTTCCACAATGCTTAGGTAGCACTTGGTCAGTCGTGCATCAATTCCATAACATCCTGAACACCGAGACAGGCAGATTTCTCCACATCTATCTCCACTTCCTATTAATCCCAGCCAAGACAAAACAGTTCTTATTTATAGAAATCAGTCTTCCTTCTTCTGCTTGGTGGCATTTATGGGGCATCTTAAAAGTAATGTTCTCATTAAAGAGTAATTTCAGACAAGACGACAATCAGTGAACTAATCTCCAGCAAAAAACACTAGAAACGGTACTAGAGCTAGAAAGGTGAGCACATTTATCTTACTCTCAGTTTTATGTAATACACTGCAACCACAATCCAAGGAGCCGCTCACTTGGCCTACAGAGTCCTTCCTGAAACCTGTGCTGTGCCTCCCTATGATTTATGCAATGCAAGGTCCATAAAAGACATAGATAAACGAGTTTGGGGTGGAGGAACTTGACTGGCCTGCACAGAGTCCTGACCTCAACACGATAGAACACCTTTGCAATGAATTTGAGCGGAGACTGTGAGCCAGGCCTTCTCGTCCAACATAAGTCCCTGACTTCACAAAATGTGCTTCTGGAAGAATGGTCAAACATTCCCATAGACACTCCTAAACCTTGTAGACAGCCTTCCAGAAGAGTTGAAGCTGTTATAGCTGCAAAGGGTGCGCCAACTTAATATTAAACCCTACGGACTAAGACTGGGATGTGGGATGCCACTAAAGTTGATGTGCATGCCAATATAGCGTATATCACATATGCATATGACATCCGCGTCTATTCTTTTTTTTACCCCCCTCTATCTTGTGATAGAAATGCAATAGCCATGTAATCCATAAGGTGGGCACGTAAATCTGTGCGCATCCGCCTATACCTGGCCCCATCCGTTTAGGTTCCCAAACATATCATTCAATCCAATGGCTCCAGGTGTAAACGGACACACATCCACTTACTGTGCATCCCGTCATCCATAGGGATACATCGCAGTCTGTTCTGGATCCGCCTAATAAAAAAAGGGCAAATACAGACTTAAAGCGGAGGTTCACACAGAAATGGAACCTCAGCTTTTCGGAACCCCCCCCCCCCCTCCGATGTCACATTTGGCACCTTTCGGGGGGGGGAGGGGGGTATTGGCACCCACCCACATTTACAAGTATTTGCAGGGACCATCGGGATTGCGCAGCGCGACTCGTGCATGCGCAGTAGGGAACCAGGAAGTGAAGTTGCAAGGCTTCACTTCCTGATTCCCTTACCGAAGATGGCAGCGGCAGCACCCGGGAGCCGAGCGACAGATCGGCTTCGGGTGCCAACATCGCGGGCGCCCTGGACAGGTAAGTGTCCATATTTTAAAAGTAAGCAGCTGCAGTAATTTGTAGCTGCTGATTTAAAAAAATAAATAAAAAATGTTGGCGGACCTTCGCTTTAAGGAACGCCCATGTGAGGTCTAAAGCTGCCATTTTGCCTGCATTGGGTAAGAAGAAGTGAGTTCCTCTAATCATGTCAAAGAGAAACTTTGTGGCAACATTTGGGTATCTTTGAAGTCTGCTGTAATAATACAAACTACTAAAAATAAAAACAACCCATGTTCAGTCCTTTTTGGTGCAGCCAGTATTGCATCTCTGCACTGGATGCTGCAGAGCCCCATAAAATCTCCCAGCCAGGCTTTGCACACATGGGACAGTCTCTATTCCTCCGGACAACTTTTATCCCAGTGGGGAAAGCAAAGCCATTAACCTGACTACAAGTTCTGTCAGGATTGGAGGTATGAAGACTGGATGAACAGTTAGTTACAAATGTACTGCAGGCGAGTCTCACAGATATGTCTGTTAGATGAGCGGAGCTGTAAATAAAATCATGTGATAAAAGAAATCAGATTGTTGCCATTGTGGACCTCTCCAACTACCAGCTGCCTGGCTGTCAGGCCAAAGCCAAAGGATTCTACATTTTTTTCCCCCCAAACTTACTGACCCAAAACAAGCAAGAAGATCAGGAGTTCTGACTTTGTTGATTGCATATGGATTTTATGTCAGAGAGCAATAAAGCCAGAAATAGTCACACAACTAGTAATATAAAAAAATAAAAACCCAACGACATCAAGGGAAGCCCCGTATTTCTCTCATCACCTGAGACAATACATTGGGATCATGTGACAATAAAGAGCCTGTCTGATCGCAATATTTTGTACTTTTTCTGTTCACATCTGCTACAAGGGTCAGCTTAGTACAGATATTGTGAGTGCAGCGTAAGCCTAAGATACGGCACACGTGTTATCAGCATGAAAGCTAAACTCCAGGAAACAGCCAACATATGTACTCAGGGGCTGCTTTACCTACCAAAGGATTTCTGTCCTTCCTCTTAACAGAGATCTGTCCCACAACACAGACCTGTCCAACACACGAGAGAACCTGATTTTTCTAAGCTGAAGATTCCCTTTCATTTACATGTGGAAGCAGCAAATCGATGATCACAACTCACTGTCACTCTGCTCTCTCCTCCAGATAGCATGCTCACAGCACTCAGGTGTCAAACTGGCAGCCCTCCAATTGTTGTGAAACTACAAGTGCCATGAGGCACTGCAAGGCTGACAGTTACAAGCATGACTCCCAAAGGCAGAGGCATAATGGGGCTTGTAGTTCCACAACAGCTGAAAGGGCCCCCAGTTTGACACCCTGCTTTACTGGCTCCTTGTGTCGATTCTCCCTCCCCCTCTCTGTGCTCCGCTATAGACTGTACCATAGTCTTTTCTTCTATTATCTGCCTGGAGTTAACAATCACACCATTCTGTGCCAATACGGTTTGCCAGCCATAACACTCAAAACAAGGACATCACGATCTCCTACACAGAGGAAAGCAAACATTGTTGGCTCCACACTCACTAAACATACCTACAAAAAAAGACATATACGCATTTATATTAGAGCTGCTTGTTTCTGGATAAAATGAGAATCACGATTTTTTTTGCTTAGAATAAAGATCATGATTCTCGGTGTAACATCATTTTTCACATAATACAAAAAAAATTAACAATTGGGCTAACTTTACCACTTAGTTTGATTTACATTTTTTAAATTCATTGAAGTGTATATTTCCCCCAAACAATTGTGCACAAATACAGTGCAACATAAAAAACATTGCAAAGATCGCCACTTTATTCTCTCTGCTAAAAAAAAAAAAAAATGTATGTATGTATGTATGTATGTATGTATGTATGTATATATATATATATATATATATATATATAATGTTTGGGGGGTTCCAAGTAAGTTTCTAGCGAAAAATGTACTTGTAAGCAACAAGCATCAGAATAAGGTTTAGTATTTAACCGCTTAAGCCCCAGACCATTTGGCTGGCCAAAGACCAGAGCACTTTTTGTGATTCGCAACTGCGTCGCTTTAACTGACAATTCCATGGTCGTGGCTACAATTCCGCGTGGCTACCAAACAAGAGCTTTCTTTTGATGGTATTGGATCACCTCTGCGGTTTTTATTTTTTGCGCTATAAACAAAAAAAAAAAAAAAAAAAAGGCCAACAATTTTGAAAAAGAAAAATTAAAAAACAATTATTTTTTACTTTTTGCTATAGTAAAAATCCCCAAAAATATATATAAAAAAAAAAAAAAATAATACTTTTTTTTTCCCTCAGTTTAGGCCAATAAATAGGGGATAGTTTTATCGCATTTTTATATTTATTTTGTTTGTCGGCGATCAGCAATTTTTATCGTGACTGCGACATTATGGCAGACACGTCAGACAATTTTGACACATTTTTGAGGCCATTGGCATTAATACAGCGATCAGTGCGATTAAAATTGCATTGATTACTGTAAAAATGTCACTGGCAGTGAAGGGGTTAAAACTAGGGGGCAGTGAATGGGGTTACTGTGTGTCCTAGTGTGTGTTCTAACTGAAGGGGTTGATGGGACTGTGCAGGGAAACTAACAGATCGCTGTTTATACTCTGTATGAACAGACGATCTGTCAGTTCTCCCCTCAGAGAACCGGAAACTGTGTGTGGCTGCGGCGGCTGGTCGGCAAGCGGTTAAAGCGGTAGTTCCACCTTTGGGGGGAAAAAAAAAATTAAATAATTACAAGTCAGCAGCTACAACTACTGTAGCTGCTGACTTTTACGATATGGACACTTACCTGTCGAGGGAGCCCATGATGTTGGCACCCCAGTCCATCTTCGGATCGACTGGCTGCCCTTCAACACCCAGAACCCTCCCGCAACAGCGAGGCCCAATCTGACAAGTACGTTCTCCCTCCGCTGTTTGCATAGCATCAGATAATCTGCGCATGCGCTGTGTTGACATCACGCCAGCCGATCTACATATCAGCTGGAGTGATGTTTGGTATTGAGCATGAGCAGACCCCTCAGAGGCATTTTTTTTTGAATGGGAGGCATTTCTGGATAGAACACCGGCTCTTTTTTTTTTTTTTTTTTTTTTGACAGCTGTGAGCAGGGAACTGGCTTTGCACTAACATAAATTGTGGAAATGCTGGATTACGAATATATTTCACATACACATAAAAGATTAACAGCACTCCTGCGTACTGCATACTGATCGATTCAGCAATAGCATTACATACGGCTTAGGTCAATGACATTGCATGGCATGCCCCTCCCCCCTCCAATTTATCATTCCAGCCAACATTGTAGAACATGTTTGCCTTCTCATTCCCATACATACACTAGGAGCTAAATAAAGCATAACATTAATAAATTTTACTTAAGGACCATCACGCAGCTTGTATATAAATAAATCTATAACAACAACAATTAAAACAAAGAATAAACCATACAAGGCAGAACTAGATGTAAACAATATAAAATGAATAAACAGGAAGCAAAACTGAAAGCATACAATGTATAAATTTGAACAACACAGCAAAAACCACTTAAAGAAAACATAAAATAGATACACAAATGTACGCTGATGAGAGCAAAACAGAATTTATACATTGAATAGATGGGATATAAAAGCATAAGCAATTAAGAAATAGCTGGAATAATGAATGAGTGAAATAAAGAGATGGTAAATCATTGTGTACACAGAATGGATGGAACACCAAACACTGTAGGTAGAGAAAAGGTTAAAATATATATATATATATATATATATATATATATATATATATTATATATATATATATATATATATATATATATATATATATATATATACACATACACACACACACACACACACACACACACACACACACACACACACACACACTGAATTCCCAGAATACAGTAAACACTGCGGAAGGTATACAGATACTGAACATATGGGGTATACAGTGTGAGGGATGACTAGATGGATTAGATAAACTGCAGACAGAAGAGATGGACACAACATACAGTACATACTAAAGAAATGATGTGCAGTGTAAATAGAAGGGGTAAAACATATACTGTACAGATGAGGTACACTGTACACATACAGTATATAGTATAGATGGAGTAAATTGTACATCTTATAGATGGGGTATACACTATGTAGAATATACACACACACACACACACACACACACACACACACACACACACACACAGCTGATGAAATGAAACAGTGTATACAGAGGAGACCAGAACAGCAGTTTGGATAGATATACAGTTTACACAGTTTAATGGAAAGACATTGTATATCCTGGCTGTTGTATACTATGTAATATACATACTGAACAAACACTGTATACTGAATTAAAATACATCTCATCTACATAGTATATAATAAATAGAGGGGCACACAGTGTTCAGAACGTATGAGTGGGAAGCGAAGTATAAATATGTGAGATGTGTCATAGATGTCATTGTTATACAAATATGCATTGTATGTATATGAGGAATGTGGCACACAGGATGGATATATTATGTTTACACTGTATAGGATGAGGTGAGGATGTACAGGATCTATATGATGTATACATTGTATTGGATGGGGGGGAATCTGACACACAGGGTGTATAGGTGATATGCAGAGTGTACATGAGAGATTATATATATATATATATATATATATATATATATATATATATATATATATATAGTGTATGCATTGTATAGGATGTGTGTATATACACATTGTATAGGATGAGGTGATAGTAAAGAGGGTAACAAATTGTTATATATTGTATATGATGTATCCATTGTATTGGCTGGGGGATCTGACACACAGGGTGTATAGGTGATGATATACAGTGTGTACATGATTTTGTGTGTGTGTGTGTGTGTGTGTGTGTGTGTGTGTGTGTGTGTGTGTGTGTGTGTGCATTGTATAGGATGAGGTGATAGTAAAAAGAGGGTAACAAATTGTTATATATTGTATATGTTGGAGTGATGATATACAAGGTGTATATGGAGAGGATATACAGGGTGTTGTATGTGTATAGTATAGGGCGATGAGATGTAGAGAACACACAGAGGTTGTCCTCACACATCTGGGTGTAGGGAGGACACACACCTGGGTGAATATGACAGGAGGGATGATGCCAGTCATCACACACAGAGTAGTAGGTCATCGCCCACCACACCTGAGGAGACCAGGCAGGAAGTGAGTGTCCGGTCACCTCGCCCCCCACCCAGGTGACCCCCGCAGTCATATTACCTCGTGCACTCCCCGATTCCGCCGCTCCCCTCTTCTTCCCTGTCAGGCGGGAGCTTCTACTGCCCGACCCGGCCACACCCAGATACCACGACTGCGGCTCTCCCATTGGCTGACGCGATAGCCCGCCCAAGCCGTCACTCGAAGGCTGGGTAACAGAAACCAAGCCTCACTTTCAGCGGTCATGTGACTGGAAAGGGTGAGGCGTGGAACGCAGGCAGGCACATGACCCGCCGACAGGCACGCACAGAGACACAAGGGGCGCTGTGTGTGTGAAATCACATCAGGACATTATGCGGGGAAAGTGTTGCTTTTTTGGCAGATTACAGGCGTTTTACTGCTTTTACATTGGTGACCTTTTAACCTTGAAAACGCCTGTACAAAAACACTGCAAAACGCCTGGAAACGATAGGCTCCATTCCAGTGGCGTTGTGAGCCGGGTGCGGGGGGTGCGCGCCGCACCCGGGTGACACCCGCCAAAGGGGTGACACCCGTGGGTAGCGGCACCGCTAACACCGCCCGCCGCCGTGTCTCACCGTCGCCGCGGCTGTGTCCCTCAGCGGAGCGGAGCGGAACGAAGCCGCCTCCCCCTCCTCTGTTTACATCCAAGGAGGAGGAGCTCGAGGGACACACACCGCTGTCTGTATCTGAGGTCTGTGAGGGGGGTGTCTGTATTGAGGGATATGTCTGTACTGGGGGGATTTGCACTGGGGGGTGTCTGTACTTTGGGATGTCTGAGGGGGGGGGGTGGGGGGGGGGGGGGGGGGGGGGGGGGGGGGGGGGGGGGGGGGGGGGGGGGGGGGGGGGGGGGGGGGGGGTGGGGGGGGGGGGGGGGGGGGGGGGGGGGGGGGGGGGGGGGGGGTGGGGGGGGGGGGGGGGGGCGGGGGGGGGGGCCCGGGGGGGGGGGGGGGGGGGGGGGGGGGGGGGGGGGGGGGGGGCGGGGGGGGGGGGGGGGGGGGGGGGGGGGCGGGGGGGGGGGGGGGGGGTGGGGGGGGGGGGGGGGGGGGGGGGGGGGGGGGGGGGGGGGGGGGGGGGGGGTTGGGCGGGGCGGGGGGGGGGGTGGGGGGGGGGGGGGGGGGGGGGGGGGGGGGGGGGGGGGGGGGGGGGGGGGGGGGGGGGGGGGGGGGGGGGGGGGGGGGGGGGGGGGGGTGGGGGTGGGGGGGGGGGGGGGGGGGGGGGGGGGGGGGGGGGGGGGGGGGGGGGGGGGGGGGGGGGGGGGGGGGGGGGGGGGGGGGGGGGGGGGGGGGGGGGGGGGGGGGGGGGGGGGGGGGGGGGGGGGGGGGGGGGGGGGGGGGGGGGGGGGGGGGGGGGGGGGGGGGGGGGGGGGGGGGGGGGGGGGGGGGGGGGGGGGGGGGGGGGGGGGGGGGGGGGGGATGGGGGGCGGGGGGGGGGGGGGGGGGGGGGGGGGGGGGGGGGGGGGGGGGGGGGGGGGGGGGGGGGGGGGAGGCCGGGGGGGGGTGGGGGGGGGGGAGGGGGCGGGGGGGGGGGGGGGGGGGGGGGGGGGTTGGGTTGGGGGGGGGGGGGCTGGGGGGGGGGTGGGGGGGGGGGGTGGGGGGGGGGGGGGGGCGGGGGGGGGGGGCGGGGGGGGGGGGGGGGGGGGGGGGGGGGGGGGGGGGGGGGGGGATGGGGGGGGGGGGGGGGGGGGTGGGGGGGGGGGGGGGGGGGGGGGGGTGGGGGGGGGGGGGGGGTGGGGGGGGGGGGGGGGGGGGGGGGGGGGGGGGGGCGGGGGGGGGGGGGGTTGGGGCGGGGGGGGGGGGGGGGGGGGGGGTGGGGGGGGGGGTTGTGGGGGGGGGGGGGAGGGGGGGGGGTGGGGGGGGGGGGGTGGGGGGGGGGGGGGGGGGGGGGGGGGGGGGGGGGGGGGGGGGGGGGGGGGGGGGGGGGGGGGGGGTTGGGGGGGGGGGGGGGGGGGGGTGGGGGGGGGAGGGGGGGCGGGGGGGGGGGGGGGGGGGGGGGGGGGGGGGGGGGGGGATGGGGGGGGGGGGGGGGGGGGGGGGGGGGGGGGGGGGGGGGGGGGGGGGGGGGGGGGGGGGGGGGGGGGGGGGGGGGGTGGGGGGGGGGCGGGGGGGGGGGGGGGGGGGGCGTGGGGGGGGGGGGGGGGGGGGGGGGGGGGGGGGGGGGGGGGGGGGGGGGGTGGGGGGGGGGGGGGGGGGGGGGGGGGGGAGGGGGGGGGGGCGGGGGGGGGGGGGGTTGGGTGGGGGGGTGGGGGGGGGGGGGGGGGGGGGGGGGGGTGGGGGGGGGGGGGGGCTGTACTGTCTGTATTTTGGGGTGTCTGCACTGGGGGGTGTCTGCACTGGGGGGTCTGTACTGGGGGTCTGCACTGAGGGGGAAAATCTGTACTGCTGGGGGGCCTGCCCTGGGGGGGGGGGGGGGGGATCTGCACTGAGGGGGGATATCTGTACTGCTGGGGGGCCTGTCCTGGGGGTGTCTGTACTTTGGGGTGTCTGCACTGGGGGGTCTGTACTGGGGGGGGTATCTGCACTGGGGGGTCTGTACTGTCTGTCTTTTGGGGTGTCTGCACTGGGGGGGTGTCTGCACTGGGGGGTCTGTACTGGGGGTCTGCACTGAGGGGGGAAATCTGTACTGCTGGGGGGCCTGACCTGGGGGGGATCTGCACTGTGGGGGGGGGGGTCTGCACTGAGGGGGGATATCTGCACTGGGGGGTCTGTCTTTTGGGGTGTCTGCACTGGGGGGTCTGTACTGGGGGTCTGCACTGAGGGGGGGAAATCTGTACTGCTGGGGGGCCTGCCCTGGGGGGGGATCTGCACTGGGGGGGGGGGTCTGCACTGAGGGGGGATATCTGTACTGCTGGGGGGGCCTGTCCTGGGGGTGTCTGTACTGAGGGGGGTCTACACTAAGGGAGGGGTGTCTGTACTGCTGGGGGGGTCTGCACTGGGAGGTCTGCACTGAGGGGAATGTCCGTACTGAGGGGGGTGTCTGTACTGCTGGGGGGTCTGCACTGAGGGGGGTTTCTGTAATGCTGGGGGGGGTCTGCACTGATAGGGGTATCTGTACTGCTGGTGGGGTCTGCACTGAGGGGGGTGTCTGTAATGCTGGGGGGGGTCTGCACTGGGAGGGGTATCTGTACTGCTGGGGGGTGACTGCACTAAGGGGGGGTGTATGTACTGATGGAGGGGTCTGCACTGAAGGGGTGTCTGTACTGAGGGAGGAGGTTTATACTGAGGGAGGGGGGTCTATATTGATGGAGGGTGGTCTGTAATTAGTGTGGGGGTCTGTACTGAGGGAGGGGGATCTATACTGCGGGAGGGGGGTCTGTAGTTAGTGGAGGGGGTCTGTACTGAGGGGGGACTATAGTTGGTAGGGGGGGGGGGGGGTGACACCATTTTTTTTCGCACCGGGTGACACCAACCCTAGTGACGCCACTGCTCCATTCACATCTTGGCGTATCAGACAACAATCGCAGTAAAATCACGCAAACAGAATTGCAGGGACGCTTGTCGCCCACAAGAAGCTCTTGCACTTCTTGTGGGCGAAAGGCGTCCGGTGTAACTGCGCAATTTTACCACGATTGAGGTGGTAATGAAAGTGACAGAACACGATTTGCCGCTTTTTTGAATCACGGCAATTTCAGAATGTGGAGATGTGAACGGAGCCTAAGGCTGCATTCACGCTATAGCATTTTGAATCGTGGGCAGATCAGTGGCAGCACTGATGTGTGAATGACAAAATGCGGCACTTGCATTTGAGATGCCATTCATTTGAATGACACCTCAAATCACGGTGCGGGTCTGCCGTGATTGTCGTGCGATAAAACGCGCTGCAATCTGAACAATTTTTGAACAACATGCGATGTGGGTTGCAGCATGTTTTATCGCACAACAATCGCGGCAGACCCGCACCGCAATTTGAGGTGTCATTCAAATTAATGGCATCTCAAATGTGATTCAGCACCCACAATTCATAACTAAGGATGGCCTCAGCCGTGTTCGCACACTCCACGAGCAGAGCCCACCAGGAAGTCGGCACGGCGCTGCGCTAATCACAGGCAGTGAGATACTTCCCAATCTCTGCAGCCGCACATCGGCTTTAAGCTTTTTTTTTTTTTTTTTCCCAATGGGATCAAAAGCGTTAAAAACTGCTGGGGAGCTATGTTTTTCGGGGTTAGAGTGTTTTTACAACTGAGACACTCCCCTCTGAACCCCCCCGGTTTTGGATTTTTTACAGCCAAAAAACAGTTGATTACAGCCTATGTGTGCATGGACACAGAGGATAATATGCTGGAGAGTTTATTGACTGTAGAAAAAACCACCTGTAGCCAAAAACAGCAGCTGTAAAAACGTCCAGTGTGCATGAGGCCTTATAGTCGTTTGCAGACAGCTGAGTTTAGAAGCACTTTTGGGAAAGCAAAAAAAGCTTTCAGGACGGATGTTTAGAGGCATTTGAAACGCTAAATGCCTTTAACAGTTTGTAAATGCTATAACTCGCGTTTAGCCACGTTTCATCTACAGGTGTTTTTAATGAAGACATATTTTTGACTATTTTCAGCGTAAAAAAAAAACTCTTCTAAATACAAACACAGCACAAGGGACATTTTATTTCAAACATCGGATACTATCTGTCAAGTCAAATCTTTCAGGAGAGGTTTTAAAACGTCCCGTGTACATGAAGCCTAACAACCAATACGCT
This sequence comes from Lithobates sylvaticus, assembly GCA_028564925.1. Taxonomy (NCBI): domain Eukaryota; kingdom Metazoa; phylum Chordata; class Amphibia; order Anura; family Ranidae; genus Lithobates; species Lithobates sylvaticus. The sequence goes on from CM053029.1 coordinate 134,371,453, forward strand.
TGGCTGAACCTTATTCAAAGGTGGAGTGAGAAAGGGAGTGCTAGGTGGTTGCTGTGAGTAACAAGCTCTATCTCCTGCCCAAGCCCTGGCTGCCACAGGAATCAGAGTGTTTGTACTTTTAGGGCTCATTTACCCCACAATCTGCATCACTATGCATGCGCATTCATTTTCAGTGCATTGCGTTTACATTAGTTCATGTGCATTTATATGCATTGTTAGTGTGTTCTGGAGCAGGAAAGTGCATTTGGCATCTTTTGAGGGGGAGGGGGTACCTGGTTTTGACAGGTTCAGACCTGATTCAGGTTCAGACCCCCCTCCTTCCCTGTAAATTCCAAAAGCCAATATAAAGGAATAGTAGTGGTAAAAAAAAGCACTTGTGGGTTTAACCAATCTTTTTTTTGTACAATTCTCCTTTAAGTGGGTGTGGCAAGGGGTGTGTCCTATGCCTGCATACTTTTGCTGATAGGTGTCCCTCATTCCCATTCCCTCATCCCCCCCTATTACCACTTATGGTACAAATCCTCTTATCCCCCAAATCATCCCGACAGCACATATACTCCCATCCAATCCCTCCTTCTAGCACAAATCCTCAAATTCCCCCACCTAAATGCCCCCTCCCAGTAAAAATCTACTTTAACATATCAGAACCATTGTGTCAATTTCTGGCTAGCATGATTGCAGTGAATAGCATTACAAAATGATAGCCTATTCACACCAAAGCATTCCCGTGTGGTGCGTTAATGCTCATATGTTAAAGAGGAACTTCCCCCTCACCCTCCATTTTTTTTATTCTTTATTCCTTCTCGTCTAATGCTGTGCTGTCTTCAAATCACATACTCACTTGTCCAGCAGATCCAGCTTTCTTCTGCTGCAATTCGACTCAACTCCACTCCAGCCACCTGGGCCCTGCACCACCATTTTCCTTTTTGATACCAGCGGGAGGCAGCTGTCTCTTCAAAGTCTAGGCTGCCACCCCTGATAATGCACTGCCAGCCCTCCACCTTATTCCATGAATTGAAGGCCTCCTGGGATATGTGACATGCACACCCATAAGGTAACAGGAGCACAGCACGTCATTCTTACCTCGGCAAGGATGGGGTTGCAAGCCACGATGTGCAAACAAAAAAAGTTAAATTTAAAAAAGGGGAGGTTCTTGCTGTGGAGTGGGGAGAGGGTTTAAAGTGGACAAAGTTATTTTTCTAGACCCCTTTCTGTCGGCCTCGGCTTTCCTTTAACTGGGCTATTAGACCACTTTCACACTGAGGCGCTTTTCAGGCGCTTTCATGCTAAAAACAGCGCCTAAAAAGCTCACGAAAACGTATTTCCATTAAAATCAATGGACACTTTCACACTGGAGAAGTGTGCTTGCAGGGCTGTGAAAAACTCCCCTCCCCATTGAAATGAATGGAAAGCTCTTCAAAAGCGCTCAGTGTTTTTACTGGCAATTTAGAAGCGCTTCAGTGTGAAAGTGGCCTTAAACCCGGGGTGGGGAAGGTCTGCCTAATAATGTTACCAACTGTGATTGGCTGTAACAGTGGTCACAGGATTGGGAGCTGGTCCCACTGGTTCCCAACCATTAGTGCAGACCAAGGTTTATTATAAATAGGCTGCAAATGCATAAAAAAAAAACATACCTGACCCTTCGGTCAAAACAAAGTGCACCACAATGTTTGGTATAGGTGTTTTGGTGGGGTGATATGCATTGCTCTCTACTGCGTTGGGGTGCCATTCACAATGAACCACACAGAGTAGGCATTTTTTTTCCATGCATTGTGGCCATAGGTGTGCGCACAGGGGCACACCCTAATCACCTTGTGTGGCCCAGATTCTACCTGTTTAAACCACTGATATTTCACCAAAGCCCCCTAGCGGGGCTCCTAAAATAAAATAAAATTTATTTTTTTTTTAATTATAAAAACAAAGTAATACAAATAAAAACTACTCACACCATCCACTGCCCTACTGACACAGTCAGTATATATGCACATGTTTGAACTTTGAGGTGAACACTCTAAGGCCCCTTTCACACTGACGGATCGTTCAGGTCCGCCTGTCAGTTTTTTAAGCAGACCTGAACGGACACTCCATAGACCTCTATGGAGCGTCGGATGTCAGCGGTGCTCCGATCCGAAAAAGTGTGATGGAGGAAAACCCTATTTTTCCATCCGTCATCGGATCGGGTGACGACGGACTCTGCGGTCTGTCGTCATCCGCTCCCCCGTAGGGGAGAGCGGCGCTCTGACAGGTCCGTCCCTGCACAGAGTGCAGAGACAGACCTGTCATCTTCCTGCTCAGCGGGGATCGACGGAGCGATCCCTGCTGAGCAGAGCGGGCTCCGTACACGGACACGTCTGTGTGAAAGAGCCCTTATGCAATAGGCTGTGCACACCTATGATTGTGGAAACACATGTTAACACACATTTTATTACTCATTGCCCAGACACATAAGTGTGAAGAGGCCTTGAACAGTGGATTCCTAATGAATGAAAACAATTAAATTGAATAACAGTTGCAGTTTCTCATTAATTGATCTGATATAGATTAAAACAAAGTATCAGAGATAAAGTGGTTGTCTTTGAAGATGCAGCTTTTTGTTATTTTGGAAGTGCTTGTAAAAAAAAAAATTAAAGCGGTCTTAAAAAGATCTGCTTGGAAAAAAAAAGTAAAATATTAATCGGTTGCTATGGTGCCCTTCGTAAGTGTTTGTTCTGGAGCGATACTAAAGCAACAATTCTTTGCTGTTTCAAGGCCCCCCTCATTTCTAATATCCCAGAGTTGCATTTGGACTGATATTCTCCTTCTTTTTCCAGGCCTTCTGTTATCTGTTTTACCAGCTAGTGGTAAATGTCCTGCCTCTTTAGCCATCTGTGCCTTTCAGCTGCTCATTTCATTTGTTCCATCTTCCTGGAGAACGCAAACTTCTCCTCATCACCCATCACTGGCAGCCCCAGAACAAAATGTCTCTTGATCACATCAGAGATAGGGCTGGAATCTTGATAAACTGCCTCAGCTGTACGATGCCAGGATGCACATTAAGTCTGATCTGTCTCTAAGTGGCATAAAAATAGCAGGGTGATTAATACGTCACAGCTTCAAGCTAGACAATGCTGTAAAACAGGTACACTCCAATACAATTTTTTTTTTTTTTTAAATGGGGATTTATTAAGGGAACTGATGTAACTGATTTTTAACAAATGGGCAGAGGTTACAGTGCCTTGAAATTTTCCACATTTTGTCATGTTACAACCAAAAACGTAAATGTATTTTATTGTGATTTTATGTTATAGACCAACAGAAAGTGGCACATAATTGTGAAGTGGAAGGAAAATGATAAATGGTTTTCAAACTTTTTTACAAATAAATATGTGAAAAGTGTGGCGTGCATTTGTATTCAGCCCCCCCGAGTCAATACTTTGTAGAACCACCTTTTGCTGCAATTACAGCTGCAAGTCTTTTTGGGAATGACTCTACCAGCTTTGCACAGCTAGGGCGTAACATTTTTGCCCATTCTTCTTTGATTGGATTTAGGTCTGGAATTTGACTGGGCCATTCTAACACATGTATATGCTTTGATCTAAACCAGGTGGAAGGTGAACCTCCGCCCCAGTCTCAAGTCTTTTGCAGACTCTAAGGCCCCTTTCGGGGAGCCGCGGTGACGGTAAAGCAGCGCTATATTTAGCGCTGCTTTACCGTCGTTTTAACCGCGGTATTCGGCCGCTCGCGGTGCGGTTTTTTACCCCCCGCGAGCGGCCCAAAAAGGGTTAAACACCCCCGCAGAGTGCCGCCGTAGCGGCGCTTTGCGGCGGTATTGCCGTGGTTTCCCATTCAAATCAATGGGAAGGAGCGGTATAGGAGCGGTGAACACACCGCTCCTATACCGCTCCAAAGATGCTGCTAGCAGGACTTTTTTTGCCGTTTATTTTTAGCGCTGTACCGCCTGAAAAATGCCCCAGTGTGAAAGGGGCCTAACAGGTTTTCTTCTAAAATTGCCCTGTATTTGGCTCCATCCATCTTCCTATCAAATCTGACCAGCTTCCCTGTCCCTGCTGAAGAAAAGCATCCCCACAACATGATGCCGCCTCCACCACCATGTTTTATGGTGGGGATGGAGTGTTCAGGGTGATGTGCAGTGTTAGTTCTCCGCACACACAGTGTTTTGCTTTTAGGCCAAAAAGTTAAATTTTGGTCTCATCTGACCAGAGCACCTTCTTCCACATGTTTGCTGTGTCCCCCACATGGCTTCTCGCACACTGCAAATGGGACTTCTTATGGCTTTATTTAAACAATGGCTTTCTTCTTGCCACTCTTCCATAAAGGCCAGATTTGTGGAGTGCACGACTAATAGTTGTCCTGTGGACAGATTCTCCCACCTGAGCTGTGGATCTCTGCAGCTCCTCCAGAGTTACCACAGGGCTCTTGGCTGCTTCTCTGATTAATGCTCTCCTTGCCCGGCCTGTCAGTTTATGTGGACGACCATGTCTTGGTAGGTTTGCAGTTTTGCCATACTCTTTACATTTTCAGATGATGGATTGAACAGTGCTCTGTGAGATGTCCAAAGCTTGGGATATATTTCTATAACCTAACCCTGCTTTAAACTTCTCTACAACTTTATCCCTGACCTGGTGTGTTCCTTGGCCTTCATGATGCTGTTTGTTCACTAAGGTTTTCTAACAAACATCTGAGGGCTTCACAGAACAGCTGCATTTATACCGAGATCAAATTACACACAGGTGGACTATATTTACTAATTAGGTGACTTCTGAAGGCAATTGGTTCCACTAGATTGTAGTTTGGGGTATCAGAGTAAAGGGGGCTGAATACAAATGCACGCCACACTTTTCAGATATTTAGTTGTAAAAAATGTTGAAAACCTTTTATCATTTTCCTTCCACGTCACAATTATGTGCCACTTCATGTTGGTCTATCACATAAAATCCCAATAAAATACATTTACGTTTTTGGTTGTAACTTGACAAAATGTGGAAAATTCCAAGGGGTATGAATACTTTTTCAAGGCACTGTACTTTTAGTGAAAACCACATGTCAAAATAATCAACAGATTCAAAGATCCAGGAAGTAAAAAGCTGATCTATGTATACACACAGCCGATGGTGTTACGGGTCCTTCCTCTTATCGTACAGTGGTGGCAGTAAGTGGTCCTTACTGTTGACCTGCCAAAGTGCAGAACAGTTGGCCATATACTGTTTGAATTCTGTCAGGTTCTTGATGAACTGGCCAAAATTTTCAATTGTCCTTGATTGAAAAATCTAAGTAGCCAGACAGAAAATTGGCAACCAAAGAGCGGTTGCATCCAATCAGATGAAGCTGCAGTTTGCCAATTCTGACAGTCGCTGGTGTCAGATGTCAGAATACAATAGCCGCAGCTGGAGAATTTTCTTTCTGTGGTTTATAGTGCAGATGGAGATATACGATTCTGGAAGTTGAACAAAAACAAAAATTGAATAATAATAAAGTATAAGTATAGCCTGCCTAATACTCCTATCCCAGGCTGCCTGATGATGTGTTCCCAGGGGGCAGGTCCATGACAGTCTGGGCTTAGCAAAAGCTCACTGAATGATGATGGCAGTTATTTAAATTATAACTCATGGCAAAACTTTTTTTGGTTGTGGATAGAGTGAAGAGGGATTTGAACACCTGTCAATGTTTATTGCTGTCTGTGCCCCCATTAAACAGATTCATACTCTCCATTTGTCTTGTTTACTATTCTCACTGAAAGTGAAAGTAAAAGAAAACCCCACATTTTGGGTTGTCCTACTGAAAAGTAATAGAGGGTTAATGTCCTTAATGTCCTTAAAAGAGTTGTAAAGGCAGAAGGTTTTTTATCCTAATGCATTCTATACATCAAGATAAAAAGCCTTCTGTGTGTAGCAGCCTCCCCAGCACCCCCTAATACTTACTCGAGTCCCTAATACTTACCCGAGCAAGCTGCTTGCTGTGGGGGCACTCGACAGGAGGGAGCGGCCAGGAGCAGCGAAGAAGGACCCAAGAAGAGAAGCCAGGCTGCCCTGTGCAAAACCAACTGCACAGAGTAGGTAAGTATTTAAAAAAAACAAAAAAAACAAGACTTTACAATCACTTTAATTTGCAGGGATTTCCTCTTACTTCCTGTTTGGCTATGGGACAGGAAGTGAAGGGAAATGGGACAGGGGTTATAACCCTCCCTTGCTCTACTCAAAATGAAAAAAAAAAAAAAAAAAAAAAAAGATAAGTTTTGCCTATAGTTCTACATTAACCACTTCGCATCCAGGCCAATTCTGACATTTCTCTCCTACATGTAAAATTCATAATTTTTTTGCTCGAAAATTACATAGAACCCCCAAACATTATATATGTTTTTTTAGCAAAGACCCTAGAGAATACAATCTCGCACGGTATTTGCGCAGCAATTTTTCGAACACGTTTTTTTCAGAAAAAAAACAAATTTCATGCTTAAAAAAAACAAAACAGTAAAGTTAGCCCAATTTTTTTTGCATAATGTGAAAGATGAAGATACGCCGAGTAAATAGATACCCAACATGTCACGCTTCAAAATTGCACGCGCTCGTGGAATGGCGCCAAACTTTGGTATTTAGAAATCCCCATAGGCGACGCTTTAACATTTTTTACTGGTTACATGTTTTGAGTTACAGAGGAGGTCTAGGGCTCGAATTATTGCTCTCACTCTAACGTTTGCGGCGATACCTCACATGTGTGGTTTGAACACCGTTTTCATATGTGGGCAGGGCTTACGTATGCGTTCACTTCTGCGTACGAGCTTACGGGGACAGGGGCGCTTTAAAAAAACTTTTTTTTTTATTATTGTTAATTTGACTTTTATTTTTTGAGTTTGACAGTTAAAAAAAAAAAAAAAAATTGATTACTTTTATTCCTATTACAAGGAATGTAAACATCCCTTGTAATAGGAATATTACATGATCGGACCTATTTACAGTGAGATATGGGGTCAATAAGACCCCACATCTCACCTCTAGGCTGGGAAGCCTAAAATTAAAAAAAGAAAAAAAAACGATCACCGCTTCCCAGCGGAGGCGGCGCCGTTATTTGAATACAGAGGCCGGGCGTGACGTCATAACATCGCGCCCGGCCTCCGAACGATCATAGAGACTCCGGCGACCATCTGGTCCGCTGGAAATCTCTATAGTGATCATCCGGGGGCCGGCGGATCCTGTGTCCGACTCACCGATGGAAGCGGTGAGTCGGTAGAAGCACCGGAGGGCGGCGGGAGGGGGGCTGTTCTAGTGCCAACTTCCATTATGAATGATGATGGTCACACAGATAAGGTGACTTGCTCACACAACCTGAGAGCGGTTCTAACTCTACTCTACTCTGTCCAAAACTAAAAGAAACATTTTGGCCTTAGATACAAGTTATATGCAAAGCTTGACTTGTCCTGTTAAGGTTTAAGTAGAACTTCATGTTTCCACTTTTTTTTTTTAAATGGTACTAAACTCAAAAATGAAAAACTTATTTCAGCAATGCTGCAGTTAAATTCCTCACTGGATGCTGCCATCTTCGGGTTTTTGGCCACTTGATTGTCCGGTTGGAGAATGACATCATCTCGCGCATGTGCATGAGAGTGTGTAATTCCAGTACATCTGGATTATTCTTGTAACTGACCAATGTCAAAACATTGGCATTTAGGAAGAGTAGGTAATTGGCCTGGTTTGCCGCACTGCAAAAAAGTATTATCTGCCCATAATGAGTCCAGTACAAACAAATGCAACTTTCTGCTTCCACTATGTTTGTTTAAAGTGAAGAGGAACTGTAATTTTACATAAACAGTTGAGTACTATCCGCAATAGTTTTTTTTATTTGCACTAACATCCAAATTTTCAGGGCAAGCTTTCGGGATGTACCCCCTTCTTCAATGTACTGCTTGCATCATAAAGAAGGGGGTTACACCCCCCAATTTTTCCCCAGAAAATTTGGATGTTAGTGCTAATAAAGAAAAGTATCACAGATAGTGTGGGAAAGAGCTTTTTCACACCTAAAATTACATATCAAATTGCGTTAAGATATGATTTGGTTATTCAGCCATTTTCTCATATATTTAATACATGTGTATACAGTATATCTTAGTAAATTTGCCTCTATCCCCTTAAACCGCATGCAAACCCTAACTATGAACTTCTCTAATTTGCTCCATTTTAATCTGTTAAATATAACATTGAAAGGGTTTTGTTATATCTGTTTGAGAAGTGCAAAAAAATCATGTCACAAAAATTCCGGGCTATCCTTTGTCTGGTGCACATACAGTATCCTGTATTATCTCTAGGAGTCTAATTCACCCTCCAAGCTCTCTTTTTTTTTTTTTTTTTAACAATAAGGAAAGTGGGAGTGGTAGAGTAGTTTAGCCAGGGCTTTTTTTTTTCAGTGGGAACATGGGGGACCTTCGGCACTGAATGTACTGTATGTAATGGCAAGGGGTACTGGGGTATGCTGGAGTGTCTATTGATGCTGGCAGGAATCTATTTTTATGTGGGGTTTATTGTTGCTGAGGAGGTCTAGTGTTGCTGGGGGGGGGGGGGGGCGAGACAATTGTTGAGGGAAAGGTCTATTGTTGCTGGCTGCTGGGGGGTATGTTGTTGGTGGCTGCTAGGAAATATGTTTCTGGGGGTCTATTTTTGCAGGGGTGGATAGTTGTTGGGGTGGTATTTGTAACGGGCAGTCCATTGCTTCCGGAAGGGGGGAATAAGTTGTGAAGGGCATCCATTGTTGCTGGGGTGGGTCTAGTGTTGCTGGGGGCTAGCTATTACTGCTAGGGCATCTATTGTTGCTGGTGTGGGGTCTAGTTGGGGTTGCCACCTCATCCCTTTAAACCTGAACACATATGAATTACACAGGTTCTGAGGCTAATTTAATTCAAATAAGTCACCAAGTGAGTTTAATTACCACCTTAATGAGCCACACAACCTGTGTAATTCATATGCGTTTTGATTTTAAAGGGATGAGGTGGCAACCTTAGGTCTATTGTTTCTGGCTGCAGAGGATCTATTTTACTGCTTTTCTTGTTATCATTAACAAATCCAATACAAATTATTTTAGCATCACAAAATGATTTACTTGGTTCTGTACTCTCTAAAAGGGCCGGTACTAGGAGGTGGAACCTATGGACAGTACTCAGGGGTGGGTAGGGGGCGGAGAGACAAGGAGAGAGCTGGGGGAAGTTCCTGCACCTATTTTCTGAGAAAAAAAAAAAAAAGCTGAGTTTAGTAAAAGACACTGGGCAGGGCTGACACCACTCAGTCCTCAAATATGTTGTGTGTTGTCAGTTTCTAGAACTTTCTGTACTTATAGGCTCTAAAAAGGTATAAAGCATAGGGAGTGTGCATGTACTGTATATGTTTTTATTTTTATTTTTTATTTTAACCTTTGCGTTGCCATAAACTTTCAATTTCAAAATAGTTTAGCATACCAGTCACTCAGCCTCGCTACCAATTCATTTATTTAATTCTTTTATCTTTTTGTGAAGGATTGTACACATCAATTGGTCTGCTGAGGCAGAAAAATGTTTAAATTTAAATTGATTTCTATAGGCTGACGTTAGGCCTGGCTGTGTACACATAAGGTTCAAGGTAAAATCATTGCTCAGCAACATTCCTCACATGCCTTCAGTGCTCAGGGTGAAACTGTTCTATCTATACTCATCAAAACAGAACAGGGAAAAAAAGGGAGAGTTAGCACAAGCGTTATATTATAATTTTTTTAAAAACTTTTTTTTGTGTTTTAATCATGAAATTATAAATTTTGTTTATGGGGGTTTTGTATTATATTTACTGTTCACAACCAACAGGTGGCAAAAGTGAGGAAAAATGCCCAGCTATTCACCTGCTTGACTTACTACTATACTCTGAATAGCCTATTTTGTGACCAGACCAAGATACAGTGGATAAAATAAGTATTGAACACAGCACCATTTTTCCAGGTAAATATATTTCTAAAGGTGCTTTTGACATTACATTTTTCACCGCATGTTGGTAACAACCCATGCAATTCATACATACAACAAAACCAAAACAAATAAGTTCAGAAATTAAGTTATGTGTAATAGAATGGAATGAAACTGGGAAAAAGTATTGAACACATGAAGAAAAGAGAGGTGCAAAAAGGCATGGAAAGCCAAGACACCCACTGAAATCTATCAATAATTATTATCAGCTGGTGAAGTCTCAACTGATGGCCTATAAAAAGGTGTCTCATTACCAACATGTCACACAAGAAACATCTCATGATGGGTAAAAGCAAAGAGCCCCCTCAAGACCTTTACAACCCTTTGTTGCGAAACATACTGATGGTATTGGTTACAGAAGGATTTCTAAACTTCTGACTATTCCAGTGAGGACTGTTGGGGCCATAATCCTGGAAGTGGAAAGAACATAATTTCACCATAAACAGCCAGGTGCTCCTCGCAAAATTTCTCTGACAGAGGAGTGAAAATAATTATCCGATTAAAAAGGAGAGCAAAAGGCGGGACTTTACATGAGGCACAGGGAAGCAAATGCATAAATTTGGTAAAAAATAGGCTTTAATAGATTCAAATAGTCATATATTTACATATTTATGCACATAGCTATATATTAATAATTTTATATTTCATTAAAATACACATTCCAACAAGGAAATATTAGCAAATACATGGAGAACTTGATACCTGAAATACACACATAATATACAAATTAGTGACACACTGAAGTGTCACTGGATGGGGATAACAAAAAAAAAAATAGATCAAGATAGAACGTCCATACACGGTTGATAATTGTATACACATATTGGTAGTTGTAAGCTCTACGAGTTTCAGGACCTTATAGCCACTCATCAGGAGAAAAACCGTAGTGATCACCTATGGATAGGGAAGACAACCATATTTTAAATAGTCTAGGGGAAAACTGGGCAAATGTAGAATATGAAAAACCCACACATATGTACATTTGACCCACAGACTTACGTATGCATCTGCGCAATGGTGGTGCAGCCATGTCACAAACCAGCTAAGGATGCCACATCCTGGAGCTGAGAGAGCGTACCCAGGTGACAGCAGCCAACACAAACAGTGCCCCGAGTGGGTCAAAATATATGAAGTGACACAAGTGTGAGCTGAATAGGGTAGCCCCAATTGGGGGACCTCTGTAAAAAATGTGAGAAAAAAAATATGTAAGAAAATTAAAATTGTGTGTAGGAAGTGTTAAGCAGTGTGAAAGGTGGTTAAGGCACAAGGGGAAAAAAAAGGGAAGGAAACAAAAAAAGTGAAGGAAAAAAAAAGATGGTGAGGAACAGGTTGGTGTGTGAATAGTGAAACGGAGTAATTACCTACAGCAAAGTGGATAGAGGCAAAGAAGCCAGAGAGCATGTTGTTCCAAATGGTGTGGAGAAATCTATGTGTAAGATCCAGCATGGGGAGAAGCTCATATAAGGAGCGCCACCACAGCCCAGCCCCCAACGTCACGCCCCAGCAGCCCAAAGGGGGCGAGATAGGCGCCACTGGGCCAGCAGCCAAGCCATCCAAGCCACTCAGCAGGAAGTACCAAACCAAGCCCCCAAAGCAGTGGAGATGGTAAACCACCCAGCCATCAAGTGTGCGCCACGAGGACGCCAAACGTCCGGCACGGGAAGCGTGACATCGACGAGCAGTGGTAGAGCCCCCGTCCGCCCCACTTCAGAACAGGGCGGAGGGGAGGCCTCAAGTGTGCATCGCAGCTCCAGAGCGTAACAGGAAAGGCACAGCCACTCGACAAACACCGGCCTAGGCCCCTAATGCTCACATGTTGTACGAATAATTAAACTAACTGGGAATATGAGAACACAACATCCAACCAGCTATATCTGAGTGAAAACAATCGAAAAATAATTTAACAATTAGAAAATGAGAACAGCTGAGAAACAGCCATTGTAATGTAGATACTAGAGGGAATATTTTTTTTATCCGATTAGTTGTCTAAGAGCCAAGGAGCAATTGTGGAGAGGTTCAGAAAGACCTGGAATTAGCAGGTACAATTTTTTCAAAGAAAACTATAAGGCTACTTTCACACTGAGGCGCTAGGCGCGCTGGCGGTAAAGCGGCGCTATATTTAGCAGCGCTTTACCATCATTTTAGCGGTGCTTTTCGGACGCTAGCAGTTTTACCCCCGCTAGCGGCCGAAAAAGGGTTAAAACCGCCCGCAAAGCGGCGCTGCAGCGTCGCTTTGCAGACGGGTTTGGAGCGCTGCCCCATTGTTTTCAATGGGAAGGGGTGCTTTAGGAGCGGTAAATACACCGCTCCAAAGATGCGGCTTGCAGGACATTTTTCAGCGTCCTGCAAGCACACCGCTCCAGTGTGAAAGCCCTCGGGCTTTCACACTGGAGAGACAGCAGCGGCTGTTTGAAGGCACTTTGCAGGCGCTATTTTTAGAACTTTAGCGCCTGCAAAGCGCTTCAGTGTCAAAGGGGCCTAACTAATGCACTCAATCGCCATGGCCTGTATGCAGGCTCACCAAGCAAGACTCCATTGCTAAAGAAAAAGCATGTTGAAGCTCATTTAAAATTTGCTGCATATCATTTAGACAATCCTGTGAAATACTGGGAGAATAGACTGGTCAGATGAGACCAAAATTTAACTCTTTGGATGCCATAATACACACCCTGTTTGGTGGTCAAATGGCACTGCACATCACCCCAAAAACACCCCCATACCAACAGTGAAGTTTGGAGGTGGGAACATCGTGGTGTGGGGTTGTTTCTCAGCATACGGTACTGGCAAACTTCATGTCATTGAAGGAAGGATGAATGGAAAAATGTACCAAGACATTCTTGATAAAAAATCTGCTGCCATCTACCAGGATGATGAAGATGAAACGAGGGTGGGCATTTCAGCAAGACAATGATCCCAAACACAAAGCCAGAGAAACTCTCAATTGGTTTCAAAGAAAGAAAATAAAGCTGCTAGAATGGCCCAGCCAATCACTTGACTTGAATCCAATAGAAAATCTAAGGAAATAACTAAAGATCAGAGTTTATAGAAGAGGCACACAGAACCTTCAAGATTTGAAGACTGTGTGGAAGAATGGGTCATAATCACACCAGAACAATGTATGCGACTGGTTTCTACATACAGGAGGCATCTTGAAGCGTTCATTACCAACAAAAGATTTTGTACGAAGTATTAAATACATTTCAGTTAGCGTGTTCAATACTTTTTCCCTGTGTCATTCCATTTTTATTACACATAACTTCATTTCTGAACTTATTTGTTTTGGTTCCTTTGCATGGATTGTTACCGACATGTGGTGAGAATTTCATGGAATGCTTGAACGTTGTCTCCTTTAAATAGCATTGGTCATGGTTTCTATGTAAGGTAGGGATTTGCAACAGGGTGCAGTATTTGTCTTTTAGGGGTGCAAGGTTCATCAGTAGGAGTGAATAAATGAGGCTTTATTTTGTGGCATGCTTTACAGGGACATTGGGTGGCAGCAGCAGTAAAAGTATGTGCCAGTTGGGCACTGGGGGTGAAGTTACTGCAGTGAAGGACAATAGAATATTAGATTTTTGCTCCCATGAATAACTGACAAGAGGATGCAGAATCAGGAGCAGGATTAAACTTCTACACCGACAATTATCGGCACCAGAGCCTGAACTTTTTCTCAAATGATGTTTACACAAGCAAGGCAATGTTCTCTACCTAAAAACTGCAAGCTCAGAAAATGCCCACGTGATAGGACCTAGTGATACTGAAAGTTCTCTCTGTAACTGTTTCCTCTCTTGAAATACCTCAAAGGAAGAACATTTTTGATCCTAGCTATCATTAGCAGCGATATAGTGGGAAAGAGCTCTTTAAATATTCTGAAGATTTTTTCAGTTTTTTACCATGTTGTTTTTTCTCATGCTCGGTGTGTAGGTGACAGACACTTGAGTATAGCATGTTCAGACACTATTAGCGTCTTGCAGCTGTTCTGTAATCAAACTCTTTGCTAGCAGATGACTCTCATGAATTTCCCAATTAACCTAATTGCAATTATCCTACTTGCTAATGTAGTCGGAACACAAAACCTATAGGAATCTTTGTTTTGTTTCATTGGCCTTGTTCCAGGTGAATATGGATTAGTGGACCTTTGGTGGACCTTAGGACCTTTGGTGCTCAAGAAAAGGATTATGTATAGATAGGCATAGACTGTAGTTGTGTTGGGATAGTGATAGATAACAAGTAGGCTCCTGATCCTGGCAGACCCACAAGGCCTGATAGCCAATTAACAGGCCACTACAAAAGTAAAAATGTATGTAAAGTCTAACAATAAAATATTTTTTTCCTTCTGCTTAGTCTGTCAAATATACAACTGAAAGCATTTTGTTAACTGTCTGGATTTGAGCTTTAAAGCTGAATTCCAGTTATGGTTTGTGTCGCATAGATACAGTGCCTTGAAAAAGTATTCATACCCTTTGAATTTTTCAACATTTTGTCATGTTACAACCAAAAACGTAAATGTATTTTATTGGGATTTTATGTGCTAGCCCAACACAAAGTGGCACATAATTGTGAAGTGGAAGGAAAATGATGAATGGTCTTCCAAACTTTTTCCAAAGAAATACGTGAAAAGTGTGGCGTGCATTTGTATTCAGCCCCCCTGAGTCAATACTTTGTAGAACCACCTTTCGCTGCAATTACAGCTGCAAGTCTTTTTGGGGATGCCTCTACCAGCTTTGCACATCTAGAGAGTAACATTTTTGCCCATTCTTCTTTTTAAAATAGCTCAAGTGCTGTCAGATTGGATGGAGATCGTCTGTGAACAGCAATTTTTAAGACTTGCCAGACAGATTCTCAATTGGATTTAGGTCTGGCCATTCTAACACATGAATATGCTTTGATCTAAACCATTCCATTGTAGCTCTGGCTGTATGTTTAGGTTCGTTCTCCTGCTAGAAGGTGAACCTCAGCCCCAGTCTCAAGTCAATTGCAGACTCTAACAGATTTTCTTCTAAGATTGCCTTGTATTTGGCTCGATACATCTTCTGACCAGCTTCCCTGTCCTTGCTGAAGAAAAGCATCCCTACAACATAATGCTGCCACCACCATGTTTTACAGTGGGGATGGTGTGTTCAGGGTGATGTGCAGTGTTAGTTTTCTACCTTCCACCTTCTACCATATGTTTGCTGTGTCCCCCACCTGGCTTCTCGCAAACTGCAAATGGGACTTCTCATGGCTTTCTTTCAACAATGGCTTTCTTCTTGCCACTCTTCCATAAAGACCAGAATTGTGGAGTGCTCGGCTAATAGTTGTCCTGTGTACAGATTCTCCCAACTAAGCTGTGGATCTCTGCAGCTCCTCCAGAGTTACCATGGGCCTCTTGGCTGCTTCTCATATTATTGCTCTCCTTGCCCAGCCTGTCAGTTTAGGTGGACGGCCATGTCTTGCTAGGTTTGCAGTTGTGCCAAATGGTATGTGCCAATACCATTTTGGAATGATGGGTTGAACAGTGCTCCGTGAGATATTCAAAGCTTGGCATATTTTTTTTATAACCTAACTCTGCTTTAAACTTCTCTACAACTTTATTCCTGACCTGTCTGGTGTGTTCCTTGGCCTTCATAATGCTGTTTGTTCACTAAGGTTCTCTAACAAACCACTGAGGGTTTCTCAGAACAGCTGTATTTATACGGAGATTAAATTACACACGTGGACTTACTAATTAGGTGACTTCTGAAGGCAATTGGTTAAACTAGATTTTAGTTAGGGGTATCAGAGAAAAGGGCGCTGAATACAAATGCACGCCACACTTTTCACATATTTATTTGTAAAAAATTTGGAAAATCATTTATAAAATTTTCCTTTCACTTCACAATTATGTGCCACTTTGTGTTGGTCTATCACATAAAATCCCAATAAAATACATTTACGTTTTTGGTTGTAACATGACAAAATATGGAAAATTTCAAGGTGTATTAATACTTTTTCAAGGCACTGTACATCGGTCCAGCTTGGACTAATGTAAATATGCATATTTTGTACCCGTGGGACCACTGTGGAAGACGAGAATCACTGCAGTTGTAACTAGTTCTAGAGTAGGGGCCTTTTCGCTCTGAGGAGTTTTTCAAGCAATTCAATCAATGAATGTGTCCAGACTGGGGCAGTGCGCTTTTGTTGCGGTGAAAAAAATCCTGCGGGTAGCATCTTTGGAGCATGTTTGGGGAGCTAAAAAACTGTACGAAAAACACACCTTCACACTGAAAGCAATGGAAAACGTGAAAAAAAAAAATGGTAGAAACCCACCTGCAAGGTGTTTCTGGTGTCTCGTGTCCTTTAAAAACCGCACCGCAAATGCGGTAAAGTCCTGGCAAAACAGAGGTCCCACAGGTATGGAATATGCATACTTACATTTATCCAAGCTGGACAGAAGAATACAAACCGTACCTGGAATTCAGCTCTATGTGCTTAGATATACTTTAACTCCTTCAGGGTACAGACAGATGTTCTGGTTTACTGTTCTCTGTAAAAATGCTGCAGATAACGTCAGAGCTACACAAATGAATACATATTACAAAAATGTCAGATTATATCTGAAAATAAACGTCAAAAAATCTAAAAGGCTGAAATTACTGATGTAGAAAATACAGCAGCAGCTGGAGAGGTGATGTATGTACGGGTGGGATCATCTGTTATGTAAGCAGACATGGACAAGTCCTTGGGACATATAGAAATTGTATTCCAACTGGAAGGAAAATCTCTTTAGTCTCATTAACCTGCTATCTAGCATTTAAAGGAGAACTATAATAGTTCTGCCTTGTTTTATTTTGAACTTTATATATATATATATATATATATATATATATATATATATATATATATATATATATTTGAGACTATTTGATTTGGCAGAAAACAATATCGCTCGTCTGGAAATTGATCAATTCCTCCCCAGAGCAGGCTCAGCCAGGGATACCAGCTTCAGGTGTCCGTGTTAAAATCTATTGGATTAAGTGAGGGGGCACAGTAGTACATTCTATTTTTCTGTGACTTACACCACTCTCTCATATCTGCATGCACTTTCCAGGCTAACAAGCTGACCACGCCCCCTGCTCGAGTACTGGCCAATGTGATTGCAACCTAGCAGCAGGAACTAGCAGGCTCCGCCTCAGCAGGGATGGAAGCGGATGGAGTGCCGTTCTCGATCACCGGCCGGGGGAGTGAAAGGCGGCAGTGGTGGAGGAGACCCAGGCTAAGGCTTGTATTCTATATTGTTCTCTTTTGCGGGCGCCGCATGGGCTAGTGGCTGCATGCAGATCAGATGACAGTTTCTTTTCATGTGAGGGGAGGCGGGGAGCGGGCACGGCGCCGGGCCCCTTGAGACGCTCGGGCCCCTTACAAGAGTACTTCCTGTACCCCCCTGATGGTGGCCCTGCATACGAGATCATTCATTGAGTTGTCCCATGTCTGTAGGCTACCCTGCCGCAGTCTGATCTCTGTAGAGGTAAGCTTTAAGAGCTATCAGATCTGGGTAGCAATGAGTATGTTCTGTGATGATTGAGACTAACCTAATTAATTATATGTATGTCCGTTCTGCTATTTTCACAAGTATATTTGATTGTATTGTGTATACGACTCTTGATACCTGTATTGTGGGACAATATGACCACTGCTGATTTATTGTAATTGTTTACCACGCAAGAGAGGGGTGAAGATGCTGGGCAGTAGCTTAATCGCTTCAGCCCCGGAAGATTTTACCCCCTTCCTGACCAGAGCACTTTTTACAATTTGACAATTCGTTGCTTTGACAATTGCGCGGTCGTTTGACACTGTACCCAAACTAAATTTGCGTCCTTTTTCCCCCCACAAACAACAGTCTTTCATCAGTTTAGGCCAATATATATTCTTCTACAGATTTTTGTTAAAAATAAAAAATAAATCACACTAAGCGTATATTGATTGGTTTGTGCAAAAGTTATAGGGTCTGCAAACTATGGGAAAGATTTATGGCATTTTTTTTTTTTTACAAGTAATGACGGTTATCTGCAATTTTTAGCGGTACTGCAGACAGATCTGAGACTTTTGACACTTTTTTGGGACCACTGGCATTTATACAGGGATCAGTGCTATAAAAATGCACTGATTACTGTGTAAATGTCACTGGCAGGGAAGGGGTTAACACTAGGGGGCGATCAAGGGGTTAAATGTGTGTTCCCTCAGTGTGTTCTAACTGTGATTGACTAGGAGAGGAGACGTATTGTTTTTCCTACTTAGTAGGAACAAACTATATGGCTCCTCTCCTTTGACAGTTTACACACACAAATCCCTGTGCTGGCGATCGTGCATGGCCGGCAGCGATCGTGCCCATCGGCCATACGCATTGGGTGTGCGCCCTCTGGTGGCCAAAAAAGGAGTAGGATGTACCTGTACGGGATTTCACCCAGGAGAGCAATTGTGCCGCAGTTTATCTGCGGGACATTTGTCAGGAACCAGTTAAAGAGAACCTGTCTGAAGAGAAGTACGAGAGCAGCCTATTTTAGAGCAAACTTCAGGGCCATCATCCTAAAACTGCCTTTGCCTCCTAGTGTGCCACTGGCCTGAAACAACCATGCAAGCTAGCTGTTCAGGTCTTTTAGATTTCACTGGCTGCATGCTTGTTCCTATCCAATTCTTTAGAAGAAGAGAATGACAGCCCCAAAACCTGCACCCTTAGGTAGAAGGGTAGACTCTGAATCAAGAAAGAAGTAGCTTTTAGATTATCCACGTTTGGCAAATAGCACATGTTATACAATTTCAAAACATCCAAACTGACAGGTCCCCTTATAAGAGAAATATAGAGCCTGACAATGTTGACTTCCTAATGAAAATGCTAGGTACCTGGCTGTCTCCAGCTTCAATTTCTTCCGAAACACTGACCTGGGACAAGTATGCAGAATGAAAAGTCTGTAGATTAACACTCAGGCAGTTTGTGGCAACAGAAAACATTATTCTAGGTTCTGTCTTATTTCAAATTTTATAAATGTGCTGTCACTGACAACAGCTGGTCTACACTACCAATCAGAAACCAATCAGCCTGGTTCCTGATCATGTGCTCAATATGATAACAAATCGTGGTAAACACAAGGCTTTGTTTGCAAATAAATCTGCCAGCTTCAGCGGAGAGGCACAGTGACAGCACAGGCCAGCAGGTGGCAGCTGTCACAGTGCAGTACTGTGTAAGAAAGTGTGTGTGTGTGTAACATTTAAAAAATGATTATAAAATGTTAGGTGTAAAATAACAAAACATTAATAAAAAATAAAAATAAAAAAACGATTTTCTCTACAAAACACATAAGCAGGGTAAATATTAAACAGTGTTTTTAAAGAAAATATTTATATATCCTTACAAAAAAAAAATAATAATTATGTAGGTAAGAGTTATTGACAAGTTTACCAACACTTACTGACACTGCTTGGTCTGGGCATCTAGGCTTCAGTGACCTCTGGTCATGAGCAAGGTAAAAAATGCCATGTATTATAGGACAAATATGTACCTATAAGGAAAAATGTTAGAATACATACTTTACACCCCTCCATTCCGCAATGGAGAGCTTGACAACACAATCCTTCCAGGGAAAAGAACTTTGGGGGACAACCCTACCCCAAAACTAACCTTTTTTTTTTTTTTACAGGTACATTTTTGCCCTTGTACTATATGATTGTTTTTTTGTTTTTACAGGAGACCCGATCTAATAAGTGGACCTTAAAGTGATTGTAAAGTCTTGTTTTTTTTTTTCTATTAAAATAACAAACATATCATACTTACCTGCTCTGTGGAGTGGTTTTTCACAGGGAAGCCCAAATCCTACTCTTCTCGGGTCCCTGGCTGGAGCTCCTGGCCCCTCCCTCCTGTTGAGTGCCCCCACAGCAAGCAGCTTGCTATTGGGGCACCTGAGCCGAGCTGCAGCCCCGCTGTATCCAGACTGCTCGGCCCCGCCCCTCTCTCTCCTGATTGGCTAACTGAGTTTCATTGACAGCAGCGGTAGACAATAGCGCTGCTGCTGTGTCTTGGACAATCAGGAGGGAAACCCCCGGATGGCCAAGGCACTCGTGGACATTGCTGGATGGACATGGGGCTCATGTAAGTATTTGGGGGGCTGCTGCACACAGAAGACTTTTTTTATCTTAATGGATTGAATGCATTAAGATAAAAAACCTTCTGCCTTTACAATCACTTTAAATTTGACATATGTCTAATTTTAAGTCAGAAATAAGTCAGAAACAAACATCCCTGTGCCAGGTAAGAACAGATACTTTATTTAATTTTTTTTCATGTGTGTAATATACAGTATCTTAAAACTCTTCATAAATCCACAGGAATAACATTATGCACTGTCCACCCTGAACTTGAGAATATGTATATATTCACATAATATTGTTATCATGGTTACATGGGAAATGCAGGGCATCATCTCTGCCAACATCAGGTTTGGTTTGAATTCTGGTGGCCATATTGGAGAAGTGTGCAGCTGATCCAGCTCTGCATTCGCTACGCTTGCAGATTGCAACAGTCTATTGCTTGCCAATAACAAGGAGCAATATATCACTACTGTAAGTGATCTGTTGACAATTACATTAAAAAGACGTACAAAATAATAAATAAGTCAAATAAATATAAAAAAAATATAAAAATTACACCTCTCTCATTAACCCCTAGGACCCAACAAACATGTTACATGCCATTTGCACTTATGATGTAAGCATCAAATGCTAATATAAGCATGTGCCATGTCATTCAGAATCTTCAAAATCACAGATCCTCTAAAATGGAGCTGTCCAATCTTCTCAAACCCAACTTCATCATATCCTACACTAATGACATAAACATATTTTTCCCTTAGAGCATCACAATGTTATAACATAAAGGAAAATCCTTGCAAGATTAACTCTGAGCCCTACTACTCAAAAATCATCACATTTTGGGATAAATATCGGAGTCTGCAATTGAAACACTATATGGCCCAACGTATGTGTACACCCTTCTCCATCCCATATTAAATTACAATGTTTCCAGTGCAGGGTAGAGTTAATATTATACCATACAAAGGTATATTGGACAATTGCGCACTTTTAACCTTGTGTTAACAGTTTAGGCAAGGCTCTTTTGGGTTTCAGCATGACTGTGCCCCTGTGTACAAAACCAGCTCTATAAAGTCATGGCTTGATGGGTTTAGTGTGGAGGAACTCAAGTGGCCTGCACAGAGCCCTGAAATCAACCCTACTGAATACCTTTGGGAAGACTGATTTTGAGCCAGGTCTTCTCATCCAACATCAGTGCCTGACCTCACAAATGGGCACAATTCCCACAGACCAGACACACCCCAAATTCTTGTGAAAATTCTTTCCAGAGGAATAGAGGCTGTTATAGTTGCAAAGGGGGCCAACGCCATTTTAATGTCCATGATTTTGGAATGGGATGTCCAACAAGCTCAAGCAGTCGTGATAGATAACCAAAAACTTTTGGCCATATAGTGTATGTAAATGTTGCCCTATAACAAATTGTAGGAACTTGTATTTTTCCCAAATGTTTCCTTATTTTTTTTTTATTAAAACCTAGGACATAAAAAAGATTACGTAAATTGTTATCTATAATGCCTTATTTGAAATAGTTGGAAAGACCTTCTGGTTAAATTCATATTACCCCCTACATACCAGGTGGAATTTTTTATAAGTCTGATAACGTGGGCAATGGCGGGGTATGAGGAAAGCATACAGGGACAACAGAGTTTTGGTAGAGTTGAAGCATTTCTTAGAAGGCGGAACATGGACTAGACTGTTCAGACTAAACAGCCAACTTGTCAGAGCACAGAATGCTCTTACAGGTCCAAGCTTTCTTTGCATTAATGGAAAAAAGTAATTTACGGGTATACAGGGGCCACTATGACTACATGAGGAGACCCTATTTTGGATTTTATTGAAGATTTCTTAAATTGAGTATTGTACGCATCATGATCAGCACATTCTTCAGAGCCAAACTACTTCCATGTTGTAGGAGCAGATCTTCCAGAGTCCCTTGCCCGACTTCCTTTAACGCCAAAACCCTGTCCAGGTCGGTTCCTCATGTCTCGATCTAGCCCATCAGCTTGCGCTGCTTCCTCATCGTACCTAGCATTTAAACAGAGATTATAATGATATAGTGTAATACAGCACACAATATAAAGAACCTTTAGCTGACTCAAGCAGTTTGACCAAATGATAGTAATTGTCATGCTAAAGAACTTTATTTTGTATATCTCCCCACTGAGGACCAGTTATTTCTCCAAAAACATCCCCCTCACGACCCTCTCCTGAACTTCCACCAAATCCTTGCCTTCAAATCTTATGTGCCCTTCGTGTTGGTCACATGACTTTTCCTAAAGGTGAGATCAGCCAATGTGAACTCTGCCCCTCCATTCAAGATAAAAACACAAGCCAGTGGCCGTAATTTCACTAGGAAAGGTACAGTAGGTATTTCTGCCCTTTTTTTACTTTTTATTTATATATCCAAACACAATACGTGTTAATATTTACTTACAGATCCACTGTAACCATCTCTATATTACTGTATTTAAAAAAAAAAAAAAAAACAAGCGATGGATGTGTATTTCTAGAGTGTCAATAATAAACGGAGCTTTAGTAAAAACACACTTGGGTAGCCAGTGCACCCATGAATGGCTGTGATTTTAGCTGTCATTGGATGGTCACAACTGTCATTGGACAGACAGTCGCAACATACAGAGCCAGAGTGGCTCTGAACCTTGTGATTGCTGTGAACCAATCATGGCCATTACTTGTAGTGTTTACAAACATTCAGCCTACTCACAATGAAAGAAGCTAATCTCTGTCTGTTGTTAACCACTTGCCGACCGTGTAACGCATTTATACAGCAGCAAAGATGCCCAGCTGCACATAAATATGCACCCATTGCAGCCTGAGGTTGTGTGCCGAGAGTGTACCCACTGTGCACTCCCAGTACACGGACCAAACTGTCAGCAACAGCTTTCAGTCTTGGTTTCTGATCCGAAGCCAGCGGGACACGCTCCTGATCATGTGCCCACTGTGAGAGCCAATCATAGCTGTCACATGATAGAGAAGCCATGCCAGCCCTGGGCATTAAAGCCCACTTAAAGGAAGCAGTTTGAAGGGGTTAATACAGCAGGATGGAGGATTAGCAGATCAAAATCCCACCATTGGTGGCCAGTGGCATTTTAGGACCTTAAAGTGTCATTGACCAAAAATTATGGGATTTGTTTTTATGGGGTGTGTGTGGAGTTAAGCTGCAACTGACCACCAATGACTGTGGGATTATTTTTTTTGGGGGGGGGGGGGGGTTAAGTGCTATAGACCAATTGTGGACCCCCCCCCCCCCAAAGATGTGTGTGTAATAATAAATAACATCAAAAGACAGTAATTATCGGAGAAACATCACTGAAAAAAAAAAATAGCTTGGCAAATGAAGGGGTATTACAGACTGGTATTCAAGTGGTTAAATACTAGCAGTCTTTGCATGTACACTTGAATGCTCATAGGCATCTCTATTCTGTCAAATTAACACCCACAGTGACAATCAGCGGCATTACAAATATTTCAATTTCCATGGTTGTTATAAAAGATTCCTGAACGGTCTGATCTCATTGCCAAGTTCTACTCCCGAATGATTTTCCTCCCAAGTGCTCTCATACAAAGATTTTTTAAGTACACTAGAAAATTATCTGTCACAGGTGCCATGGGCTTTTCAGGAGCACTCAGCACTTCTCATCTCTGAATCATTACATTTCTCAAATAATCGCTAACGAAGTGGAGATCTGTGACACAGAAAGAAACAATGCAGTAGTATGAGAACATCCATACTCAGAGATTAAAGTGGAATTCTTGCCTAACATAACATAACTATTATTATGTAATAATTGCATACCTGTGTTGTCTAACCCAGTGTTTCTCAACTCCAGTCCTCAAGGCGCCCCAACAGGTCATGTTTTCAGGATTTCCCTTAGATGAAAAGGCTGTGGTAATTACTAGGGCAGTGAAACTGGTCAAATCACCTGTGCAAAATAATGGAAAGCCTGAAAACGTGACCTGTTGGGGTGCTTTGAGGACTGGAGTTGAGAAACACTGGTCGAACTGTGTAAAAAAGATCTGTACACTTACCATTTTTCATCCCACAGCTCTGTCTTCCCTGTGTCAGTGAGTGGCCGGCTGCAGGGGAGAGGAGGGAGCTCCGACAACAGCTGGGCTATTAGAGCCTATGAGTGATGTCACCTCTCCCAGAATTCTCAGCTGTTGAATGCTCCATCCTCTCCTCCACAGCCAGCTGTTCCCCTGACACAAGGGATCATGTGACCGGACTGCAGCAGTTCTGTCCTAACATAGGGTAGGACAGAACAGTAGGAGGGGTAAGGAGTCGTTTTTAGGAATAGTTATGGTTAGAAAGGGATTAAACTTTAATGTCTCACTGCCTCTAGGTTTAATGCTGCCTCTGGCAGCTGGCCAGCTGTAGTATATTTTTAAGTATATAAACTGATGTCACTTTTCATTTATTCATAAAATAAATCTTTAAAAGGATAGCTAAACCAAAAATAAAAATGTAGTATTTTGCTAGTCCTTAGATGTGGTGTCTGCATTAATTTTCTTTGTTTTTTTTTTTTAGGTTTAAGCGGTGTTTCGCCCAAAAAAAAAGAAAAAAAAAAAGAAAAAAAGGAAAAGGAAATTAAAAGCCAGCAGCTACACATACTGCTTTAACAATAGGGCACTTACCTGTCCCGGAGTCCAGCCATGTCAGCCATCGCTGTCAGTGGTGCCGCCGCCATTGCGGGTAAGGGTACCTCCGGCAGTGTAGCCTTACGGCTTCACCCCGGGAACCCTACTGCGCATGCGCGAGGCCCCCCTCCTCTCTCCTACTGGCACGGCGACAGGGAGAGGAGGAGGGAGCCCCGCGGTGATGTCATGGCCCGTGGGCCTGACTCCCGGAAGTGGGAACAGGATACCTATCAAAGACAGGTATCCCCCCCCCCCCCGAAAGGTTCCAATTGTGGCACGGGAGGGGCAGAGGAGACAAATGAGCGGAAGTTCCACTTTAAGAAAATTTTCAGCAAGTACAGAAAACATCTGTTGGTTTTGGTAGGGAGACAGTGTCCTTGTTACTTACTGTGAACTGAACAGAGAACACAAATATTCTTATCTACCCATCCCCTATGTAATAGAGATAAACAAAGGCAGACAAGTTTGATGCCCAGCCTGGGTGACAACCATGACTCCCCTCCAGTGATACAGTGGAGAAAAGGAGTATAGATATGAAGGGGCAGCAATGTGCTACTCCCCGGATCAAGAATAAAGGCCACCATATCTAAGGACTTGTAAGCTGCAATATATTATATGTTGTGGTTTGGGGTTTATGTTAGTTTTACCAGATAACATTTAATGCAGCATCAAATAAGGGGCACATTTAGAGCAGAGATCAGATTCCACTATCCGCTGTACACCGCAGTGTTTATGCCACACCATGCCTACATTCTACATTCATAAATTGCAGGCCATAGATTGTAACCCGTGGTGTTTCACATCATTTTCTGCATATTGCTACAGAATGAACTTTGTGATTGGAGGAGAGGTTGAGCGACATGACCCATCAGAGCTCTAATCTTTCCAGCTTTTTTTCACTCTGTTTATTGGAATGAATGGTGCTCTGCTTGCTTCAGAGTCCCGAAGCAAGCAGAACAAAATTTTCTGCTTTTTTAATGTTCCAGTGATTTCTAAGTAGTGGTTTAGCCACAGTTAGGTCTACTGCATTGCACATTTATAAATGGAAGCCTAGGAGTTCCTACATCTGAGAAGAAAGGAGGGATGGGGTGTCCCCCCTCTGCGTCATATGGGTCTATTTTTAGCACAACAGCTGTAAAGCAGAACTTCTATGCAGTGTAGCAGCAGCTGGCTGAAAGTGACAGTTGTAAAATAGTCATATTCAGCATTTATTATTTACCTGATTAAAAACAACATAAAGAATACTTAACATAAACAGAATTTACCCAAAGTAAAATAACAGCCCTGCACGCTTGCTCATCCTACTGATTTTAATCACAGTTACATAAAAAGAACCCATGAAATAATGGAACCTGGAAAAACTGCAGCTTACTCAATCCAGCCAGTCATGTGACCAGCTGCCTAAGGGCCCTGAAAGTGAGAGTCAGAGCTGTGATCCCCTTCTCCAGCTGAGGTTACATTTTGGGTCTTCTTTGTCGTTTCCAGAAAAATAAAAATGTTTGTCTCTTATCCGATACCTTAAACTCTCAAACTTTTGGGTGTCATGAGGCTTCCTGACCCCCCATGCAGAAAGCTGAACACAGACAAGCACCTCCTAGCAGAGTTTTCACGTAAAGTGATTGTAAACTATCACCTTCTAAAACAATTCATTCAGTTTAAAATAGAAAAGAAATGCAAAACATTTTTGTATAGATATAAATTAAATATTTTTTAATCAGTGATCAAATTCCCACTGTTCTCAGCTGCTTAGGAGCTGGGGGGGGGGGGGGGGGGGGGGGGGGGGGGGGGGAGTTAAGCAGCAGCACATTGAGCTTCACAGTGATGGCTGTGCAGTGCGGGTGTGTCAGGACAAGTCTGATCATTGGAGGAGAGTATGCAGAGTTCCCAGCATAGCTAGAGAACTGACCATGGTGTGCTCTCCTACTTAATGTGGTCAGTTTGTAGCAAAGCAAGGGGACTACCAGAAACACCAGGGATTTCACATACAGGAAGTGCGTTAAAGTGGTTGCAAACTCTCATATATACCCAGTGAAGTGAACAGCCTCAGATATTACAAACAGAGATAAAACAAGCCCCCCCCAACATAAATTTTACTTGTATATCTGCTGTCTTCCCCTTTCTACACCCTTTGAAAAGTGCAGATTGTGTTAAAAATCTTTCTTCCTCTTTCAGAAGTACAAAGGGGTGGGTGGGGAGACTGGACTTACACTGTGTGAGAGCTTATTGGAGGACAGGGACACCCCCTCCCCCTCCACATAGGCAGAGTAACGAAAGGAACATGTAGAGCTGTATTCTGAACAGACAAGCTCCCTGCTTTTCTCCCTCTAAGCACCCTCCTTGACACAAATTTTGAGCTCATGTTATCTCATGTGTTGGATAACTTGTCAGAAGTGACTCATGCTGATAACAGAGGAACAAAGCACCAGAGAGAAATTACACTTAGAGCTTTGGCGAGAGACAAGTAAACACTACAGATATTTGTGCTTAGCTCAAATTTCAGGAATGGGGTTTACAACCACTTTAACTCTAACTCAATGCAGGCTACAACATCTGATGCCGCGGACCCTGCCACCTCTTTTCTTTGCAATGTTACTTCCACAGGTGCTCTTGCTTAGGACAGGACAGATCCATAACAAGTGTGGGTACTTCACATGTGGCATATGCACTGAAGCTTTGAGAACTTGTGCATATAGAATTGAACAGAGGTGAAGGAGAACATGAAAGGGTTAATGGCATTATGTGCATGGGGCAGTATTGCATTTGCCCATTCAGGGGCAGTAATCCCCCCCCCCCCAGTAGGACTATCACAACTTACAAAACTTCATAGCTTCCAAGAGCCTCTTTGGGGGGCACTTTATTCCACTTGAATTCTGGGATCTCCCCGTTCGGAACAACTATATTAAGAGTGTCGTTGATGAGATTGTACTTCAAAATGCGGTCATTGGCTGTACTGGACGTGAGAGATGGAGAGGCGTTGACCTGTTTAATGCAGAAAGAACACAAAAAGCTCACCAAAAATTCTCAACAGCTTTGTGGGTTTCTAGGTAAAGAAATTTCTACATATTAACTTAAAATGTAATAAAATTAAAAGAAAAAGGAAAGTGACACAGCATGCAATAATAAAAGGAAGGCATTTAACTGGCTATGTAAAGCCAGAACAATTTTTTGGTTTTAGATGGATGGGTTTGAAACTCTGCCATGTTTTTATTGCTGTCTGTGTGCCCGCTAGGTAGATTCACCACTCTACTTATTCTAATGACGACTGTCCCCTAAACAGAAAGTGATGGGAAAGCTAACATTTTAGAGTTGTCACCAGAGCAAGAGGTGTGGGGTAAACCTGCCAATGGGGTCACTAGTCTAAGAGGGGAATTCCCCTCACTTTGTAGAGGTTTCCGCTTACCTTCTACATCTTTCGAACAGGAAAAGGAAGGGGACTCAGCAAACAGAAACAGCAGCAGCCAAAAATAAACTGACAGGGGTTTAAAATAGAACTGATGCCTTCCAGTAAATATTCTGCAGCACCTAGCTGTCAATACATCTACACTTAGGCCTCCTGCAATGTCCCACAGATACTTATTAATCATGCCAGTAAAGTACACCTAATGCCACTTCTTGTGATGGGGCGACAATGATGCTGCACTGCTCCTGAATTCAGAGTAGAGTTGTCACTCTCATGTAGGCGGTGCCTGCTTACATTAGAATGGGAAGGGAATATATATCAGGGGACACGACTATCAGCACTGTGACTCTGGATTCACAATCATATAGCTTGTCAGTCAGCAGCTGGCTACACCTAGTCCCACCTACTGCTTTTTGAGTTCCCAGAACTGCCTTTGTTGCCTAAATCCTCTGCAGTGTCTGGGAAGGGGAGCGTGTGAGACACAAATGAAGGACCATTTGGCTCAGACAGGGAAGGTGAAGGACTTTTTTGTTTACTTTATGAGGCTTGTGCATCACTAAGGCTTGGTTCACACTGAGACGGCTTCAAAGTTGCCTGAATTTGAAGCCGCCCCGCACAGCGCAACTTTAGCGCAGCTTGCAAATGACTTCTTTAATAGAAGTCAATGCAATCTGCTCTGAAGTAGTGCAGGAACCTTTTTGTGAGTCGCTCCGATTAGAATGGTTCCTTTGCACTGACTGGAGCGCGACTTGTCGGGTGACTAAGTCACTCATGGTACAGGAATTGAAGGGAAATCTCCCCAATTGGTCAAAAATAAAAAAGATGGCAAAAATAAACCTTACATGGGATATATCTCTCCCTTACTCTATCCAAAAATGAAAAAAAAAATTAAAAAGTGTTGCCTATAGTTCTACTTTAAGCATTTTTTAGGCTTTTTTTTTGATTGAGGTATTTCAGAAAAATGTCACATTTTGCCAACAAGATGGAGCTGACCGTCATAGGAGATAATTATATTACAAACCATGTAGTGACCTTTTCTTGTGCATTTGCACAGCAATGTTTTTATACACAGACCCTATAGTAACTGGATTTGGGACTTATTTAGACTGTCATACAGGAGCCCTTAAATGTACTTTATTCCTTGTTGCATATTTTTTTTGGGGGGGGGGGGGGGGGGGGACAAGACACCTGTCGTTTTCCCGAGCCCACCCTTTTTTGAAGCCTATTAGAGCCTCTGGCCCTAATCACATTATTCTGAAATAAAAAAAAAAAAAAAACACCCCATTGGAATCCATGCATCCAGTGCCATGCATGTAGATTAGGGGCCGGACGCATTAATTAGGGGGGCGGCGCCCCTGAGCCCCTAATGGACGGGCCACCACTACTTGCTACTAGTTCCAAAACAAAATAAAGTTTTTATATACTTACATACAGTTTACCATACAGACTGCAATATTAACTGAAAATATGGACTTTTACTTTCCTAGCTGTTTCTTTAGAATAGGCCTTGGGTAACTTGAAAGTGAATGTGAAGGGGCAAAATAGGGACAGACTGAACATCCCTTCATTAACATACAATACAGAATCTAAGCCTTGAGATCTTAATTAACCCTTGGTTAGGACAGACAGTGTGCACATTTGGTTTACAACTGATCTGCCAGCACATAAAAATGCAAATTAAGGACTCTGAACGGCCGCACTCCAAGAAAAATTCAAAAGCCTTTATTGGTAAAATATTGAATCACACAAAAATAGGTCACAGCAAAGCAGGAAAATAGTTAACGCGTTTCCCACTACCAAGAGTGCTATGAGTAAGCACTCTTGGTAGTGTGAAACGCGTTAGCTATTTTCCTGCTTTGCTGTGACCTATTTTTGTGTGATTCAATATTTTACCAATGAAGGCTTTTGAATTTTTCTTGCAGTGCGGCCGTTCAGTCCTTAATTTGCATCTTTATCAGCTTGTGCCGTGCCTGCACCTGGGTTCTCTAACCATAGGAACAGCTGTGAGATTGAGTTTGGGTGGATCATCCTGGAGCGGTGGATCTCTCTATACTGATCTGCCAGCACAGTCTGTTCTGCACTCCTGTGACCCATTTTCAGCAGACAGCGGGCTGAAGTATGCTGTCGGCTGACGTCACAGAGCCAGTCCAGGCTGGTGAAAGATTGTGACCATGTGATCCCACCCAGATGCCTTGGCCAACACCCAATGCAGCCTCTCAGCGGGCTGCTGAGAGCCTGCGCCAGCCCCCTCCACATCACAGTGCTCCAGTGAGTGTGTGGGGGTGGCAGAGGAGAGAGCCGATGACTGACATTCACCAGTTCTCTGCTCACAGAGCACTGAGAACTGAGTGATCAGCTTAGATCACTCGGTTCTCAGTCTTAGAGCTGGCGGGGGACAGATGCAGCATCGGACCGATACTGCATCCACCAAGGTAAGTATGATTTAAAAAAAAAAAAAAAAAAAAAAGCAAAAAAAAACTAACATACTTTTTTTTTTAAGCCACATGAAAGAGCTTGGTGCTAGCAATTTTTTTTTATTCAAGGACATGGAATCCACAGAGATTTCAAAAAATTACAGTCACGTGTCTAAAATATCTTATCATTTTGTAAATCTTATGTGATTTTTTATATGTATTCTTATTGGTCTGTGCCAATATTAATAATAGGGCTATGCTAACTCCCATTTAATGACCTGCAAAGGTCTCAATCACACAAATAATAAAACTCACTCACCTCGATTAACCACGGCTTTAATCTGTCATCTATTATGATGTCATATCCATAACACTCAAAGCAATGCTTGTCATTATTCATCACCGGCTGGAGAAAATAAAAACGACAACTTTAATGGATGCAGAACAGGAAAAACAGCAAAGCAAATAAACAATATATACCAAAGCGAACACATACTTTTGTGAAATCTAACAAGCGCTTTATTTAATGAAGGCAAAATATTGAACCACATTTAAAGCCCAAATTAACTGTCAGTTAAAGCCCTCATTCACTCTGATACGGGTTAGAAATCGTGCAAGTTCAGCTGAACTTGTACAATTTGAAATCGTCAATGCAGTCCGACTTCGGGGGGCTTTTTGACAGACATCCGAGTGGGTTCATGCACAGATGTCTACTCAAATCGCCCCCGAAGTCTTCAAAAGTAGTACAGGAACTACTTTTGGGAATCGGTGCGGCGCAGTTGGTGACGCACCGATTCGAGCGGTGCCATTGCTGGCAATAGCTGCCAATTTGGCATGCGATTTGACATGTCAAATCGCATGCCAAATCGGCCCAATGTGAACATGGGCAAAATCAGCTAAATACATTCCAAGTACATTAAAGTGGATGTAAACCCTCACATCTACCCAGTGAAGTGAAAATCCTCAGATGATACACAGGGATAAAACAAATCTCCCTACATAAGTGTTACATGTATATCTGCTGTCGTCAGCTTTCTATATTCTTTAGAAAGTTCTCAGCCTGTCAGAATTTCGCCTTCCTGTTCCAGCAGTGGGAGTGGAGTCTAGGCATACACTGTGTGACAGCTGATTGGAGGAAAAGCACAATTTTTTCACACACATAGCTTTCTTTTGGTGGTGTTTGATCACCACTGGATTTTTATTTTTTATTATATAAAAACGGGGAAAAAAAATTACTTTTATTTTTTTTTCAAAATAACAATATTTTGTACATTCTGTTATCAAACATATCCAATAAAATCAAATATCTTAAGAAATGTAGGCCAAAATTTATTCTGCTACATGTCGCAAGTGCTGGCAGTGATTGGGGCTGATCCTGCTGACACTAAGGACCGTGCCTGAACTGCATAGAGTATACAGAATGGATAAAATCCCCTGTCAGGGTTTTTTTTATTTTGGATATGTGTCATTAGGCAGATTCCTTTTTCACTTCCTGACATGCAGATGTAATAGGAAGTGGGAGGAAATCATTCTACAATGAGGGTAAATCACCTCTTAGCTTTGCCAGAACAGGTGTCCCCAGTAAAAGATTTCTGCCACAGCCTGTTTCAGTGACAGCTGTCAAATTTTACATTTCCCACCTTTCAGGAGGGCCACTTCTCTATATCCCTGTGGAAGAGCAGCAGTAATTCTGAGGCCGGGTTCACACTATTGTCAATGGGATGCGGGATCTTTGCATCTAATTCGCAATAGCAGGAGATTGTGACTGGCTCTCGATGCGGCTCCGGTGCGAATTTGCACGGGAGCGCTGTGCGTCTTTTGGTCCGTTTCAGGTCCGAATTCAGTCCAAAATTCGGGCTGGAATTGGAACGGAAGCAGTGAACGGGGACGCACTGGACCCCAGCTGGGAGCCGCATCGGCATTAGGTGTGAACTAAACCTTAGATAATAAAACAAGATCTAGAATAGAACATTCCATCTGAAGCCCTTCTGAGAGTTTTATAACCTTGTCCACTCTGTAGAGAACTTCTAAAGTCAAATCTGTGTCCTGCAGAGCAGTTTCCATGTGCTGAGTGCAATGTGATCCCCGGTATTATTCCGCAGAGACTATAAACCACATCACATGCAGCTGTGACTCAGCCAGAACATCACAACGATAAGCAACGTTGGCCTCACATGTTGAGGAATAACATCAATGGCCATAAATTAACCTCTCGCCGCCCAGACATCACTGTGAGATAAAACTGCTTACGTAGAGCAGAACTTCAGGCAGATAGTAAAAGATTATCTTTGAATCCATCTATGTAGATATTAAAATGCTTACATTTATTGTTATATACTGCTAGTATGAGTATATGGCTTTATAATAGCTTCCTGCAATCCCCTGCAGAACAGGCCATATAAAGAGAGAGACAGTACTGAGCCAATCAGACTCGCCTGCAATTAATAGTGCTGTCAACCCATCGGCTTGCTGGCAGGAGAAGAGAAGATTGAGTAAAGTGATGACCTTGTTCTTTATTTCCAAATAGCAAGTTGGTTGGGTATGGCAGACTATTGACAAAGCTTTACTTTTAGTGTATCTAAACTACAAATCAAAAAATGTAATATATTACAGCTTAACAGTCCTTAGGCATGGTGGCTGCAGTAGTTTTCTTTTTGCAGGCATTTCCCCTTTTGTATTACCTGCTGATCCTATGAATAATATGCATCCTGTCTTTGGGGGTCTACATTCATTTCTCCACTGTATCTATGGAGGGAGCCATGATAGACTTCAAACATGTCAGCTTTTTATCTCTATTTCATGGGGAATGGGGAGAGGAGTAGTTTACAGGCAGAAGGTAACATTGTTTGTGTTTTCATTTCAGCTGCCAAGTATTAAGCTGGGGAGGACTATAGGTCAATTATAAAGAACCTATGCTTTGGAGATGAGAATAGTGTGAGGGATTCAGTAGTTTAGCAAAAGACAACTGGGCAGAGCTGATACCACAAAAACGGTGTGCCTTGTCAGCCAATCATTAAAATTAAAAGTTTCTGTAGAGATGTAAGGCGTATGTTACTTTATTTTTCACTGACATACATTTTAACATACCAAAGCTTATATAACACATTAGTGATTGGGTTTACATCCTCCATTTAATGAGAAAGTCTTACTTTAAAAGCTCTGCGTCTTCTTCCTTGCTGCTCAAGAACTACAAACCCCTCCATGACTTTGCAGCATTACTTAGCACTCGTAGTTCCTCAGCAGGTTATACATTGCAGTCATTAGATGAGAGGTTGTTCTAGTTGCCTCTCCTCTGGTTTCTGGCAGAGCTCCGGCAGACAAGGGATTGTGGTTAACACACCAGACAGGGGCTAGCCTTTCTAGCCAGCGCTGGCTCCCTGGGACTTAGGAAAGTTTAATTTTCCATCCACAACTTGAGAAAGGATAATTAACCCTGTGGGCTCTGATCAAAGGCAGCAGAATGAAAGTAAACACTCAGTTGTTTTTTTTAAATCTTTCTTGACCAAATTGAAGAAAGCCAGCAAGGGCTCAGCGCAGTTTTTTTTAAAGACATGGAGCCACAGGGATATCTCTAGCATATTTTACTTATCACTATAGGAAGGATGGTAAATGGTAAAGTGACAGATTGTCTTGTAGGTAGGACCCCCTCCCCTGTTGAGACTTACCCTTTGCCACACTTGCCATCTGAGCCCTTGGTAAATACCCAGCCCCTCCTGGTATGGATTATGTAACCACCTCCTAGGATGAAATTCTTAGGCCCGAGCACTATCATGCCACACACACACACACACACAAATGTAAAACATTGGGCACACCTATGTACATCAGACTCAGGCATCATTGGATGATAAGGTAATCAACACTGAAAGTCAATCGCCCATTTAGGCCGGGTTCACAATGGTACGATACAACAGCCGTACGACTGTGGATCCGACTTTACCCTGTGACTTCAGGTCTGACTTCAATGAACAGGATCCAACTTTGATTCCGACAATACCAAGTTCTTTGAGTCTGGTAAGGATTTTAAGGGGAACTCCCATGGCAAAAAAAAAAAAAACACCCCCCACCCCAAAGCACCCCATGCTGATGGGCCCAAGGGCCTCTTCCCGACAACCCTGGGCGGTGGTTGTCGGGGGTCTGCGGGCAGGGGGGCTTATCGAAATCTGGAAGCCCCCTTTAAAAAAAGGTGCCTACAGCTCTCGGCCCTGTGAATGAGTAAGGGGTACATTATACCCCTACTCATTCACCCAAAAGGGTGTCAAAAATAAATAAAACCAGTGTACAGGTTTTTGACATAGTCCTTTAAAGCAGCTCCAAAGTGTCTTCTCCCTCTGGTCTTCTCCCTTCTCCGGTGGGGTCTTCTCCCCACTCCAGTTCTTCTCCCTCCACCGCTGGTGTCTTCTCCCCTCTCCAGTTCTTCTCTCTCTGCTGTCTTCTTCTGCTGCCTCCAGTTCTTCTTCCTCCGAGGTCTTCTCCCGACGATTGCTCTCGCAGTTATGCAAGCTCTGCTCTCTGCAGGTTCTTTTATAGACACAGGGCGTGGCCATCAGGTGATGTCACCCGGAGACCCCACCCCTTGTGATATCACTGCCCAGGGCGTGATGGGGTGGTTACGCCTCAAGGGGGTGGGTCTCTGGATCACATGACCGGATGGATTCGCCCTGCGTTTATAAAAGAACAGAAAGCGGAACAGAAAGCGGATCTCGCATTACTGCGAGAGCTAGCGTCAGGAGAAGACATCAGAGGAAGAAGAACTGGAGGCAGCAGAGTAACCAGCAGAAGAAGACAGCGGAGGGTGAAGAACCGGAGAGTGGAGAAGAACCGGAGAGAGTGGAGAAGAAATATTGGAGCTGCTTTAATAAAGGACTATGTCAAAAACCTGTGCACTGTTGCTATTTATTTCTGACACCTTTATGGTTGAATGAGTAGGGTTACAATGTACCCCTTACTCATTCACATAGGGTGGGGGGGGGGGGCAGGATCTAGGGGCTTCCGGATGTCAATGGAAAATCGCACCCCCAAAAATCGCCAAAAGTAGTACAGAAACTACTTTTGGGAATCGGTGCAGTGCCGCAAATGTGGTGTCGCACCAATTCAGACGCTGCCATTGCCGCCGATTTGGCATGTGATTTGACATGTCAGATCGCATGCTAAATCGCATAAATGTGAACCAGGGCTCAGTTGGGCTTTGAAGATGCCACAAGTACATTTAAGGACCCATTTACATCAGCGACTTGGCAAGTATGTAACTGCTGGTGTGCAGTAGGAAGACAGTGGTGTCAATGCTCTGATCTCGGCACATTTTAGCGTTTCCTTTTTTATTATTAAACAAAATTGAATGAAAATGGTGGTAAATTGTGTCTCACTGCGCTATGCTAAAAGAACTACTGCATGCTGTACGTTTTCAGAGCAAGTCACTGCAATGTGATGATGTGAATTGGCCTGGTGTACACACGCCCTATATGACTTACATAAAAGCTTTATACTAATAGCACCAACTGAAATATACTATAGCTTTTTCAGCCCCATTTCCCAGAACATATTATGTTATAACCCAGCCTCAGTGGTCAGGCATGATCCTTCAGAATTTAAAGACTCTGAAATAGAAGTCAAATTTCAAATAATATTACCTATTTTTTCATGGATTACAGTCCAGAAATGAAATTGATTTCATGCCATGTAGTTTAACGGCTCCGCTGTCAGAAAACACATGTACTTAGGTTACAGATAACCACAGAAAATTGTGGGTAGTGCAGCCGTCCGCATAGTAGCTTGTAATTACCCTCTACATTCTGTGTAACATCAGCCGCATAATTGTCTGTGCTAGTAAGCGGTCTTCACATTCTACATCCGCACCAGACTCCCTGCAGGGATAATGCCGTCCCAGTGCCGCCATCTGCTGGCAGTCACAATACAACCTTGTCAAATCCAATGACACTAAATATCACTCATCCCATCCAATAGCAACAAATAAGAGGCTTCTACTTCCCAGAAACTGCTGGCTTAGTAACAATAACAGAAGGCATTTTTTAAAGAAAGAAAAAGCTGTCAAAATAAGCATTAAAGTGTATCTAAAGCACAACATTTTTTTAATAGGGTCACTAGAACCCCTGTCAGGTTTTATTACTGTCTGCATGCATGAAGGGAGCTTCACTCTCCCTATTTGTCCTGGTTTCACCAAAGCGTGAGTGATAATAAATATATATATATCTTTATATATATATATATTTAGCGCTGCTTACCATCGCTTTACCCGCGGTATGCGGCCGCTAGCGGGGTGGTTTTAACCCCCGCTAGCGGCCGCAAAAGGGTTAAAAACCTCCGCAAACCGCCGCTGCAGCGGCGGTTTGCGGGCGGTATCCCCGCGGTTTCCCATTGATTTCAATGGGAACGAGCGGTATAGGAGCGGTAAATACACCGCTCCTACACCGCTCCAAAGATGCAGCTAGCAGGACTTTTTTTACCGTCCTGCTAGCGCACCGCTCCAGTGTGAAAGCCCGCCGGCTTTCACACTGGAGTGAATGGGGCCGGTTTTTTTCAGGCGGTGTACAGGCGCTATTTTTAGCGCTGTACCGCCTGAAAACCGCCCCAGTGTGAAAGGGGCCTAAGAGGGGACACTGGCTCTGGCAACAGCTAGGAAGGGATTAATTTCACTTTGGAGATATTTTCTCTCACTTGTGTGACAGGCAATAACATGGGTTTTTAAGAGGAACTGCATTTTGACCCTTTGACATATATATATATATATACATACACACACACACACACACACACATATATACTTATACATACACATGGACTAGGCTATAAGAAGATTGCCAAGACCCTGAAACTGAGCTGAAGCCTGGTGGCCAAGACCATACAGCTGTTTAACAGGACGGGTTCCACTCAGAACATGCCTCGCCATGGTCGATCAAAGAAGTTAAATGCACGTGCTCAGCGTCATATCCAGAGGTTGTCTTTGGGAAATAGACTTATGAGTGCTGCCAGCATTGCTGCAGATGTTAAAGAGGTGGGGGAGGGTCAGCCTGTCAGTGCTTAGACCATACGCCGCACACTGCATCAAACTGTTTTGCATGGCTGTCGTCCCAGAAAGAAGCCTCTTCTAAAAGATTATGCGCAAAAAAGCCCACAAACTGTTTGCTGAAGACAAGCAGACTAAGGACATGGATTACTGGAACCATGTCCTGTGGTCTGATGAGACCAAGATAAAACTTATTTGGTTCATGGTGTCAAGTGTGTGTGGCACAACCAGGTGAGTAGTACAAAAGACAAGTGCGTCTTGCCTACAGTCAAGCATGGTGGTGGGAGTGTCATGGTCTGGGGCTGCATGAGTGCTGCCGGCACTGGGGAGCTACAGTTCATTGAGGAAACCATGAATGCCAACATGTACTGTGATATACTGAAGCAGAGCATGATCCCCTCCCTTCAGGGACTGGGCCACAGGGCAATATTCCAACATCATAACAACCCCAAACACACCTCCAAGATGATCACTGCCTTGCTAAAGAAGCTAAGGGTAAAGGTGATGGACTGGCCAAGCATGTCTCCAGACCTAAACCCTATTGAGCATCTGTGGGGCATCCTCAAAGAGAAGGTGGAGGAGCGCAAGGTCTCTAACATCTACCAGCTCTGTGATGTCGTCATGGAGGAGTGGAAGAGGACTCCAGTGGCAACCTGAGAAGCTCTGGTGAACTCCATGCCCAAGGCAGTGCTTAAAAATAATGGTGGCCACACAAAATATTGACACTTTGAACCCAAATTTGGACATTTTCACTTAGGGGGTGTACTCACTTTTGTTGCCAGCGGTTTACATATTAATGGCTGTGTGTTGAGTTATTTTGAGGGGACAGCAAATTTACACTGTTATACAAGCTGTACACTCACTACTTTACATTGTAGCAAAGTGTCAAATGAAAAAATATATAATAAAATATTTACAAAAATGTGAGGGGTGTACTTACTTTTATGAGATACTGTGTGTATATATATATTACACACACACACACACACACACACACACACACACACACACACACACATACATATATCTATCCATCCACACACAAATTATATATGTGTTAAGGCTGGCCGAAGGGCCTGTATTTGTGGGAGGAGTCGGACAGACTATTTAAGCCTCCTCCTCTTCTAGGGCCTGGGTCGTCGGCGTTCTGGGTTCTGAGCGGCGGTCGGCTGCAGGATTCATCCCTGGCCAGCATTCATCCCCTCATCACCCCTGGGTTGCTCCAGCTTGTGGGGGCGCCCTGACATCCTTCCGTGCAGCCCATGTTCCAGCGGCGGGGGGTGCATCCTTTCCCCACGCTTCCATCTGGCCAGCGCCACCCTGCCTGTTCTCCCTTGCAGCCATCGCCCCTCAGCTCCAGCGTGCACCGCCCGCCCGCTCTCCCGGCGACCATGCCAGGAGGAGCGGGGGGCGCCCGTCCTTCCGCCGTCCTCCTTCCCCACTCTCCCCACAGCAGGCAGCCCGCCCTCCCTCCCGGCGCCATGCCGGGGGAGCGGGGGGGCGTCCGTCCTTCCATGTTCTCCCCCCACAGCCGCCTTCTGTCCATGCGGCGCACATGGCGGGGGGGAGGGGCGTCCGTCCTTTCCACCCTCCACTTCTCCCCACTGCGTGCGGCATGTCCGCTCTGCCCGGAGCCATGGGGGAGGGGGTGTCCGCTCCTCCATCCTCCTCCCAAGCACTTCCCCAGGGCTCTGTCTGGCTGGGCTGCCGCCCGCCCGCTAGCCTGGGGGGGGGGGGGGTCGGCCGCCCGCCGACTCCTCTCCCCATTTACGGTACACATCGTCTGGTTAGGGGGGGGTGGTGGTCGGCCGCTCGCCGACTCCTCTCCCCCTACACGTCCAGGAGGGAGCCACCAGTTCCTTTCTCCCTGCACTGGGGGATCACTCCTGTTTCTCCCGGTGCAGATGGGGGGGGGGGTGTTCCTCTCTCCCCATACAGGTCATCAGTCCATGGGGGGGGGGGGGGTGATGGGCGGCCACCTCCACTCTTCCACAACTGCCATCTTTGCAGCAGTGAGGTGCGCCATGCGGGGGAGGGGGGGGTCCGTTCTGTCCTTCCATCCACCCTCAGCTCCATCTGACCAGTGTGTCAGACCGCCCGCTTCTCCAGGGCTCCGTCTGGCCATGGTGCTGCCCGCCCGCTTCCCACGGGGTGTGC
This sequence comes from Lithobates sylvaticus, assembly GCA_028564925.1. Lineage (NCBI taxonomy): Eukaryota > Metazoa > Chordata > Amphibia > Anura > Ranidae > Lithobates > Lithobates sylvaticus. The sequence goes on from CM053029.1 coordinate 134,411,172, forward strand.
GTTCCGCCCCTGCATTTCTGTCATAGCGTTTTCTGCCCGGCAAATATTTCTGTCATAGCGTTTTCTGCCCGTCATTTCTGTCATAGCGTTTTCTGCCCGTCATTTCTGTCATAGCGTTTCTGCCCGTCATTTCTGTCATAGCGTTTTTTGCCCGTCATTTCTGTCATAGTGTTTTCTGCCCGTCATTTCTGTCATAGCGGTTTCTGCCCGTCATTTCTGTCATAGCGTTTTCTGCCCGTCATTTCTGTCATAGCGTTTTCTGCCCGTCATTTCTGTCATAGCGTTTTCTGCCCGTCATTTCTGTCATAGCGTTTTCTGCCCGTCATTTCTGTCATAGCGTTTTCTGCCCGTCATTTCTGTCATAGCGTTTTCTGCCCGTCATTTCTGTCACAGCGTTTTCTGCCCATCATTTCTGTCATTGCGTTCCGCTCCTGGATTCCTGTCATTGCGTTCCGCTCCTGGATTCCTGTCATTACGTTCTGCCCCTGCATTGCTGTCATTCCTGTCATTGCGTTCTGCCCTGGATTGCTGTCATTGCGTTCCGCCCCTGCGATTGCTGTCATTTCGTTCTACTGCCCCTGCGATTGCTTTTGTGCCCCTGGATTGCTGTCATTTCGTTCCTGCCCCTGCATTTTCTGTCATTGCGTTTCTGCCCCTGGATTTCTGTCATTGCGTTTCTGCCCCTGGATTTCTGTCATTGCGTTTCTGCCCCTGGATTTCTGTCATTGCGTTTCTGCCCCTGGATTTCTGTCATTGCGTTTCTGCCCCTGGATTTCTGTCATTGCGTTTCTGCCCCTGGATTTCTGTCATTGCGTTTCTGCCCCTGGATTTCTGTCATTGCGTTTCTGCCCCTGGATGTCTGTCATTGCGTTTCTGCCTCAGTGTTCAGTCTCAGCGTATTTTTCTGTCATTTGCGTTTTGTCATGGCATTTCTGCATCAGCTTTCTGTCATAGCAGTCTGCCCCAGGATTGCTGTCATTGCATTTCAGTCTCAGCTTTTGTCATCGCGTCCCTGCCCCAGGTTTTCTGTCATGGCATTTCTGCCTCAGCGCTTCTGTCATTACATTTCTGCCTCAACGTTCTGTCATAGCTTTGCCCAGGATTCTGTCATTGCGTTCTGCCCCTGAATCCATGTCATTTCGTTTCTGCCCCTGGATCCATGTCATTTCGTTTCTGCCCCTGGATCCATGTCATTTCGTTTCTGCCCCTGGATTCATGTCATTTCGTTTCTGCCCCTGGATTCATGTCATTTCGTTTCTGCCCCTGGATTCATGTCATTGCGTTTCTGCCCCGGGATTCATGCCATTGCGTTTCTGCCCCTGGATTCATGCCATTGCGTTTCTGCCCCTGGATTCATGTCATTGCGTTTCTGCCCCTGGATTCATGTCATTGCGTTTCTGCCCTGGATTCATGTCATTGCGTCTCTGCCCCTGGATTCATGTCATTGCGTCTCTGCCCCTGGATTCTTGTCATTGCGTTTCTGCCTCAACATTCAGCTTCAGCGTTCTGTCATAGCGTTGCTGTCATCACGTTTCTGCCTCAAGCATTTGTCACCACGTTTCTGCCTCAGCATTTCTGTCACCACGCTTGCCTCAGCAGCAGTTCTGTCATCACGTTTCTGCCTCACCATTTCCGTCATTTCATTTCCGTCATTTAGTTTCCGTCATTTCGTTGCCGCCTGGCATTTCTGTCATTGTGTTTCAGCCTCAGTGTTTCTCAGCCTCTGCGTTTCTCAGAGGGGCGTTGTTCACCCAGGGCATACTCCGGTAGCTGTTTTGTTTGTTGGTTGTCATGTCTCATCCATGGGCGTCCGCAGAACTTTTTTCAGGGGGGGGCATCATGATGGGTGATGGTCAGAGAGTGCAGACATGGCCGTAGAGACTGTCAGAGACTGCGGACATGGCCCAAGAGACTGTCAGAGACTGCGGACATGGCCCAAGAGACTGTCAGAGACTGCGGACATGGCCCAAGAGACTGTCAGAGACTGCGGACATGGCCCAAGAGACTGTCAGAGACTGCGGAAATGGCCTAAGAGACTGTCAGAGACTGCGGACATGGCCCAAGAGACTGTCAGAGACTGCGGACATGGCCCAAGAGACTGTCAGAGACTGCGGACATGGCCCAAGAGACTGTCAGAGACTGCGGACATGGCCCAAGAGACTGTCAGAGACTGCGGACATGGCCCAAGAGACTATCAGAGACTGCGGACATGGCCCAAGAGACTGTCAGAGACTGCATACATGGCTCAAGAGACTGTAAGAGACTGCGGACATGGCACAAGAGAGGACCAGAGACTGCATACATGGCCCAAGAGACTGTCAGAAACTGCATACATGTGGGGGTGACAGAGAGAGGGGGGGTGACAGAAAGAGACAGAGAGGGTGACAGAGAGAAAGGGGGTGAGAGAGAGAGGGGTGACAGAAAGAGACAGAGGGGGTGACACAGAGAGAGGAGTGTGACAGAAAGAGACATAGGGGGTGACACAGAGAGAGGAGTGTGACAGAGAGAGACAGAGGGGGGTGATAGAGAGAGAGGGGGTGAAAAAGACAGAAGGGTGAGAGAGAGAGTGGGGGTGACAGAGAGGGGTGATCAGGGCCGGACTGGGAATAAAATTCAGCCCTGGAAAAAATTTCATACCAGCCCCACAGCATTATTATACCAGCGCAACAGCATAACGTCATTATTTTCTGGTTCATGAAAGAGAAAACCATACATTATTACATTATATGTATATATATATATACACACACGGTGGGGGGTGGAGAGCATTGGGGTGGGGGCTGGAGACTGATGGGGAGAGCTGGAGAGCACCAGGGGCAGAAAGAACAGGGGTGGGGAGCACGGGGGGGCTGGACAGCACTGTGGGGGGTGGGAAGCACTGGGGTGGGAGCTGGAGACTGATGGGGAGAGCTGGAGAGCACCGGGGCAGAAAGAACGGGTGGGGAGCACGGGGGGCTGGGGAGCATGGGGGGCTGAACAGCACTGTGGGGGGGCTGGAGAGCACTGGGGGCAGAAAGAACAGGGGTGGGGAGCACGGGGGGCTGGGGAGCATGGGGGGCTGAAGAGCACTGGGGTGGGGGCTGGAGACTGATGGGGAGAGCTGGAGAGCACGGGGGGGGGGGGGCAGAAAGAACAGGGGTGGGGAGCACGGGGGCTGGACAGCACTGTGGGGGTGGGGAGCATGGGGGGCTGGAGAGCACTGTGGGGGGTGGGGAGCACGGGGGGGGGGCGAGCTGGAGAGCACCTGGGGGCAGAAAGAACAGGGTGGGGAGCACGGGGGGCTGGAGAGCACTGTGGGGGTGGGGAGCACAGGGGGGGCTGGAGAGCACTGTGGGGGTGGGGAGCATGGGGGGCTGGAGAGCACTGTGGGGGGTGGGGAGCACAGGGGGCGAGCTGGAGAGCACCGAGGGCAGAAAGAACAGGGGTGGGGAGCACGGGGGGCTGGACAGCACTGTGGGGGTGGGGAGCACAGGGGGGGCTGGAGAGCACTGTGGGGGGGTGGGGAGCACGGGGGGGCGAGCTGGAGAGCACCGGGGGCAGAAAGAACAGGGGTGGGGAGCACGGGGGGGTTGGACAGCACTGTGGGGGTGGGGAGCACGGGGGGGGGCTGGAGAGCACTGTGGGGGTGGGGAGCACGGGGGGGGGGCTGGACAGCACTGTGGGGGTGGGGAGCATGGGGGGGGGGGCTGGACAGCACTGTGGGGGGTGGGGAGCACGGGGGGGGGGGCAGAGAGCACTGGGGTGGGGGCTAGAGAAGGATGGGGAGAGCTGGAGAGCAGGGGGGGCAGAAAGAACATGGGTTGAGAGGGGGGGGGCTGGAGAGTGTGGTGGGGGAGGAGAGTACTGGGGGGAGCACAAGGAGAACTGGAGGGGGGCTGGAGAGTCTGGTGGGGGAGGAGAGCACTGGGGGGGGGGGCAGAAAAAGAATTTGGATAGGGGGGGATCAGCAGGGGGGCGGCATATAGAGGAAATGAGCTCTGGGGTGGGAGCTGGAGACTGATGGGGAGAGCTGGAGAGCACCGGGGGCAGAAAGAACGGGTGGGGAGCACGGGGGGCTGGGGAGCATGGGGGGCTGAACAGCACTGTGGGGGGGCGGGAGAGCACTGGGGGCAGAAAGAACAGGGGTGGGGAGCACGGGGGGCTGGGGAGCATGGGGGGCTGAAGAGCACTGGGGTGGGGGCTGGAGACTGATGGGGAGAGCTGGAGAGCACCGGGGGGGGGGGGGCAGAAAGAACAGGGGTGGGGAGCACGGGGGCTGGACAGCACTGTGGGGGTGGGGAGCATGGGGGGCTGGAGAGCACTGTGGGGGGTGGGGAGCACGGGGGGGCGAGCTGGAGAGCACCGGGGGCAGAAAGAACAGGGGTGGGGAGCACGGGGGGGTTGGACAGCACTGTGGGGGTGGGGAGCACGGGGGGGGGCTGGACAGCACTGTGGGGGTGGGGAGCACGGGGGGGGCGGGACAGCACTGTGGGGGTGGGGAGCATGGGGGGGGGGGGGGCTGGACAGCACTGTGGGGGGTGGGGAGCACGGGGGGGGCAGAGAGCACTGGGGTGGGGGCTAGAGAAGGATGGGGAGAGCTGGAGAGCAGGGGGGCAGAAAGAACATGGGTTGAGAGGGGGGGGCTGGAGAGTGTGGTGGGGGAGGAGAGTACTGGGGGGAGCACAAGGAGAACTGGAGGGGGGCTGGAGAGTCTGGTGGGGGAGGAGAGCACTGGGGGGGGGCAGAAAAAGAATTTGGATAGGGGGGGATCAGCAGGGGGGCGGCATATAGAGGAAATGAGCTTTCTATATTCCTCCATGCAGCCGCTGAATGCTTGGTTCTCCTCCTCTCCCTCCTCCAAGCATTCAGCGGCTGCATGGAGGAATATAGAAAGCTAATCTCCTCTATATGCCGCCCCCCCCCCCCCCTGATCCCCCTATTCAGGCACACACTTAGGGCTGTACTGAGTACTCACATCTCTCCTCCTCCTGTGATTACGGAGCTGTCCGGGTCTGTGTTCTGCGGCCGCGCACCGCGCTGTAACACGGTCCCGCCCCCCTAGACCGGTCTCATGTGATAGGTGGAAGACTGATTCTATCTACTATCACACAAGCCGGTCTAGGGGGGCGGGACCATGTTACAGCGCGGTGCGCGGCCGCAGAACACAGACCCGGACAGCTCCGTGATCACAGGAGCATGAGAGAGGGGACTCAGGGGAGCATTGCAGCCGCAAACCGGCCCCAGGGCAGGCAGCCTACCGGGAAATATCCCGGTAGGCCAGTCCGGCCCTGGGGGTGATGGGGGTCCTCACTAATGATCCGATCCCTAATTCCAGGGGGGGGCACTTGCCTCCCCTTGCCCCTACCTGCGGACGCCCATGGTCTCATCGTATCTGTGTCCATGTTGTATCTGGGTCAGTTAGTTAGGGCTCACACGTCAGGATCTGTCACGTCTACAGATCCATACGGGCTGAGGTTTCGTTTGATAAATTGATTGTTGTCCTCAATCTTCTCGCCCGTATACCACACGTCATACGATGCATGTTCATTCACCACACTCATACGACTACCCACCACGGTCCGTGGGTACACCAGCCCTGAGTTCTTTAGTCAATTACCTGTCTCTGCGCTGCAGGTTACTCGAGCTCATACACCACTCACACGAGGAGGGGGGTCCATCGCCAGTTTCATCACGCACAGTGGTCTAGACATTTCTGCTCACGTTTATCATTCGTAGGTAGGCACAGAGGGGTGTTGTTGTTCTCATGTCTGGTTGGCTGTCATTTCTCCAGGTTGTGTTCTCAGGTTGGGCCGTCTTGGCTGCAGCACGACGTGTTCGTATCCGGTGGGACCAGTGTTTTGTGTCTGGCATGGTTGCTCCATGTTGGCGATGCTCATTGCCATAGCGCCTACCCCATCACATCCATCAGGCATCCAGGTTTTTGCACTCCTGTCAGGGGTATTTTTGCCCTCTTTCTCACAGCCTCATACCATAGTAGGGGTAGGCCAGGGGTTGGGGGGGGGGGGGGCATTTCACTGAGCTACTTCGCTGGTGTCCATGCTTCTCGGCCATCATTTTGCAGGGGTTCCTCGGGCCAGCCCTTGCTTCCTTTTCCCTACGTATCCTCTCATGCACAAGCAGTTAATTCGCAAGTCTGGGTTGTCTTGGGCATCAGGCTCATTCCATCCTTCACAGGACGATCAGGTGGGTTCTGCGTAGCTTCGCAGGTTCTTCAGGGGGTTCCTTTACATCACCAAGTCAGGAGTCAGTGGGTTCTTCTGTCACAACGGATACTTACCGGTTACTCACTGTTGCCATCCGGGCGCACGTTAGTCTACATGTTGGATCATTACCTTCCCTTCTTCACCTAAATCTTGTGTCTTTTGCCCTCTTTTCAGGCATACCGACCAGCCAGGCCATGGCACACCTCAGGCCTTGGTTCTTAGGAATATCGCATTTCCCACTTGAAGACTCCGATTACAAGTGTTAAGGCTGTATTTGTGGGAGGAGTCGGATAGACTATTTAAGCCTCCTCCTCTTCTAGGGCCTGGGTCGTCAGCGTTCTGGGTTCCCACCCACCCATTCCCCCAGCCTTTCATACTTATAGTACTTCTCATTATTACATCAAGGGTATGCCCTCTTTTCAGGCATACCGACCAGCCAGGCCATGGCACACCTCAGGCCTTGGTTCTTAGGAATATCGCATTTCCCACTTGAAGACTCCGATTAGGCGATTACAAATATATATATATTTGTGTGTGGATGGATAGATAGATGTGTGTGTATATATATATTATATATATACTGTATACATATATATTTATATTTTATATATATCCTTCGTAACACACCACAGATCATTCCACATGTCTATAATTAAATTATTCTACTAAACATATATTTTTAAAAGGATCTGTAAATGATACCCCATTTAAAGCCAGTCTGATACCAGCTCCCTAAACAAGATTTACCATGACAATGTAATTTAACATTTTTAAAAAGTGAAGTTGATTGTTAAATAATATTTTTAGTAAACCTTTATGTTTTCATTACATGCTTTATTTTAGACCCAATATGTCATTACTAGGTCTCTGTGCTTTTCTTTGCAATATAGGCAGATATTGGCTGGTGGGAGGGGTCATCAGAGTGCTGCACATTGCTTCCTAAAAGCATCACAGAACCCTGCCTTCGTACCCAGTTATAAAAAGTTATGAAAATATCAGAATGCCTTGATAAGTCTGGAGGAGTGGGCATTCCTAGCTAAACTGCATTTGCAAACAGACTGTTAAAGATAATGACCACGTGATGCTATGTCTACAGGATTGAAAGAACTGAAATGCAATTAATGAAAATATGGTAATGGTTTATGATATCCAGTGTTTTAGCAAACTACTTTTCATCTTGTTAGGGTTTAGCTCCATTCTTTATCACTTCTCTGCCTTTTGGCTCAGATCAAGTGTAATATTTGTTCCCATCAGTGTCCAGTAGGGATGCTCCACTGTGATTCTGGCTGGCTGTATAGTATCCCTGCTTGTAATGCCGTTATGATGGGGGTCTTGAGGGATCTTTCCCATGCGAAAGAAACTGAACTAAGCTTGCACCAAATTGGGGTCGGAAGTATTTCCCTGATGTGGAGTGCTTCGAGGGTCCCAGTACCTCCCGATTAAAGCAGTACTGCCTTGTCTTTCTGGGGTCGGAGAGGCAGAGAGCCTGTGGTGCTAGTGCCCCCTGGGAGTGGTGCCCAGGGGTGCTCTTAGTATTACAATGTGTTTGGGACCCTACTGTGAGAAAGAGCACTTGGCCACAGCACCTCTTAATGTTTTTCTGCACATCACCCCATGGATTAGACCTTTAAGCCAAGGCCAGGGCAACTTATGTTACCAGGCGGCAAGGCCTAACCACTGTGCAATTATTTTATTTTTTAGTCACTGTCCACATGTGTCTCACTGCACTTTTTACATGTTCTTTTTCCTTTACTCACGGATGGTAGGGTGTGGGTCTTCGGGCCTGCCCTGAAGTGTAGGGGAAGGACGTGTAGCCATCGTGTTTCTTCCTCCCCTGCCTTGGGGGATCTCGCTCTTTGGGGGAGCCCACCACCTAGGACTTGTCTTCGGCTTAATTTGAGGAGCTGGGTCTGCCGGGCTATTGAACTAGGTGGACCCGAGTATGCTTTGCCCCTGATAAGAGTCTTGAACCATGGGGGGCCAAAGGAGGAGGGGCCCTTCTCTACAGGGAGGGACCAAAAGACAAACCCTAGAGCACTTTGTGTGCGTTTACATGTACTGTTTTGGTACCCTAAGGTGTTAACTGCCGGCTCAGAAAAAAAATAAAAATGAATTTGATCTGTTCTTTATACCTACATACTGCATGGAAGGGGCTTGTTTATTGATGCACACAGGGCCAGTGACTGTGTATAACAGGGTTCCATAGCCATGCTATTACCGACCCCTTGCTTCTCTTGTCTCCATCTCAAAAGGTAATTCTTCTAGTGATAAAACATTAATGGCCTTCAGAGCAGCTGCCAGACATTGCAGAGCCCCCCTGTGCTATTGGTTCCCTAGCAGTTGCATGATCTGCTATAGCTATAGTCATGCCCCAGATTTAGGCTTAAGCGGAGTTCCACCCAAAAATGGAACTTCCGCTTTAAGGGAAGGTGACCCTCTGACATGCTACATTTGGCATGTAATTTTTGGGGGGGGGGGGGGGAGCGGATACCCTCTTTTTAGAGAGACCCAGCTCCCACTTCCTCCCGTCGCAACGGGGCACCAGAAGGGAGATCACCTCTCCCTCTTGACAATCATCTGGGACACGTCACAGGTCCCAGATGATTGCCCGGCCAATCATGGCGTGCCACGCGGCTCGCGCATGTGCAGTGGGTGCCCCAGTTACAATGCCGGCGCCGCAAAGAGGGAGAGATGAGCAGGGGTTCGTTCCCCCGCATCGCTGGACCGGGGGACAGGTAAGTGTCCGATTATAAAAAGTCAGCAGCTGTAGTATTTGTAGCTGCTTTTAATTATTTTATTTTTTTTAAGGGGAGATCCTTAAGGCCGGCTTCACACTGGGGCGGTGCGGGGCGGCGACGGTAAAGCAGCGCTATATTTAGCGCTGCCTTACCATCTTTTACCCGCGGTATGTGGCCGCTAGCGGGGTGGGTTTAACCTCCGCTAGCGGCCGAAAAAGGGTTAAAAACCTCTGCAAAGCGGCGCTGCAGCGGCGCTTTGCCGGCGGTATCCCCGCGGTCTCCCATTGATTTCAATGGGAAGGAGCGGTATAGGAGCGGTGAACACACCGCTTCTTCACCGCTCCAAAGATGCAGCTAGCAGGACTTTTTTTACCGTCCTGCTAGCGCACCGCTCCAGTGTGAAAGCCCTCAGGGCTTTCACACTGGAGACACAGCAACAGCTGTTTCGGGTCGGTTTGCAGGCGCTATTTTTAGTGCAATAGCGCCTGCAAACCGCGCCAGTGTGAAAGCAGCCTTAAAGAGGCTTGCAAAAAGAGGGAGAATGCTGAACATTCCAAATTACATGACCAGCAAAGCAATAACTGATTAGAGCTGCCTTATCAGTTTGCATTTGACCCTGAATGTCTAGATAAAACCACAGCATTTTTACAAATCTTTCCAAAGCGGAGCTGACAAGGTAAATTTTACAGTCAGAATGTCATTTTATTTCATGAAAAATCATAATAAATGAGTCCAATTGTAAAAGTGTAATTTCCGTTCAGCGTTTTGCTTCATCATTTTTCTACAAATGTTAATTTAAGTTTTCAGCTAAAGTGTGAATAAAGGTGAGGTTACAGCAAACAAAAGTTTGATCAACGTTCCTTGGGAACAATTTCTTGTTTTCTTGAACAACCAATCAAATTTCCTGTTTAATAAAAACAATAGGGTCTGGCAAAAAGAAACGCAAAAGAGTCTGTTTGGCTGGCACAATGCTCCCTTTATAGTCTGGCTCCTGAAGCTTCACACACACACACACACGGAACATTAAAGAAGATACTTACCGCCACTGCCTTCAGGGACTGCACAATAATCCAGTGAATCTCATCAAAGAGTTTATCAGTGACTTCTCGTCCTCTCGTGCTCTCCAGGTACAGACGCAAATTACTGACCGTCCATTTCCCACCGTGGATGTGATTGTAGTCATCCTAGAGAAGACACTAACATGTTATAACCCAGCAAGAGGCCTCAGGCTTGGCTGTAATGTACTGGAGTTTGATTTAACAATCAATTCTACCCGCTAGTTGGACGTCACATCTACAAACGATGTTACAGCTTCCTGTATTTCCCTCGTTTTGTACAACATTGTATTATTCCAGCTCATATCCTAGATATATTCTGCTTTTATTCTTCCTTGCAATTTTGTAAAATAACATTTTCAATGTTGTTAAAAAAATTGATATAACATATTTAAAGTGGTTGTGAAGCCACTGTATCATAAACATCACTCATTATGTGTCCTAGTGTCTGTTCTGAAAAAAAAAAAAAAAAAAGCAAATTTATACCTTATATCAGAGCGTCTCCTGGTGTTTACATGACTGCTTGGCTCTTTCCTCTCCCTGGCTGACAGCTATAGCGGGAGGGGCCGAGGACTCCCAATGACGTCAGCGGGGAGGAGGAGAGAGCAGAGCAGTCACGTGAGCGCCGGGAGACGCTCTGATATAAAAAGGTATAAATCTGCATTTTCTTTTTCCAGCACAGACACTAGGACACATAATGTTACAGTGCCTTGCAAAAGTATTCACCCCCTTAGCTTTTTACCTATTTTGTTACATTACAGCCTTTAGTCCAATGTTTTTTTTAAACTGAATTATATGTGATGGATCAGAACACAATAGTCTAAGTTGGTGAAGTAAAATTAGAAAAATATATATACATAAAACTATTTTTCAGAAATAAAAATTGATAATTGGCATGTGCGTATGTATTCGCCCCCTTTGTGATGAAGCCCATAAAAAGCTCTGGTGCAACAATTACCTTCAGAAGTCACATAATTAGTGAAATGATGTCCACCTGTGTGCTATCTAAGTGTCACATGATCTGTCATTACATATACACACCTTTTTGAAAGGCCCCAGAGGCTGCAACATCTGGGCAAGAGGCACCACTAACCAAACACTGCCATGAACACCAAGGAACTCTCCAAACAAGTAAGGGACAATGTTGTTGAGAAGTACAAGTCAGGGTAAGGTTATAAAAAAATATCCAAATCTTTGATGATCCCTAGGAGCACCATCAAATCTATCATAACCAAATGGAAAGAACATAGCACAACAACAAACCTGCCAAGAGACGGCCGAACACCAAAACTCACGGACCGAGCAAGGAGGGCATTAATCAGAGAGACAGTACAGAGACCCAAGGTAACCCTGGAGGAGCTGCAGAGTTCCACAGCAGAGACTGGAGTATGTATACATAGGACGACAATAAGCCGTACGCTCCATAGAGTTGGACTTTATGGCAGAGTGGCCAGAAGAAACCCATTAGTGTCAGCAAAAAACAAAATGGCACGTTTTGAGTTTGCGAAAAGATATGTGGGAGACTCTCAAAATGTATGGAGGAAGGTGCTCTGGTCTGATGAGACTAAAAGTTAACTTTTTGGCCATCAAAGAAAACACTATGTCTGGCGCAAACCCAACACATCACATCACCCACAGAACACCATCCCCACAGTGAAACATGGTGGTGGCAGCATCATGCTGTGGGGGTGTTTTTCAGCAGTCGGGACTGGGAAACTGGTCAGAGTTGAGGGAAAGATTGATGGTGCTTAAAACAGGGATATTCTTGAGCAAAACCTGTACCACTCTGTGTGTGATTTGAGGCTAGGATGGAGGTTCACCTTCCAGCAGGAAAATTACCCCAAACACACTGCTAAAGCAACACTTGAGTGGTTTAAGGTGAAACATGTAAATGTGTTGGAATGGCATAGACCTCAATCCAATAGAAAATCTGTGGTCAGACTTAAAGATTGCTGCTCACAAGCGCAAACCATCCAACTTGAAGGAGCTGGAGCAGTTTTGCGTAGAGGAATGGGCAAAAATCCCAGTGGTAAGATGTGGCAAGCTCATAGAGACTTATCCAAAGCGACTTGGAGCTGTGATAGCCACAAAAGGTGGTTCTATAAAGTATTGACTTTAGGGGGTGAATAGTTATGCACATTGACTTTTTCTGTTATTTTCTCCTATTTGTTGTTTGCTTCACAATAAAAAAAAATAAAAAAAACATCTTCAAAGTTGGGGGTATTTAATTAAATGATGCATTAAATTAAATGATGCAAACCCTCAAACAATCCATGTTAATTCCAGGTTGTGAAGCAACAAAACACGAAAAATGCCAAGGGGGTGAATACTTTTGCAAGGCACTGTAGCGAACAGAGGGGGTGGGATGTTTATGGTACAGATATTATAGCACCAGGAAAAGAAGCAGGGAGCAGAGTGGCACAGACTAGCTGACAGGCAGGGAGCAGGGGGGGGGGGGGAGAGGACAGTGGAGACGAGAGCTACGGCTGATGGAGGCATGTAAACTGACCCCAGTGTCAGGGCTCAGCAGCCATGATAAACAGCAGTCGGTTTACGGGGGGGGGGCATAATCAGCCAGGTTTTTTTAGGTTAAACAAGGGGCCAAATTACACAGCACAAGCACTGTCCTATTATACATGCTTTAAGGGAGCAGGATCCATTTTATTTTTTTGGGGTTGCAAACACTTTAAATGATAGTGTAATAAAATGGAATTTAAAATCACCATCCCATTTCAGTCTGCCACCAACTGTGATTTCCTAAAATCCTACCTCCAGGGAAAACAAAATTCCTCCCTTTGCAGTGGGGCTGCAAGGGTTAAATGATTGTTAATGTCTAGGGTACTAAAACCACGCATTTTGTTATGTTTTCATGGCACGCTGCCTGCACCATGATTGCAGAGAGAGCCTTGCCATGATGGTGACTCCCATGTGCATGTGCCAGAGTGGCATCATCATGCACCGACCATTCAAGCAGTTGGAGAGCATTAACCCAGAAGAAAGACCAGGCGAAGACAGGGAGTACTGAGAGCTGTGGCAGCTCAGAGTTGTAGAGCTTTGTTTTACAGTTAAGTCTGTCATTACCTCCTATTATGCAGTGCATTTTCGCACATTATGGCACCAACCACCTGGTGCCATAATGTCAGAGTTTAATACGGCTATAAATTTTAGGCTTTGCTTTCTGTTTGTAGGGCTACACAATGTTTATACTTTTATGCTACTAAAAAAAGCCTACGAGCCAGTGGATTCACTGAAAACAATTCTCTCCCTGTGCAGCGGACATCCCAACAGCTGTCAAGAAGGAAGGTGGAGTGACTGTTTGCCCCCTCTAGTGGGTAATCTACAAACCTATTATATTTAAATTAATAACAAATATGTGCTGCACTGACAAAGAAAAGACCTCAAGTTGCAAGTACTGTGTATGTTTGATATAGGCCCCTTTCACATGGGCCAGATCTGTTTTTGCTCTGCAGGATATCTGTTTACTGATCTTCTGCTGAGCTAAGCTAAGTGGAGAAGCTAGATGACAGGTCCATGCCCGCTCCATTTATGCAGAGCGGACACAGCCCACTCTGCTCTATGGGTAGCCGGATGTAAACGGACTGGCTGTCAGTTAGTCTGTACACAAGCCTAGATGCTATGATTTTATTATATCTTTTGAAATAAAGTTGAATAATTTGGAGTGCGGCTATCCAGCTACATCTTTTCTACTGTCCGTTTACACCTGACTGTCCTCTGATCTGGCCTGAGGGAGGGAAATGGATCCGATGGATTGTCAGATGACATTGGACCTGGAGGTAGCCAGGTGTAAATGGACAAGTGGAGGCCACAAGTGCTTGCCACCATCAGGAAACCTGCCCTGAGAAATGCCATGCAGCCATCAATAGAGTGTATGTAGACAGGAAATGACAGCAAAGAGGCTGCGAGAGATCATCAGCACCAAGACACAAAAGATGAAAAAATAGATACTTATTAATATGTAAACTAAATGCCATTCCGTTCTACTTTAAAAGTTCAACTCTAGACAGACATTTTTCTGGTTTGGATAGAAAGGAAATGCATTGGAACTTCAATTCGATTTTTTTGCGGTCTGTGACTATTTGGAGAATTTCCCCTTGCTTTTTTGCTCTGTGACATTAGCATAAAAAATTAAAGCTTAACTCTGGGGATAAGCACGTATTATTGAAGTACAAGAAGCGTGTACTATTACTTGAATCTTGGTGTACTTTTTGTATTTCTTCCAGATCTGTGCAGTAATGCAGTATGACACTTTAACCCCTGTGCAGGAGGTTCCTGTAATAAAGACTGGTTACTGCTGTTCTCTCTTCTTGTGCAGGGTGACTGGTCTAGTCTCCGCCCCTCCTGTAGTTTTCTGCAGGCAGCCTGTAATGGGTGTGGCCTGTTGGCTTCCTCCCACAGCTCTGCTCTCTGCACAGGCCATGTACAGCACAGTGGTGATTTCACTGGGCATTTACAATATAATATAATATCTGGGTCTCCAAAGGCATGTGATGCGCACGATGTGGAATTATATCCTTTGTAGCCCATGAAGAATATTAAAATTAATGTTTTTGTGCCCGGAATTCAGCTTTAGGGGAATTAGTGCCACTGGTCACAGAAAGCAATAAAAAATATTGAAGGCTCCAACCCTTCCATGTCCTAATAAAAAAAGTGTTTTGTCTCTGTTCCTACTGGGGGAGATTTTGCTTCATTTTCTGTCCACTAGCTAGGAAGGGAGGTGGAATGTTCCCAGTAGAAAGAAATAAAAACCCAAGGTTCTAACTATTCTCCAGCCTATCCAAAACAACTTACAAAAAATATTTTGGCTATAATTGGGCTACAAAAAAACTTGGCCATTGAACAGAGGGCCATTGAACAGCGAGTCATGGAATGGCAAACCATTAAACGGCGAGCCATTGAACAGGGGACCATTCAACAGCGAGACATTGAAAAACAGCGGGCCATTGAACAGGGGGACATTGAACACAGCGGGCCACTGAACACAGCGGGCCACTGAACACAGCGGGCCACTGAACACAGCGGGCCACTGAACACAGCGAGACATTGAACAGCGAGACATTGAACAGCGAGACATTGAACAGAGAGCCATTGAACAGGGGGACATTGAACAGCGAGACATTGAACAGCAAGATATCATTGGGTCATTGAACGAGTCACTGAACAACAGTGGGCCATCGAACAGCGGGCAACTAGGAAAAAATAATTAAAAAGTCCTTACCCCATGTTTCTGAATAGCGACATTTGTTAGATGTACAAACATATTATCCAGCTCACTAGTGCTTGGGGTATATTTTACAGTACAGAACCGACAAAATCCCAGCTTGTACCTACAAAGAAACACAATATTGTTGCAACAGATAAAAAAAAAAAAAAAACAGTGTCTGTAATATTCTGCATGATGACAGCTTTTTTCATATATCTTTGCAAGTAAAAAGGTGTTCATTACTAAAGCACATGATGATGAAAAGGAGAAAAATACAGGACAGAGCAGCTCTAAGACCCTGTTAACACTGACATTAAAAGTAGGAGTTTAAAACATGTTTTTAACGCCCCTTAAACTCCTAGTAGAGCAGTCTGCAATTGAGAATATGGACAGCACACAGCGCAGTTCACATTTTTAAAATATGAAGCATTTGCATTGTGTCGCATTGCTGCACTTCAAAAATTAAGATTCATGTGAAGTTTCTAAGGAATTGAAGCATCTTAACAAGTCTATAGTAACACACCATAAACATGTCGGCACACATTTGCCGCGCACTAGGCCTTGTTCACAACAGCCAAAAAAAAAAATAGGCTTCTAGGGTGTGTTTCAAACACACCTTTTAGGCTTGGTTCACACTGGTACGATACAACAGTCGTACGACTGTGTATCCGACTTTGCCCTGCCACTTGAAGTCCGACTTCCACCCGACTTCAATGAACGAGATCCGACTTTGATCCCGACAATACCAGTCCCTTTGTGTCTGGTATGAATCTTGAGGGGAAACTCCACGCCAAAAACAAAAAAAAATAAAAAAAAAAAAAAAAAAGGCATACGATTCCCCCTCCAAGACCATACCAGATCCTTTTGCGAGCACGCAGCCCAGCAGGTTTAGGAAAGGGGGTGGGGACGAGTGAACACCCTGTGCCCCCCACCCACCCCAAAGCAACTTGTTCCCATTCTCCTTACGATTTCTTCGCCCTCTGGTGATGTCTTCATCCTCTGGTTCTTCTACCTCCGCTGATGACTTCCTCCGGTTCGGTTCTTCTCCCTCCTCTGATGTCCTCTGACGGGAAAAGATCGGAGGAAGAACAGAGGCAGAAGACAGCGGAGAGAGAGGACAACCAGGAGAGGGAGGAAACAGCGAAAAGATGAGAACTGGCAGGGGAGAAAGACCTCAGCGGAGGGAGAAGAACTGAACCAAAGGAAGTCATCAGCGGAGGGAGAAGAACCGAACTGGAGGAAGTCATCAGCGAGGGGAGAACTGAACCGAAGGAAGTCATCAGCGGGGGGAGAAGAACCAAACCAAAGGAAGTCATCAGCGGGGGGAGAAGAACCAAACCGAAGGAAGTCATCAGCGGGGGAGAAGAACCGAACCGGAGGAAGTCATCAGTGGGGGGAGAAGAGTGCTCGCTCATCCTGACCCCCTTTCCTGAGCTGCCGAGCTGATTGGATAAGGGTCTGGTATGGATTTTGGGGGGACCTCACCCCATTTTTTTGGCATGGGGGTGCCCCTTAAAATTCATACCAGACCAAAAGGGCCTGGTATGGTCTTGGAGTGGGAACTCAAAGTACAAGCCGGATCAGTTAAGACGATGATCCAACTTTGATGACATTCAATGGGCTGAAGTAGGATCAAAGTTGGACCAAAGTAGTGCAGGAACTTTTTTCAAAGTCAGACCAGTTAAGACGGCTCTCATAGGGAACCATTGATTTATACACGTCATATGCTCCCAATGCCGGAGCGTTTGTCATACCAGTGTGAACCCAGCCTTAATGTGCGTCAAAATCACATAGGGTGTTTGAGGAGCACGCGTTAAACACGCGTCAAATGGGACGAACAATGCGCATTAAGGCATTTGCTCAGAGTCAGTATTTTGAGCAAGGCCTAATACTGGACTTTTAAATTTTTTTTTTTTTTCAGCCAAATGATCAACTTCTGTTGAGTGGGGACAGCCACACACATTGAAATTCAGCTGGTCCATGCTAAACCAGCCATATATTAATCAGTGTATGACCAGCTTAAGAATGGTTGAAGTGTCGTTGGAGCACTGAATTTGGGTTCTAAAAATGATCATCAGGATTGCAGTAAGAACAGCACTCTATGGGCTGGTGAATCCAAAAAGTCATCGCTGTAGTACTGGTGCATATGGGCGTTCCACAGATGAGCGTTCCACAGGTGTTTGGCAAAGCTTAATTTGCACACAATAACAAGTCACAGCAGTATCCAACACGTTTTGGGAGCTCATAAGTCTTCATCAGGGTTAAGAATGCAACATATAGATAAATGTTTATTATTTGACATGGTAAAAAATTCACTATATGTGGGTTCAGTACTAGACATAAAAGGCATCGAAATACATTAAATCGGTGGTCGGCAAGCCATCGATTGGAATCTACAATTTGATCGTGGGGAGCAGACAGGTAGATTGTGAACACGGCTCTGCCTCCCTCCAGCCTCTGCCATTCTCATCTTCACTGAGCATAGTGCTGAATGGAGGGCGTGGGCGGGAGATGCCTTGGTGATTGGTTGCTAGGCAGTCCTAGCAACCAATCACCAGCTTGTTATTATGAAAAGTTAATTCCGGCTGCTCCCGCTTCCGCCTTCCATCCAGCACTATGCGGTCTCCTGTTCACAGAGCTGTGTGTGTGTGTGTGTGTGTGTGTGTGTGTGTGTGTGGTATGTATGTGTGTGTATGTAGGGGGGGGGGTGAGGGTGAAGGACACTACGGTGAGAAAGTGGGTGATGTGAAGGGGGGGCAGAGGACAATACTTTGGGAGGTACAGGACACTACAGTAGGGGGTGATGTGAAGAGGTGCAGAGGAAACTGCTTTGGGGGAGGTACAAGACTATTGTGGGGGGCAAAGGACATTGTGTTAGGGGGGATACAGGACACTACTGTGTGGGCAGGGGGGCATGGGAGGTGATGTGTAAAGGGGTCCGAGGACACAGCGTTGGGGGGGTACAGAACACTACTGTGGGGGGAGGGGGGGCAAGGACAGTGCTATGGGGGTCAGAGGACCCTAAAGTGGGAGGGTAATGTGAAGGGAGCAGAGGATACTGCTATGGGGGACAATGGACTCTGCTGTTGGGGGGTGATGTGAAGGGGGGCAGAGGATGCTGTTCTTTGTGCCGTCTTTTTATTGGGCTCTAGACTGTTTTTTGATTTTTTTTAAAGGGCACCACCTAGCATCCCAACAACCCCCGCCACCCTCCCTGATCAGGTCCGCATAAAAAACCGACAGGTGGACTTGATCGGAAAGCTTGTGTGAAAGGACCCCCAGGGGTCAACCAAACAGGTGATGCTTTGTCCACTTGGGGTGAATTTGAGTGAACACAGGAGTGGCGCAACCTGCACATTTGTCGATGCACATCTGTCGATTGCTACAAAATCTATTTTTTTTATTGCACTTTATATTGATACACAAATTTTGGCAGTTTTTGTTTGCTTTATATATTACTGGAGAGCTTTTGCAAGTGAATGAGGAGTTTTACTATTTACTATAGCACAGAACGTTTATGTTTTAACTTACTATATAGGCGATTTACATTAATTTGGGTGCTTGGAGTTTTTCTAGGATTAGGTGCATAGTGCTTTGGCAGTGATCATCAGATTTCACCTGTTGGAGTGTGATAATGATAGAATAAATGAAACATTTTACATTCATCTTTCAATGTCAAAATCCATCAGGATGACAGAATCCCCACTTTAATAATTTAATATATAAAACATCTTACATATAACACTTGAGAGGTCGATAGGTGGTGACTAGGACATAGAGGCGCAGGTCAAATTTTCTCCCTCCGATCAGCAAAGGATTGTCGATATACAAAGAGATAACATAGGCTTCTTTGGAAGACTGTGACACAAACCTAAAAAACATTCAGAGATTTAGCACTATTTGTATCTAAATGATCACCAAAAACAACACTAATTCATGAAAGCTGAACTCAGGGAAAATACAGTATAAAAGTCATAAATCAATTTACATTTTTTTTTTATACAACCCTTATTTTTTTTTTAATGCAAGCAGTGCGAGTGCCTGAATTTGAGTTGGTATTAGCCTCTTGCAATCCTTTGTACAGCAGAACTCAGACTGGAAGATGGAGAAGCAGTGCAAGGAGCCATTCAGTTGTGCTAAAGTGCAAGGACCAAGCAAATAGGAGGTGATAGCAGAGCGACTGAGAGATGAGCTTATCAGGCTGCTGCCTTTCCATTCACTGTCCAATCACAAGCTGTGGAGGGACAAGACCTGTAAGTGTGACTAAACTGCAGAAGGGAAAAATATTAGGTCCCCCTTTCCTATGCTATGGGGCAGAGCTGTGTAAATCTCACGACTGAATGGACATAAGTACAGGCAAAACAACTCTAAATAATGTATAATCTATAT
This sequence comes from Lithobates sylvaticus, assembly GCA_028564925.1. Classification (NCBI taxonomy): domain Eukaryota; kingdom Metazoa; phylum Chordata; class Amphibia; order Anura; family Ranidae; genus Lithobates; species Lithobates sylvaticus. Next base: position 134,430,778 of record CM053029.1, read on the forward strand.
TTTTTTCAGATAAATAATTTATATATTTAGCAGTCTGCCTGGAGTTCAACTTAAAAAAAACATATTTGTGCAAAACTACTTTTACTTTTCATGGTTATTATGTACAGGACTAATAACAAATCGGACTGACATGTAAAAGCTTCAGGAATGCACCAGAGCAAAAGATGATCAAAATAAACTTTAGGGTATACAGGGTAAAGCTATAATAATTGCAGAGCTTTACAGTCGCACTCCCTCCGAGCTTCAAGCAATACATGGATCAAAATGTGGCTGGTTCAGTAGGGACTGGACAAATTTTGATCCATGTATGGGCACAGTGGTTGTACAGAAGTCGATCTACCTATCTAAATGTCTAAAATCTATGTTTTCCCACAAATAGAGCTTACTTTTGGTGGTATTTGATGACCTCTGCAGTTTTTATTATTTGCATTGTAAACAAAAAAAGGCTGACAATTTTGAAAAAAAATATAAAAATAAAAAAAACATATCCAAAAAAATAAAAATAATCGAATTTCTATATCAATTTAGACCAATATGTATTCTGCTACCGGCACCGGAAATATAAGATCCAAAAATATATTGCAAAATACAAAACATGTCCAAACACAGGATAGAGCAAATGTTGACGCGTTTCACGCCATAATGATAGTGTTATGATTAAGCTCCATTTGGCCTGAAACGTGTCAAAACTTGCTCTATATCCTGCGTTTTGTTTGTTTGGACATGTTTTGTATTTTGCAATACATTTTTGGATCTTATATTTCTGGTGTGCGGTCTTCCAAGTTCTACATTTGATGCGTTCGGTTCTGGTGTTGCAGCCTTCACAAGACTCATGAGCATTTGACACTTCTGAGAGGTATGGATTCCCCTGTCCCTGCCACACGCCATGGCTCCATCCTCCCACACCTACATCACTACGGAGGTCAGCAGTGACAGAGCTCAGAGGATGAAACCACCATTATTTGGCTTGCAACAAGGAATTTGACACTCCCAGAAGTTTTGAATGCCAGAGTCTTGTGAAGACTGCAGGAGTGGACACTTATGGACAAACGGGTATAGGGGGGCAGCACTAAATTTAGCTGTTTACAAATTGTGACAACTCTTTCTTTATTTTGGCCTCTTCTGGCCAGCTCTAGAGTTTTGGGGCTAAATGTAGCAAAAAATCTGTAGAGGGAAGGAGGTGCCAGGCTAGATGAGAGGAGTCTGGGGACACACGATAGTTCAATAAACACAAAATCATCTCTCATTTCTGTTGTCTAGTGGTCTGTAAACCTAAAAATAGGATTTTCCTACAATTTGCCTGTAAAATCCTTTTCTTAGAGTACATCACGAGACACAGGGCAGCCATAATATCTAACTGGGTTATATGCCACCTATAGGTGGACACTGGCACACCAAAAAGACAGGAAGTCCTCCCCTATATAACCCCTCCTACACAGGAAGTACCTGAGTTATGTAGCAAGCAATGAACTTCCCAGACAAGAGGGGAGGGGCCTCAGTGTCCCGTGATGTACTCCAAGAAAGGGATTTTACAGGTAAATTGTAGGAAAAATCCTATTTTCTTTATTGTACATCACGGGACACAGAGCAGCCATAATAACTAACTGGGACGTCCCAAAGCAATGCTTCTGAGGGGGAGGGAGACACCATCACAGAAACTGCCACCAGAGAAGGATCTACTCTGCCATTTGTAATACGCTGAGGCCAAAGGCAGTATCCTCCATGTTATTGACATCCACGTGGTAAAGATCCGGAAGATGTATAAACCAAAGACCAAATAGTGGTCTTGCACACCTGGGCCAATGACACCTGATGACAGATGGCCCAAGATACTCCCACACACCTGATAGAGAATCTCTCCCCAGGAAAAAAAAAAAATGGGATTTTGCCCTTTAAACCATAGGCATCAATGACAAACTGGCAGAACCACTCCTAAATATTTGACCTGGATGCCACCTGCCCTTCCTGGGCTCTTCTGGCAGCATAAACCAGGATTCATGACCTGTGCCAACAACTCAAGTAGATCCTGAGCACCTGAACTACCTCTAGAGTATGTAGAGCTCTCCCCTGCCAACTGTGGATTAGGAGAAAAATAAAAGGAAAGATACTGTCCTCATTCAAGTGAAAACTAGAAACCACTTTAGACAACAAAAATGGATGAGGACGCAACATCACCTTATGATGCAAGACCAAGAACGGCTCCTTGCATGAATGAGACGTCAACTATGACACTCCACTTAGTGAAGTGACAGCAACCAAAGAAGTCACCTTCCGAGATAAAAAGGACTAACAGAATCTCCAAACTGGTTCAAAAAGTGACCTCTGCAAGGACAGTCCAGATAAAATTCAAGTCCCAAGGACACAAGAGTGGCTCGACAGGTGGGACTGTCCAAGTTACACGTTGTATGAAGCAAGAATCAAGGAGTGAGAAACAACGGCCTCTGTAAAAAAAAATGGATAGGGACTAACTCTGGCCCTTAACGGTACTTAAGGTCAATCTTTCCCCTACCCATTGGAGAAAGAAAAAAAAGAAAATCACATTTCCTGGCTTCAGCCCAGGCAAAATAATATTTCCAAGTCCTGTAATTGAAGTTCCCCCGAAGCTGGCTTCCAGGGGCTCAACAGTACTGAGATGCAGGACTCAAGACCATTAGGTCCCGCTGGACTGGGAGTGTCCAAGGAGCAACCCCTGCAAGACTCGCTATGTCAGTGTACCAAGCCCTCCTGGGCTAATTTGGCCAACACTAATATCAGTGTTGTTACCTCCCGGATTCTTTGCAAAAGATGTGACAGAAGTCGAAACAAAGGAGAAGCGGCAAATAAGGGAAACCTGGTCCCTAGGGGTAGATGCACTGGTAACACCTTATTGCCAGTGTCCCAGACACACCTGTCCAAACTTGGAATCTAGTAGATTCACTTGCAGAGTTCCCCCTGCCACTATTCTATACCTGGAATATGTTTTGGCGATAGAGGCAGCACTTGTACTGTCCCAGACGGAATGATTTCCGGATTGAACCTACAACTGGTTTGTCCTATAATCCAGAGCAAGGCATACTGGCCAAAAGTTCCAAGATATTGATGGATAGTATTCTCTCCTGTGGAGACCAAGTCCACTGAACTGTAGCCACCCTCAAATCAACTGGAGAGACTGGCATCAGTGGTTATCTTCCAAATTCCTGAAAAGGAAGAACATCAACTACCAATTTTTGCTCTGCAACAACCCAGGAACAGAGCCCTCCGGCAATCCAATACCTGGATCTTTAAGTTCCAGACATAGAGAATGATCCTCTACCAAGACCTGGAGGAGAACTATATGTAGGGAACGTGCTTAAAACTAAATACAGCTTCCTTCTGCAGAAATATATTAAAGGAACCCCTGGAATCTACTGCTTCCTGAGCAAAGATTGAGGTAATGAGTATTGAGGTGTCTTCAGCAAGCCCAGAACTGAGGCTAGAAGCTTTGTGAACCCTCTGGAGCTGTGGCCAACCCAAAAGCAAGATGCACAAAAAAACAACTTTCCACTGCAATTACAGAAATCTTTGATGAGCCTGGGAACAAACCGCCACATGAAGACATGCGTCTACTCATGATTATGGACCCGGAAATCTACCTCTTGCAGAGAGGTCATCACTGAACAGACCTAGCCTATCTGAAACAGAACAGATGCTCAGCGGCTTGAGATCTTAAGATAGACCTCATGTCCCCATTTGGTTTTGGAACTGCTACCATTTAATTGTTCCACAATAATTAGCCCATAACTTCTGCTCCAAGAGCCAATGCAAGGCAAAAGACTGACAACTCTGTGGAAGACTGACAGTCCCAAAAGGTGCACTTAACCTACCAAGTTTCTGCTGGCTAAAAAAGGAGAAAACCACCTCAGAGACTGCCCTAAAAACCTATGGTCTGAGATACTCTCTTATGGCTTCTAGATTGTAAGCTCTAACGAGCAGGGCCCTCTGATCCCTCCTGTATTGAATTGTATTGTAATTGTACCGTCTTCCCTGATGTTGTAAAGCGCTGCGCAAACGGCTGGCGCTATATAAATCCTGAAATAATAATAATAATAATGGCTGCTCTGTGTACCGTGATGTACGCTAAAGAAAAGTATTTTTGCATTTAAAGCAAAAAGCAAACAGTCTACAATAGTGAATTTTAGCCATGGCTTTTACTTAAAGCAAAATAATTACACATTGACACACGTGGTAGATTGAGTAGACAAGAGCTTCATTAGCCAGGTGTTTCTAGGAGATGGTAATATAGAATTATGGCTCTGGAGCTGCCTGCAGTGATGTGCAGGGGAGGAGAGTGAGCCCAACAGACAAGCTGCATGTTAGAGCCACGTAGATCCCAAAAATCATGTGCTCACACAGAAAGGGTTGGTATTTCTGTACTGCTGCAATGGGATTTTGTTACAACTAAACTAAACCCTCCTAACCTTTACATCCAAGGAAGCTGCCATCTTAGTCTTCGTTTGATCTGCAGTTGTCATGGTGCTGCACATGTGATCAGTTATGACATCAGCCATTTGATGCCTTGACAGTTCAATTGAGAGCATATGAATGTAACAGTTTTAGAAAATGGTTAGATCAATGAGTTTAGTTTTACTTTAAGGTCACAGTTTACATATCAAAACAGAGCTAACAAATCAAGAGTCATAAATGCAGCTGGAATGATGCAGGTTACTCACGAGGAGGTCTTGCTGTCTCTGGACCATTTTTTAATCTGGGAGAGTTTGTTGATAAGGAATATTCCCTTCCCTTGAGCTTTCCCACAAGGTTTCATGATCCAGGTGCTGGAAGGGTTTTTCCGGAATTCTTCCACAAACAGGTTGTAATCTGCCGGGAGCATGAAGGTGACGGGCACAAAGTCTGTAAGAGACGCAAACTGGCATTAATAATGTAGGTCTTGTTCAGCTCTCAGCTGAGCTACTGTGCAGATGAGAATGTGCTGGCTTTACCATTTGAAACAAATGTATAACTGTTTTACTTACTGCAAGGGTCACTGGGGCTTGTTACGGAAAAATAAAAATGGAGAAAGCTAGGCTTCATGGCAATATGTCCAAATTCCAACATATTTGTGAACTGTGGCTTATCTACCGCTCAACTTTGACCAAAGATTGTTGGACCTTTAATGATAATGACCTCAGTGCTTCCAGGCCTAAGAGCAGCGTTACCCATGGCTTGCTCCCCTCCCTCCTACCTAACTGCTTCCACTTCACCTTATTTCCCTTCTCTCTTTTCTGCCTTTCTCTCTCCACCTCAAGATGTTTTCCTGTTTCACACGGCATATGAGAAATCTCCAGAGCCCAATGATACTTGTATCGCCGTCCTTCCACTTCTCTTCCTGAGACTTCACTGCTATTGTAGAGCACTTCAATGTATTATGCATTCTTGAGTGTCTTCTTTATGGCAATATCATTATACAAATAAAAACTTGAGTTTTAGATTTCGTGTATGCCTCTGTTAATTGTTCTTAAAAACTAAAAAAAATTAGTAAACAAAAAAAATGGAGAATACAATAAGCATTTGCAGAGTAATATCATATTTCTTTTTTTTTTTCTCTGTATTTATACATTTACTAACTTTTAGCTTATATATATATATCCATGGATCATTTATTTAGGGTAGTCTTTTGAACTTATATTTTGCTTCTACAGTACATAATAATTAAACATTTGTAAAAAAAAAAAAAAAAAAAAAAAAAACTGCCATTTTTTTTTTCATTAAAATATTGTATTTGTCCTTCTGCTTATATCCTTTATTTTTGCATCACTCCACATTGTACATCATTGCTCTGCACCATATTCCTGAGAGTTACAACAGTGGCCAATGTCTGAGCTCTTTGTTTTGGTATGTCCACTTGTAGCCTATCACAGAGACACATGACAGGGTGACAACACAGGAGCACAACTTATCAGCCTATTACAGGAATTTTCTGGACAAGACACTTCATGGAAGGATCAATAAATATACTATTAAATGAAAGCTGCAGATTTAAAAACGCATGTAGGCGTCTTTATGCTTGTTTGTCATACAATAAATTTAAGTAGTTTATTGTAAGCTGTACTGGTCTATGGTTATGTTTTAAAATGTATGACACTATTGGCAAATGTTCCCTCTCTTCTGGTGAGCTGTATGGAGATGCCCCTCGTAAGGATCCTGTAATTACCGAGGTGGATATGCATGGAGGATCACTCCCTGGGATATGGAATGTTGCTGAGGATACCCCCATACATGCATTGTTGACCTGTATAGTATACAAGTCCAGTAGCAAGGTGAGCGTGCATTTCACCAGGTGGTGGAACACTGTTTTGTGGTGAAGCACTGAGTGGCTTCATAACAGGAGGAGTTAGAAGATACACTAAACAAGCAATTTAATTGGACACTTGTGACTCTTTTATATATTTGTTGCTAGCTATATTATATATATATATATATATATATATATATATATATATATATATATATATATATATGCCCTTTATTATCTGTTAATTTATGAGTTGATGCATAATTTATATATTGCTTGTTCACATGGGGATGATTATACTGCAGAAGCGCAATCACATATTTATTTTAAATAGAAAATGTAATCATTTGGAATACGTTATATATTTTTTTGTTAAAGTATAACTAAATGTTTTTTTAGTTTTGGAGAGAGTGGAGGGGGATTAGAACACTTGTCAGTTTTTATTGCTGTCTGTGCCCCCATTAGGGAGATTCACCCTCTCTATTTGTCCTGTTTACCAATAACATTGAAAGTGGAAGTAAAAGAAAATCCCAAAAAGTAATACAGGGGAAAACTTATAATGGAGACACTAGTTCTGGTGACCTAACAGTCCCCAAGAGATTCCCTAATTTGCAGGGATTTCCTCTCACTTCCTGTTTTCGCTAGAAGACCGAAAATGAAGGTAAATCTCCCCATGGGGACAAAGAGGGCAAAAGTAAACCCTACAGGGGTTATAACCCCACCCTAACTTTATCCAAAATGTAACGGTTTTGCCTGTAGTTCTACTTAAATTTATATTTTTTACTAATTATATAACATTTCTAATTTACTAATTATTGTTTGAGGGTGCTCCCATGACACTGATATCAAAGTGGATTATAGGTTTTCAATGGAGAAAACAGTGCATTAGCTGTTTGACTTCAGACTCTCTTTCCTTCAATGGAGAAAACAATGCAGCGCTAAAAATTCTAACTAAAGATTACAAATATTATGCACAAAGCACACTAAAAAAACAGAATAGTCCTTAATGAAATTGCATAAAACAGTCCTTATTGAAGAGAAAGTGGCCAGAAGAACAAGAAGACATAGATCCCCAAAGCGTGGTTATATACTTCTCATCTATGTGTGTCCAAGTGCCACCACCATAGATAACACAGGCCGCTCACCTCATTCAATGGACCCTGATTAAACAGATAGGTCAAACAAGCCTTCCCAAACTGGGTGTGATAAATGCTGATTGTCTCTAGGAAGATCCTGTGTTGCTCGGATTGTTCTGCTCCAAACAGCCAGCTGAATTCTCCTGCTCAATATGGGATCCTTGTGCCATACCATGTAAGAATCAATAAAAAGATATATAGTGCTCTCTGTATATTCCAGTGTTTTTATTGAAAGATAAAAAATTGCACTTACAAACAGGGCACTAATGACGTAGTGCCTGTTAAAACAGCATTCAGTTGTGCATCTCCTGACTGACAATAGATGAAAGGTGGCTGCAGCCGACGTAGCGTGGTTCTCCCAAACGCGTACCGCCCCAGTGGGCGGGACTTCTTCAGCGTTTACAGAGACTCCTAGCTCATAAAGCTTTGTACACCACCTAATCACTTGACCTAGACAGACCACCTCCCCGCAGGATCGGTTGCCATACCAACCATGAAGCCAAGTTTCATGTGATCGGTTATCAGTGCTATCCATGTCCCAATACAGCTCAGCATAATGGGCATCCATGCTGAATAGTAATAATAGGCTGAAGCACCTACACACCCAATCTATATATGTATATATTGAAAGGTGGCTGCTATGATGTTAATATTTATCATTATAATAATTATAATGATTATTATCCAAAGTATACTTTTGTTTTTAAATGAGGAACGATCATTCAAATGCAAATCACAGTTGTCTGTTACACTGTGTAGTCATTAAGGACTATTCCATTTTTAGTGTGCTTTGTGCATAATATTTTTAATCTTTAGTTCGAATTTTTAGCATTGCACTGTTTAATCTAAAGTTACACATCTAGCATTTGATATATTGGCCTTGAGTGCATAGCTGCTTATAAGTAATATATTGTATTGCATTGGTTGACACCCATCTATTTGAACTCAGGTGGAACCAACCAAGTATTTTTTGTAACCTTATCTGGGACTTGAAGTAACAGTGGTAGATTATACCTGCAGCACCACCTGCTGGGGAAATTTGGTTCCCACATTACATAGGGGACTATTTATAAAAGGGAGATCTAGTGGATTAACCACTTAAGAACTAGGCCTCTCTTCTTTAAATGTGTTGTTTACAAGATAAAAACATTTTTATTGCTAGAAAATTACTTAGAACAACGAAACATTATACTTTTTTTTTTCTAACACCCTAGAGCAGTGATGGCGAACCTTGGCACCCCAGATGTTTTAGAACTACATTTCCCATGATGCTCATGCACTCTGCAGTGTAGTTGAGCATCATGGAAATGTAGTTCCAAAACATCTAGGGTGCCAAGGTTCGCCATCACTGCCCTAGAGAATAAAATGGCGGTCGTTGCAATTCTTTCTGTCACAACGTATTTGCGCAGCGGACTTACAAGCGCACTTTTTTTTGGAAAAAATACACTAATTTGGATTAAAAAATAAGACAACAAAAAAGTTAGCCCAATTTTTTTTTTTATATTGTGAAAGATACATGTCATGCTTCAAAATTGCACCCACCTGTGGACAAACTTTTACCCTTACAAATCTCCATAGGTGACGTTAAAAGAATTCTACAGGTTGCATGTTTAGCGTTACAGAGGAGGTCTAGGGCTAGAATTATTGCTCTCGATCGTGGCGATACCTCACGTGTGGTTTGGACACCATTTTCATATGCGGGCGCTAATCACGTATGCGTTAGCTTCTGCACACGATCTCGGCGGGACGGGGCACGTTTACATTTTTTTTTTTCTTATTTATTTTACCTTTTATTTTTACATTGTTTAAAAAAAAAAAAAAAAATTGTGTCACTTTTATTACTATTACAAGGATTGTAAACATCCCTTGTAATAGAAAAAAAAAGCATGACAGGACCTCTTAAATATGAGAGCTGGGGTCAAAAAGACCTCAGATCTCATATTTACATAAAATGCAATAAAAAAATAAAAATAAACAAAATTTGTCATTTAAAAAATGATTTAAAAAAAAAAAAAATGTCCCTTTAAGAGCTATGGGCAGAAGTGACGTTTTGACGTCACTTCCGCCCTGCAGTGTCATGGAGACGGGTGGGGGCCATCTTCCCCTCACTCGTCTCCATGTACAGCCAGTGAGAGGACCGGATCGCCTCCGCTGCCGATGGCTCCGGTAAGCGGCGGAGGGCACGGGAGCGCCGCGGGAGGGGGGGCCCTCTCCTGCCGCTGATAAAAGTGATCTCGCAGCGAATCTGCCGCAGAGACCACTTTTATCTTGTAGCCGACCAGGGTTATACTGGGGTTATGACAGCTAGCTGCTTTCATAACAACGATATCCGTCCTCAAGGTGAGGACATATATCGGCAGTCGGCAAGTGGTTAAGCCATCTTTTACAGAGTATTTTTTATCTTATTTATAAAAGCATGTCAAGCTCTGATCTATATCCACCTGCCCCTACATCTTTCTACAGCCTACCAATTAAAAAAATGGGTGATCTCACTGGCAAATCGAATTGTCCAGTAGGGTCAGGAGAAGCAAGCTAGAACTTGACCACAGAAGCAGTGTACAATACATGCATAACAGATAACCCCAGGTATTCGCGATCCTGTATTTGAGAGAAAATAAGGGGTCTCCAGTGGGAACATCTGAGAACATTTCACCCTAATTACGAACAGGTACACCAAAAGGACTCCTAGATCACCATATTAGTAATGATAGAGATGATAGGGAAAGGGGTGGAAAGGTGTGCTACAGCAAAGCTAGATGCAACACTGGAGCAGTGGGCAGGAGATATGTCCCCTAAAGTGTTACTAAACCCACAACAGTAAAGTTAGTCTGTAAATTCAGTAAAACATGCTTGTTATGCTCACTGGCATAAGGGCTTAATTCTCTGCATTGTGTGAAAAGGCTGTTTGATCCTATCTTCTCTGATCCTCTTGTTCCATTGTCCCCAATCCATCTCCTGATAAGACAGAACCTTTGGAGTCACTCTGCACATGCTCAGTTTGGTTTGTATTGCTAGAGTTTTTTTTTCTTTTCTTGGGAGGGTGCATGTGATCAGCACACAGCCAATCAGCACTGTCCAGACAAAGGGTCAGGAGTCATGCAGCTTTATAGGACAGTCAGAGTAGAAGGAAAACTCCTCCTACAAGCTTTGACTAGACACTGATAGAAGTCACAAGACTGCTATATACAGCTGATGTGAAAAGGTATTTAGCAGTTTATACTTACTAAAATAATTGCATTTCCCTGTTCTGTGTACTGTGGGAGACCAGATACAGTGAATGCAGGGTTCTGGGTTTAGTAACACTTTAAAATAACAAACATGTTCTATTTACCTGCTCTGTTGTAGTGGATTTGCACAAAGAATCCCGGATCCTCCTCTTCTTGGGTCCCTCTTCTGTGCTCCTGGCCCCTCCCTTCTGTTTAGTGCCCCCACAGTAAGCAGCTTGCTATGGGGGCATCCGAGCTGAGTCACAGCTCTCTGTGTCTATTCAGACACGGAGCCATTGGCCCGGCCCCCTCTCTCACTTGATTGGCTAGCCGACTTTGATTGACAGCAGCAGGAGCCAATGGCACTGCTACTGTGTCTTAGCCAATCAGGAGGGAGAGTCTCAGCCTGGCAGCAACACTCGTGGACATCGCTGGACAGAAATGGGGCTCTGGTAAGTATTAGGGGGGCTGAGGGTGGGGAGGGGGCTGCTACACACAGAAGGCTTTAGAATGCATTAAGATAAAAAAAAAAAAACGTCTGACTTTACAACCCCTTTAATAGGATAATAGAACAAAAATGTAATCTATTACAGCTCACCAGTCCTTAGATGAGAACAAGGGTATTTTATTATCATTCCAAAAATATGTTCTACACGAAGGGAATGAAATAAGGTACTCAGGTCTCAGTGAACAATAATAAAAATCAAGAAAAAAAAGAAAAATAAGTATGTAAACATAAGTATGAATAAAGTATGACGATAAATATTAAAAACACCCATTTGTTATATCTGAGCAGCAACTACACATAAAAACCAGCAGGATACACAATTATATTCCTATATTATCAAACAAAGTACTGCATGGTCAATCTCAATTCCCAGCAATGCCCAAAAGTAGTACCGTATATACTTGAGTATAAGCCGACCCGAATATAAGCCGAGGCACCTAATTTTACCACAAAAAACGGGGAAAACTTATTGACTCGAGTATAAGCCTAGGGTAAGAAATGCGCAGCTACTGTAAGTGAAAAAGAGGGTCAACAATGCACATTTGCAGCCTCACTGTGCCCATTTGCAGCCATAGGTCCCCCGAACTTCAAACTCGGTAGTTAATGGTTCCTAGATGCCCCTTAACTGAAGCCAAAATTTGGGGTCTCTGGACCCAAAGGGTCCCGAAATGATATTGCTGCAGATGGACGCAGTTGACCAAATTTGGGGCCCCGTATCTCGGGGCCACTTGGTGCTAGGAACCCCAAACTAGCACTACACCATATCCAAAGATGGGTTCCTAGCAACAAGTGGCCCCGAGATACGGCGCCCCAAAGTCGGTTCAGAAAATGCAATTCTCTACTGCAGAAAAGTGCTTGACTCAAGTATAAGCCAAGGGGGGCACTTTCAGCACAAAAAAAATGTGCTGAAAAACTCGGCTTATACTAGAGTACCGTATTTGCCGGCGTATAAGACGACTGGGTGTATAAGACGACCCCCTATTTTTTCAGCGAAAACTTAGGTTTGGGGCTATACTCGCCATATAAGACTACCCCCCTTTCCGAGGCAACACCATTTACAAAAAAACATCAGAAACAAAAAAAAATAAAGTCCCAGAGATCCCACAATTGGTAGGCAGCAACAATGAATCCTCTCCTCCAAAGCACCATAAATCATACCTGTATTTTAGGGGAGATCTGGAGCAGGATGTGCAGTACAGGATGCTTTGTTACTATGTAGAGCACCAAGTACACACAGTATATGATGCTGTGTTAGTACAGTAGCGCCAGGTACACTTCAGAATACAGTGTGCAGACAGTGTGCACCGCTGAGCCAATCACGGCAGGCATTGTATTTTACTAATCTGTTGATGGATACAAAACCTGCTCGGATTGGCAGAGGCTTTGACATCAGCCCGCGCCGCTCTGACTCATGTAGCCTGCTCGGATTGGCAGAGGTTGTTACCCAATCCAAGCAGGCTTAGCAGGCTCTGTATTCATCAGAGTGCATCGCCCGCCGGGATTGACTGAGCGGCGCATACTGTATACATATTACAATTTTACAGAGCGCCCGGCGCACTGATATCCATCTGGCGGCTTCTTCACCCGGCGTATAAGACGACCCCCACTTTTTGGCTGTGTAATTTCGGTGTAAAAGGTAGTCTTATACGCCAGAAAATACAGTATATACAGTAATATTAATTTTAGCAGCAATAATTCAGGCATCAGAGCAATGTTCCTTAGCCTGGTGGTTCTATCACTAATGCTACGTAACCTCTGACCTAACGAGATGGGGACAAATAGTACATAAGCTGGATGGGAAGAGTCCCTCATAATGTTGAGGGCCATTTTCCTATACCTGCTGCCAATAATCCTCTGGACAGCCTTTACCACCCACTGCAGTGCCTGTTTATCCACAGCAAAGCAATTACCAAACTGTAATGCAAGAAGTAGGAATGCTTTCCACCACACACCTATAAAATGAGACGAGGACTAAAGTACCAAGGCCAGCACACTTTAAGTTCTTTAACCGCTTCCCGACCGCCTCCTGCACATATACGTCAGCAGAATGGCACGGCCAGGCAAAACCACGTACAGGTACATGGCCCTTTAACTGTCTGGCCGTGGGTCGGGAGCTCCGTGACCCCAGCCGCGGGACCAGCGGACCCGATCGCTGCTGGTGTCCCACGATCGGGTCACAGAGCTGCAGAACGGGGAGAGGTCTGTGTAAACAAACCTCTCCCCGAGCTTCCTACTCTGCCTGTCATTGATTGGCTGTTCCCTGTCATCGGGAAAGCCGATCAATGATGTCAGACGTCAGCCCCGCCCCCTAATGTAAAAAAAAAAACACACACACGTCACAGCCCATAACCCCTCCCCGCCCCCTAGAGGTTAACTCTACTAGGACACACATTAACCCCTTCACTGCCCCCTAGTTTTAACCCCTTCACTGCCAGTGTCATTTATACAGGAATCAATGCATTTAAATAGCATTGATTGCTGTATAAATTACAGCGGTCCCAAAAATGTATCAAAAATGTCTGATGTGTCCGCCATAATGTCGCAGTCACAATAAAAATCGCTGATCGCCGCCATTACTAGTAAAAAAAAAAAATATTAATAAAAATGCTATAAAACTATCCCCTATTTTGTAAACGCTATAACTTTTGCGCAAACCAATCAATAATCGATAATTGCGATTTTTTTTTTACCAAAAAATATGTAGAAGAATACGTATCGGCCTAAACTGAGGAAAAAAATTTTTTTTATATATATTTTTTGGGGATATTTATTATAGCAAAAAGCTAAAAATATTGAATTTTTTTCAAAATTGTCGCTCTATTTTTGTTTATAGCGCAAAAAATAAAAAACGCAGGGGCGATCAAACACCACCAAAAGAAAGCTCTATTTGTGGGAAAAAAAGGACGCCAGTTTTGTTTGGGAGCCACGTCGCACGACCACGCAATTGTCAGTTAAAGCTTTGGCTGCCAATTGGTCCGGGGCTGAAGTGGTAAAGCTGTTGGCTTTATTGGTTCTCTAGATGAGGTAGTCAGATATGTGCACTCATAAATATTTAAAACAAGAGACTATTTCAACAGCCTCACCCCAGATGTAGAGAGGAGAAGGGATGGTGCTGGTCTTCCAAAAGCCCTCATTAATCACCTTTGTCTTCTTTATGTCACCAGAGAGATTAACTTTGCACCAGACTTCCAGTGTCCAAGTGTTGTAATACTCAAAACAAGCATAAAAAGTGCTCAGAGGAAGAGAAGGATCTCTTGGACATTCTGCATCACTGTTGATGTAATCTGTGATACTGCCAATGTCCCTGCACATGCTTAGTGGACATTGGTGGAAAAGTGAACTTGCTGCTCTGAGTTAAAATGTATTTCCAGACCTGAACGTGGAATCACGAGCTTTCAGCAGATAGTGGTCCTCTGCATTCATCCAGGGTTTCTATTTAGGGTAGACAGCAAATGATCTAGTTGTAGTAATATCATTAACAAACTTGCTATTAGCCCATTACAGATTATGCATATTCCTCCAGGTCCACACCTTGCTGCTTCTGAAAGATGTGACAATTACAATCTTCCATGGTCTCAAGTGCTCTCCAGAATGGAGAATGTGAGACTTTCCGAAAGGATATACCACACACTACATGACTCAATGAATATCTATTATCAAAAATGGTCATACTGGAACATACCTGATTCATAATTCCACATTTTTTCCTATAATTGAGATGGCATCTATATCTATTTTTTATTTCTTTCTCAGAAAAAATCTCAGGTTTTTGATGATGTGAAAACATACCACAACGAGAATAAAATCTAGAACTTTCTTTCTAGATGTCACATTGAATTACTAACATGCTGTACATTGTATTGTCATAATAATTCAAAATCACTGTCTTTATTCATATGTTCATTTATTATATTCAGAATGTAATTGTTTGTATACATTTGATCTTCCAAATAAAACTTTTGTAAACAAAAAAAGATGTGACAATTAATCGTCCTATAGCATTGCAGCAGTATCACTGAGCCACACCACAATATTCTAAGTAAGTTGTCGGTGTACTAACTTTTAGGACAGGGCGGTAGGCAGGAACCAACATGAGGAAAATGTGGTCAGAAAAAAATAAGACAGGGACAATGGATAGCCCAATATGCCCCCTGCCTATTTGTATATACGCAATAAAGCGTGATCGCTCCTCAGGTGACAATAGTGACATGCTAATTAAACTTTGGTAGAAAGTCTGTCAAGTGGACATGATTAAAATTGCAGCACAGCAATTATATAGAGAGCCTCTGGGTGCCTTTTTTGAAATGAGCAAGGTTATCATGAAGTTCCTTTGGCGCATCATTTGCCTTAGCACTTGGGGGAACATAGATGGCAATAATGAACACTACTGTAAACTCATGTGGCCGGCATTTTACTGTTAGATATTCTACAGTGACTGCCAGACACAAAACGGTGTGGGCAGCAACCTTTATTAGTAAAAATACAAAGACCCCCTCCTCAAGTTCTCCCCTACTACTAGTGATAACAATCCCCTACTACTAGTGATAACAATCCCCTACTCCCCTACTACTAGAGATAACAATCCCCTACTCCCCTACTACTAGTGATAACAATCCCCTACTACTAGTGATAACAATCCCCTACTCCCCTACTACTAGTGATAACAATCCCCTACTCCCCTACTACTAGTGATAACAACCCCCTACTCCCCTACTACTAGTGATAACAATCCCCTACTCCCCTACTACTAGTGATAACAATCCCCTACTCCCCTACTACTAGTGATAACAACCCCCTACTCCCCTACTACTAGTGATAACAATCCCCTACTACTAGTGATAACAATCTAAAAGTAGCATCCGATCAAGTTAGAAAGTCAAGTTCAGAATGTTTATTTCATCCAAGCTTCCCTCAGGAGAAAAAAAAAAAAAAAAACAGGTCCACATCTCCTAACAAGCATTCAGTTTAATCAGACCCATTTTGTTATCTCTTCTGGTCAATGTAACTGAACATTTGCCAGAAAGAGTAAAGGAATAGCTAGCCTGGTCATGTTATTCTTAAGCTTAGCCAACAAACTGGACCACTTACCCCCCATCTACTTCCTTGGACACTGCCTCCACTTACCTCTCTAAGCCATGGTAGTCTGTTACGTCTGTCTACTACTGCTGGGCCACAGAAGCTGCAGTCTGCTAAGCACTGCTCTGGATATAGAAATGAGGCATATCTTTATTAATGTGTAGAAGTCTGTCTGGACTCTACCCTCTTGGCCAAGTTACAATGTACATGATCTCTAAACCCTTTACCATAACCAAGAGCCACCAAACCCTCTGCATCAGCATGACAGGTAAACTGATGCAGTGGCTGAATTTGTTTTCTTTTCCCAGGCCAAGTACATTTTCCTCAAGCACTGATAAAGATCCGTTGATCCTACTGGAAATCAGCTTACCCAACTATCGTACAACATACTCCAAAAACCTAATCCCTATGTGATGAGAATGAGGAGCAGGGGAGGATTTTGTAACCCAAAGCAGAAGTGCAGCCTAGGTTGACAATGCTGCTCCAGCATAGATACAGTGCAGTAAATTAATCTGGTCACACTTTAGGACAGGAAATGTGTTGCTAGCAGGATCAGCAGGTGAAAAACAAAAAAGCCTGTAAATGGAAACCAATGCAGGCACCACATGAAATGACTGGTAAGCTGCAACGTATGACATTTTTTGTTCTTTACTTTAGATTGATTTTAAATAATGCTAGCATACTAAATGGGATCTGTGTTAGGCCCCTTTTACACTTGTGCAACTTCAAAGTCGCAAAATTTTTCCCGCGATTCGCAGCCACGATTTTTGCCGCAATTTCAAGGAATGCCTGTGTCAGTGGCATCAAAATCGGACCAAAGTAGTGCAGGGACTACTTTGAAGTCGGAACGACTTGAAGTCGTACTAATATGAATGGCTGTCATTGGAAATCATGGGGAACAACTTGTCATGCTACTTTGCAGTCCCAAATCGTGGGACAAGTCGTATAAGTGTGAAAGGGGCCTTATTGTGAGCTTTCTGTATTGACGTGCATAGCAGGGCCCAGACGAGGGGAGGGGGCAAGATTGTGGGCAAGTCAGACTATCAGTTTAGCACTGGGAGGATTCAGGCAGGAGGAGAAAGCATAGCAACTAACTCTTGGCAGTGCTTTTTTATCGTCCAATCAGTAGGCCAAGGCCAGGTCTGTGAACAAACTATGTGGAATTCCAGCTACCCTGTGAAAGGAAGATGCTTATACTTACCTTTTTCTCAGAGCGTTTTGGGCCGGTCATGTGATTAGCCCCCATTAGCAGCTTCAGGGGAGAGGAGGGAGTGCCAACAGTGGATGCCCCATAGAAAGTCTATAGATGATGTCGCTAAACAGGCATTGCACCTTGCATTGGCAAACTTTCCTCTCCCCTGAAGCTGCCACTGGGGAGATCACGTAACCGTACCGGAGCGCCCTCAGAATAGGTACGTATAAGCATTTTCCTTTTACAGGTAGTTAAAATAGGATTTAGAAGGGGGTGGCAGCAGGTTTAAGCATTGTTAGCAATAGCCTGGAATTCTACTTTAAATGCAATGGGGAAAAAAAAAAACGGAGTTCACCAGTCTGGCTGTGCAATCTGGAAATGGTGCCCTGGCTAGCAACACTTTGTAACAGTAATACACTTCACCTATATGTACTTCAACTGTATTTAGCTGTAGTTCAGCTATATAATCACTTACCCAAATACAGATATTTGCCGTTTTCATCCTTCTCTGCCAGTGGGCTTCCTTCTTTCTCCATTTCTTTCCTATAACGTTTAATGTTTTTCACCATTAAATCCTTCCTGGTCAGCTCATAGTGGTTGGGGAAGTGATTGACAATTTGGTCGTCGGACAGTCTGAACCCAGTCTCCACACTAAAACAGTTTCTGATGGTCTGAACGCTCATCCTGAAACAGGAATCAGGAAAGTAAGAAGGTTGCCTACTAATTTTACTAAACATACAACTATATATTATAGTGGCTCGATGGTTAGTTCTATGATCCTGCCATGCTGGGATCCTTCACATTATGTTACCTCCACATCCATCTACAGTCTGATCCAAGGAGTCCAAACGTACAGTATCTCACAAAAGTGAGTACACCCCTCACATTTTTGTAAATATTTTATTACATCTTTTCATATGACAACACTGAAGAAATTACACTTTGCTACAAAGTAGTGAGTGTGATTTCTGCAGCATATATATATATATATATATATATATATATATATATATATATATATATATATATAAATAAATAAAATAATATGCAAAGTGGTTGGAGGGAAGCTTCAGAATGGCAAAGATGTTATTACAAGTTTGTATTACAAATTATGTGAGCAGACTGCAGTTCCTCTTTAAAGTGATTGTTGGATTTTTTTTCCAAACAAACTTGTCATACTTACAGTATCTCACAACTCTGCCCCGAGCTACATCGCCAATCTTGTCTCCAAACATATCCCAAACCGTCCTCTCCGCTCTTCTCAAGATCTCCTCCTGTCAAGCTCTCGTTTTCCTCCTCCCATGCTCGTCTCCAGGATTTCTCCAGAGCCTCTCCCATCCTCTGGAACTCGCTGCCTCAACCTGTCCGGCTATCCCCTACTCTAGCTACCTTCAGGCGCTCCCTGAAAACTCATCTCTTCAGGGAAGCCTATCACGTCTCCAACTAATCTTTTACCACTTCCATCAGCTCATTCCCCACAGTTACAACCTTTTGTATCACCTCCCCCACCCTAGTAGATTGTAAGCTCTTCTGAGCAGGGCCCTCTTAATCCTCTTGTATTTTATTGTATTATAACTGTATTATCTCCCTTTTAAATTCTAAAGCGCCGCGTAAACTGTTGGCGCTATATAAATCCTGTAATAAATAAATAAAATACTGCCTACAGAGTAGTCCTATAGCAAGCCGCAAAATATAGTATAGAGTGACCCTTTAGCAAGGTAAAAAAAAAAAAAGACTGCCTTTAGAATCCTTTCTTCCTTGTCCTGCCCAGGACTACATGTCTTATGAGGAATTGCTCCTCAGACATTGACAAGTTCTCAGGCACTGACCTGTATGAACGATGTACTGAGCTGTATGTGTGCTGCACTGTGTTTTCTGATATGTAAACAAATAATGCATTCTGTATGCAGGCCAACTAATCAGCTGACCAACGAATCGCTGACACATGACAGCTGATCATGTGATGTAAACAGACGGTAATCGGCTATTTTTTCTCCTCACACTGATAGTGTACTGGATCCACTAGGGTAGTTTCACACTGCTCTGTAGCAAAAATCGCGGTAAAAATGCATATGTTTTTTTACTGCAATTTTAGCTGTGTTTCAGATGCCTTTGCTGTGCATTTCTGGTGCATTTTTGGGTTGCCTGCACCTGTGAAAAATTAACATGTGACTTAAACGCAACAAAAACGCAAAATCGCAGTGCATTTTTACGATTTTGCCATGGTTTCCATTAATTTCAATGGGAAGCTGTGTTTTGGATGTGGTTTTCAAAACCGCACCAAAAATGCAGCATGCAGGACTTGTCAAAACGCACAGTGCCTGTAACGCAGTGGTGTGAAAAGTCCCAAAGGGATTTAAAGGGAAATGTTTTTCTTGCAAGGAAAAAAAAAAAAAGTATCAGTGTAAAAGGGCCCTAAATCTAAACATTTAGCAGGCAGGAATTCTTCCTTATTTAAACCCTCACCAGTAGAAATTCCAGTCTTCACTCTCCGACACCTGGACCCATCCTCTCTTCTCAAAATTATTAATTAAAACTGACTTCTCGATGTCCGTCACCCACTTCATTTTCCCAGACATGGCCCTGAATGAGAAAAGGGAAAACAGAGATCAGATCACTGAGGATACACAGACCAGGGACAATAGATTGGGTGTTCTGCATTTGTCATCAGTGTAATGCAGCATAGTGGCCAGCAGGAGGAGCTGCTTATTGGCTCATTATAAAGCTCCAGGCACATATGAATATCTTTATCTCTATTTATAGCATAGATCCTATATACAGTCTGTAACATATATAAAGCATATAAACTATAACCCATATACAGCCTATACATTTTAATCCATATACATCCTATAACCAGCCTGTATCCCATATATATTAGTATTTATTCATTATTTCTCCACCTGCACGCATATACAGCTTATTGCCCCATCTGCAGATACGCATATACAGCTTATTGCCCCATCTGCAGATACGCATATACAGCTTATTGCCCCATCTGCAGATACGCATATACAGCTTATTGCCCCATCTGCAGATACGCATATACAGCTTATTGCCCCATCTGCAGATACGTAAATATACAGCCTTTAGCCCCATCTGCAGATACGTATATACAGCCTTTTGCCCCATCAGCGGGTACGCATATACAGCTTCTTGCCCCATCTGCAGATACGCATATACAGCTTCTTGCCCCATCTGCAGATACGTAAATATACAGCCTTTTGCCCCATATGCAGATACGTATATACAGCCTTTTGCCCCATCTGCAGATACGCATATACAGCTTATTGCCCCATCTGCAGATACGCATATACAGCTTATTGCCCCATCTGCAGATACGCATATACAGCTTATTGCCCCATCTGCAGATACGCATATACAGCTTATTGCCCCATCATGCAGATACGCATATACAGCTTATTGCCCCATCATGCAGATACGCATATACAGCTTATTGCCCCATCTGCAGATACGCATATACAGCTTATTGCCCCATCTTCAGATACGCATATACAGCTTATTGCCCCATCTGCAGATACGCATATACAGCTTATTGCCCCATCTTCAGATACGCATATACAGCTTATTGCCCCATCTGCAGATACGCATATACAGCTTATTGCCCCATCTTCAGATACGCATATACAGCTTATTGCCCCATCTGCAGATACGCATATACAGCTTATTGCCCCATCTGCAGATACGCATATACAGCTTATTGCCCCATCTGCAGATACGCATATACAGCTTATTGCCCCATCTGCAGATACGTATATACAGCTTATTGCCGCATCTGCAGATACGCATATACAGCTTATTGCCCCATCTGCAGATACGCATATACAGCTTATTGCCCCATCTGCAGATACGCATATACAGCTTATTGCCCCATCTGCAGATAGGTAAATATACAGCCTTTTGCCCCATATGCAGATATGCATATACAGTTTATTGCTCCATCTGCAGATATGCATATACAGCTTATTGCCCCATCTGCAGGTTCTCCCGATCTACAGTCCACCTCCATGTAACCAATCTGCAGTGCAGGGATAGAAGACTCCCAGCCACCCTGCAGCCCAGAGAATGAATATCAGTAGCACGATGCAAAGCCCGATAGATGACCCAGTCTGTGCTGCCAGCCATCCTTTCCCCTTACAGAACAAACCCCGACTTTTCCTCCCCCACATCTCATCATCACACACTCACCCTGCAGACAGCTCTGGGTAACCTCCCTGCCATGGACAGCTCACTCATTACATCCGGGTGGTCTCCATGGTGACCGGGGACGCTGAGAACCACGTGCTCCTGTGTGGAGGGTTGGATGCAAGAAGAGGACCTGTCACCACTTCACACATCACTGCTGCTGACAGTGCTGAGCGATTCACTCATCTCAGGAGCTCTTTTGTCTCACATCAGGTCACTACAGAAGAAAAACAAACAAAGCTCTAGCAATTCAGAGATAAACAAAATACATTTCTGACATATTGGGGGCATTTACTAAGACTGGAGAGTGCAAAATCCAGTGCAGCTCTGCATAGAAACCAATCAGCTTCACGTTTTTTTTTTTGTTTTGTTTTTTCAAAGCTGAAAGGATAAGTTCACCTTTTGTACCATGTTACCAACATATTTAGGATGTAACGTCTCCTAGATTGTAAGCTCTAACAAGCAGGGCGCTCTGATTCCCCCTTGTATTGAATTGTATTGTAATTGTACTGTCTGCCCTAATGTTGTAAAGTGCTGCGTAAACTATATAAATCCTGTATAATAATAATGTTACTGTGACAGCGAGTGGGGATCGTCTCCCCCTTGCTCACTGTCATAATAAAAAAAAAATGTGGCTGTGCAGGAATCGCCCACCTGTCAGTGCCATTCATTTACAGACTTCTGTGAATGTAAAAACTACAAGTATGAACAGCCTTTTGCAGCTGTCAGCTTCTCAATAAACTACCAGGGCTCCGATGAGTGCTCTAGGCAGTTCACTGTGTCTTCCTGGCAGTGTGTAACAGCTTACACAGAATGTCTGAAATTGCACCCACAATCTGCTGATCGCGGGTTCAATGCTTTACAGGCTCAATAAAAAATTAAATAAAAAAATGCATAGTTTTTAACCTGCCAAAAGGTGTGCATTTTTTTTTTTCTTACAAAGCTGAAGTTAGAAGCTGATTGGCTGCCATGCAGAGCTGCGCCGGTTTTTCCACTCTCCAGTTTTAGTAAATCAACCCCATTATATCACACTATATATATATATATACACTATATATATATTTTTTTTTTCTTGGCTGCAGTCCTATTTAATAAGATGATTCACTAAAGTATTATGGGGGGGCTCTGGAGCTTCTATGAAGTTCACCCGGTCTTCCTTCCAGGTTTGTGGGCTCTGAATGTTTGAATGGCTGGGGCCGCAATGACGTCACTCGCGCGTGTACGTGGGAACCACAGCAGAGCACTTTGCATTGCACTGCATACTGTATGCTCTGAATGCAGAGTGACACTGCGCACATGTGGGTGATGTCAGTGATTATTGCCGATGTGAAGATCTCCTAAATGTGCACCTTGATTGTAAGCTTACCCGTAGGTACAAATTTAAATTAGGGTTGTCCCGATACTAGCATCGGCATCGGTACAGATACCGAGCATTTGCGCAAGTACTTTTACTCGCACAAATGCTCCCGATGCTTGACCCGATACTTGGGAGAGGTGGGCGGAGAGTCCATAATGGCAGTGGAACTAGCTAGGTAAGCTGGCAGAGGTGCAGGGCGCAGCTGCATCAGGATCAGTGACTGGAGTCGTCGCATTCGGTCGCCGTCAGCGGTCGAACATCCCAACGCCCATCTTGGTACACCCGGCCACAGTAAGCCAGCAGCGGACATCGTGTTCCACCCAGCCCATATAGTGCCACCTATCAGTGCCATCTATTAGTGCCAGTCACCTATCAGTGCCATCTATCAGTGCCCATAAGTGCCGCCTATCAATGCCAGCCACCTGTCAGTGCTGCCTATCAGTGCCAGCATTAGTGTCAGCCACCTATAAGTGCCATCCATCAGTGCCATCTATCTGTGCCAGCCATCCGTGCTAGCCACCTATCAGTGCCCATCAGTCAGTGCCACCTATCAGTGCAAGCCATCAGTCAGTGCAACCTATCAGTGCCCATCAGTCAAACTGTCACATGACATTAAAAAAAAGTATCGGTAATCGGTATTGGCGAGTACTTGAAAAAAAGTATCGGTACTAGTACTCGGTCTTAAGAAAGTGGTATTGGGACAATCCTAGTTTAACCACTTCCCGCCCGGCGTATAGCAGAATGACAGCCAGGCGGTGGTTCTGTTATCCTGACTGGGCGTCATATGACGTTCTTCAGGATAACATGCCGCCGCACGCCCGTGGGGGCGCACATCGCGGCGATTGGTGGAGGCTCTTTACCACGTGATCAGCCATGTCCAATCACGGCTGATCACAATGTCAACAGGAAAAGCCAGTGATCGGCTTTTCCTCACTCGCGTCTGATAGACGCGAGTAGAGGAGAGCTGATCGGCGGCTCTCCTGACAGGGGGGGTCTGCGTTGATTGTTTATCAGCGCAGCCCCCCTTAGATGCCCGCACTTGACCACCAGAGACTCCACTAGGACCACCAGGGAAGTGGGCAACATGTGGATGGCCAGGTATGTACCCCATGGCCATCCACATGTGAAAATGATGCCCAATCTGTGCCAGTCAGCGCCCACAAATGGGCACTGACTGGCACCATTATGTACCCAAAAAAACAGTGATGCCCAGCAATGCCACCCATCAGTGTCATCAGTGCCACCCATCAGTGTCCAGCAGTGGCACCTATCAGTGCCCATCCATGCCCATCAGTGCCCACCTATCAGTGCCCATCAGTGCCCACCCGTGCCACCTATCCATGCCACCCATAAATACCCATCAGTGCCACCCATAAGTGCCCATCAGTGCTGCCTATGAGTGCCCATCAGTGCCGCCTATGAGTGTCCATCAGTGCCACCTTTAAGTGCCCATCAGTGCTGCATACCAGTGCCACCTATCAGTGCCCATCAGTGCCACCTATCAGTGCCCATCAGTGCCGCCTATCAGTGCTCATCATCAGTGGCGGTCAGTGCCACCTCATCAGTACCTCCTCATTGGTGCCACCTCATCGGTGCCCATCAGTGCCGCCTTATCAGTGCCCGTCAGTGCAGCCATATCAGTGCTCGTCATTGAAGAAGAAAACGTACTTATTTACAAAAAAAAATAACAGAAACAAAGAAAAACTTGTTTTTTTTCAAAATTTTCTGTATTTTTTTATTTGTTGCGCAAAAAATAAAAATCGCAGAGGTGATCAAATGCCACCAAAAGAAAGCTCTATTTGTGGGAACAAAATGATAAAAATTCTGTTTGTGTACAGTGTAGTATGACCACGCAATTGTCATTCAAAGTGCAACAGTGCTGAAAGCTGAAAATTGTTCGGAAGGTAGGGCGGGAAGGTGTCTAAGTGCCTGGTATTGAAGTGGTTAAATACAGTATTTACTACAACTTCAAAATGTTTTCTTAAAACAGTCACATTCAAGGCATGTCTTAAAGAGGAACTGCAGTCTGCTCACATAATTTGTAATAAAAACATTATTGGCATTCTGAAGCTTCCCTCCAACCACTTTGCATATTATTTTATATATACTGTGATTCTGTACTTGCCAAATATGCTGCAGAAATCTCCCTTCACTAAGTCTGGCTGCATCCATTTTAACTGTGGGCAGCTGAAGCTGCTGCCTGTTCACTTCCTGGATTTACACAGACACACAGAGGCACACCTCCAGCTCCGCAGCTCTCATTGGCCCTCTTATTACTCACCCCCCCCCCCCCCGGGCAAACTCTCATGAGAGTGAGAGAGAGAGATGTGCATGATGTTATAAGCCTAGGCTAATGACCAGAAAGAGGAAGTGGGCTGTATAGGGTATTTACTGGCAGAAAAAATATGTTTTACTTTCCAAAATTAAAGCAACAAGGGCAGAAGATTTATTAGATGGAAAGTTGAAAAAAAATTACTAAAGTTACGCTTTAAATAATAACTGTCACAGTTGCTTGTGCTCTGAACCAAACTGTCAAGTCATCAAATGATTGGTATCATAACTGATCGCATGTGCAGCACCATGGCAACTACGGATTAAACAGTGACTAAAGCTGATCATAGATAGATCGAACTTCGGGCCAGTTCAGCAGGGACCGTCCACATTTCGATCCATCTATGTCTGTTCCCACTAGAGAGAAGTAGATCTAATGATCATTTTCTATTGAACAGGAACGTTGGACAATTTTCATTCAATCAGCGCTGCAACCAATTTTTTATTAAAAATCACTAAGGTAGGGAAACAGTAAAGGCCTGTCAAAAAAATAAAAAGAAATTGTACAAGTGAATAATGAACAAAATAGTTCCCCTCATAATATGACTATAGAGGGAACAATTCATTAAAGTGGTTGAAATAGATTCTTATATATACAGTATATATATGTATATATATATATATATATAAACAATATTTTATCATCTAAAAAATAGAAACACAAACAGCCACTATCTCTTAGCAGCATGTAAACTATGTACAGATAGTAATACAAAGCTTACTAAGGTTTTAGACTTTCTTTACTTATAAAATGTGATTTTATTTCTGTCTGTTGTCCCTTTGCAGATTTTACCTCACTTCCTGTCTGGTAAAACCATTGTCAGCTGGACAGGAAGTGAGGGTATATCTCTCTAATGGAGCCACCAGGGTTAGTAATAAACCTGAGAGGGGTACCAATTGTAGCCCTGGGTCTGCAAAGCTCCTTCTGCTGATGTCAGCCACACAGTTTCTCTTCCTCTCTCTGGCTGCCTGTGAGAAAAGGAGCCGCCATGTGGGGAGAGGAGGAGAGAGAGGAGATAGGACACTTTGATAGAACTGCGCTTAACTGAAGTTGAGCCTGCCCACCACCCAGGACAGCAGAGGACACTGTGATTGGCTGCTATGCAGCCTGGCATAGGAAACTGCTGGGAGTCACCTGGAACTATGGGAGATGTAGTCCCTAGGAGAGAACTGCTAAAACCAATGGCCAGTACTCCATACTCATACTCTTATACACATGACCGGAAATTCCGCCAGCAAAAGACCGATGAGAGCTTTTGGTCGGAAAATGCGACCGTGTGTATGCTCCATCTGACTTTTGCTGGCGGAATACCAGCCAGCAAAAGATTGAGAGCAGGTTCTCAATTTTTCGGTTGGAAAAAGTTTTGATCGGAAAGTCCGATCGTCTGTACCCATTCCGACTTGCAAAATTCCTACGCATGCTCAGAAACAATTTAACGCATACTCGGAAGCATTGAACTTAATTTTCTCGGCTATTTCACTTTTGTGTGACCGTGTGTATGCAAGCCAAGCTTGAGCGGAATTCTGTCTGAAAAAACATCCAAGTTTTTTGGAACGAAAATTCCGATCGTGTGTACGCGGCATTAGACCTTCCTGCTGCCTTTGACCAGTGTTAATTTTGGCAGCAAGTTTTGATTTAGTTTTAGTCTTAGGACTAAAATGGCATTTTAGTTTTAGTCCCATTTTAGTCTTCTGCAATTGTTTTAGTGGTATTTAGTAGACTAAATCTCCAGGACATTTAAGTCGACTAAAATAAGTTAAATTGTAATGCATTATTTAAGCATTTCTCTACAATTTCCAAACTCATTATATACTGCTGGAGTGAAAAATCGAATATGTTATTATTTATGGTATTGAGGTATGAACACGCGCTACAGACCAGTGTTAATTTTGACGTCAAATTTCAATTTAGTTTTAGTCTTTTGACTAAAATGGCATTTTAGTTTTAGTGGTATTCTAGTCATCTCAATTGTTTTAGTTTTATTTGTATTTTAGTCGACTAAAATGTTTTAGTCATCGAAATTAACACTGCCTTTGACACAGTTGACCATTCACTCCTCCTCGATAAACTCCACTTCCTTGGCCTCTGTGTCTCTGCTCTTTTCTGGTTCTCCTCCCTCCTATCTCAGTGCACTTTCAGTGTCACATACAACACCATCTCCTCCGCTCCTCTTCCTCCTTCGGTTGGGGTACCCCAAGGCTCTGTCCTTGGGCGCCTCCTATTCTCGCTCTACACCTCTTCCCTGGGCCAGTTGATAACCTCCAATGGCTTCCAATACCACCACTATGCTGACGATACCCAGATCTTTCTCTCCACTCCTCAACTCGCCTCCTCAATCTCCTTGCGTATCACAAACTTACTGAGCGACATATCGGTATGGATGTCACACCACTTCCTCAAAACTCAATCTTTCTAAAACTGAGTACTTGTAATATTTCCCCTCTTCATGACTTTACTATTGAGATCACAGACACAACCATTGGTCCCTCCACACATGTCAGGGTGCTGGGTGTAATCCTAGACTCTGACCTCTCCTTCAGCCTCCACATCCAATCAGAGGTTGTAAACCCCCCCCCCCCCCAAAAAGAACCTGCAAGACAAAGGCATAATGAGCTAGTGTGCATCGCATACTATCTCATTATGAAATACTTACCTTAGAACAGTGCCCTGAATTGGTGCTGGCACACCGCTGATCAGGCGAACTGCTTTCCCGGAGTTACTTTTGGGTTCACAAGCTCTGGCGGTGTCATTGGCCAAAGCCGCGATGAGGTTGCGCATGCGCACGGGAGCCGCCGGTCACAGCACAGGCCCCGAAGTAACGGCATGAGCAGGCTGCTCCTTCAGTGCACATGCGCTGATGACATCAGCTGTAGCGTATATAGTAAATATCTCCTAAACGGTGAAAGTTTAGGAGGTATTTACAGTACCTACAGGTAAGCCTTATTAAAGGCTTACCTGTAGGTACAATTAAAGAGGAAGACTTTACTTCCTCTTTAACCTCCACAATATATCCAGAATTCGCCTCTTCCAGACTAATGACACCACAAAACAACCTATTCACTTCTTGATTCATTTCCCACCTTGACCACTGCAACTCCCTCCTCACTGGCCTACCTTTACACAGGCTATCCCCCCTTCAGTCTATTATGAATGCTGCTGCCAGACTAATAAACTTTACTAACCAATCCTTTACTGCTCTCTGACAATCTCTTCACTGGCTTCCCCTAGCCTACCGTAGAAAAATTCAAAGTACTAACCACAACGTACAAAGCCATCCACAGCTACATCACCAACCTCATCTGCAGATATCGCCCAAATTGTCCTCTCCGCTCCTCCCTGGACCTCCTGCTCTCTAGCTCGGATCCAGTACTTCTCCGGAGCCATTCCTATCCCTTGGAACTCCCTGCCCCAGTATGTCTGGTCAGCTCCCCCTACCTGTCCGCCTTTATTCAAACCTTGAAATCTCACTTATTCAAGGAAGCCTACCCCACCTCCACCTAAGAACTGTACTTGATTTACCTCCATCAGATCATCCCGCACAGCTATTACCTTTTGGACCCCCTTCCCTTTAGATTGTGAGTTCCATGAGCAGGGCCTTACTATTCCTTCTGTATTAAACTGCATTGTAATTGTACTGTCCCCCTTTTTATTGTAAAGCGCTGCGTAAACTGTTGGCGCTATATAAATCCTGTATCATAATAATAATAATGGCGTGTGTATAAAAGTGTTTGGCCAGCCTGGGAGCGAGACGTGGTTTGACCGGAAGTTGCGGGTGGAGCGCAAATACACCCGCACTTCCGGATCGGAGACGCCAGTTATCCAGCCACTCATGGGAACTACTGGGCGAATGGGGAACATGCCGGCCAAGGATCTGCTCATGGTAAGCAGATTCCTCCTATCTTGGGTAGCCCTGGTGTTTTGGGGATGTCACTGGAGGACCATCTGTACATTTTGTTTGATATATAGGGGCATCTTTTGTAACAATGCAATCAATCATACACTGAATGGGAGATGGGAGTGCCTATGAGGATGAGGGGGAGGGGTTATGTGCCCGACCACGCCCACCTGTACACCCTCCCTATAAAAGGAGAGTAGACGAAAATGGGGGGAGACGAGACCATTGCCCGCTTGCAGGCTCTGAGGAAAGGGGTGCTCCCCTGAAACGCGTCAGCCATTCACTAGAGGAAGCATCAGATCCTCCCGGTATTTAAGAATCGAGGTCGGAAGTTCATAGCAGTGGACGTGTTTATCCATCCATGTATTTGCCTTTACCGTGTACTCGTTTGTGAGTAGTAATTTTGCTGTTTTATCTATTTTAATAAAGCCTTTTTAGTGGTAATGCACAAAGGTCGGTGCGCCCTTCTGTTTTTCTTGTTTCCTTAGTGTTTATGAACACCCATTGTTCAGAGGAGGGCTGCAAGATTTTGGACATTACCTTGAGGAATTATACATATATTTTTTCACGAATCAAGAGACTAGACACCAGAGCGCAGGAGAATTTGTTGTGTGTGTATAAAAGCCACACTTTGGCAAGTGTACACCCCAATCAGCTGCCTTTGCATCTTGAGGGGGAGTAGGAAAAACGCAGCCATACTGCCTGTTTTTACTGTCCACCAAGTGCAATTGTTCCCACCCACCTTGATGTTAGTGTAAGCACCCAAATTTTCTAATGATGGGGAACTCCTCATAATAAACACAGAAGGTGTGCAGAACTAGGAACTCAGCGGATGAAGGAAACCCCTCATAATAGGCACAGCAGGTGTGCAGATCCAAGAACTCAGTACAGGAATGGCGGGAGCCCCCTCATAATGGACACACTAGGGTGTAGAGACCCAGGAACTCAGTGCAGGAATGGTGAGAACCCCTTCATAATGGAGACAACAGGCGTAGAGACCCAGGGACTTAGTGCAGGAATGGTGGGAACCCCTCATAATGAACACAAGAGTCGTAGAGACCCAGGAACTCAGTGCAGGAATGGTGGGAACCCCTCATAAGGGCAACAACAGGTGTAGAGACCCAGGAATGGTGGGAACACCTCATAATGGACAAAGCAGGTGTAGAGACCAAGAAACTCAGTGCAGAAATGGTGGGAACCCTTCATAATGGACACAAGAGTCGTAGAGACCCAGGAACTCAGTGCAGGAAAGGTGGGAACCCTTCATAATGGACACAAGAGTCGTAGAGACCAATGAACTCAGTGCAGGAATGGTGGAGACCCTTCATAATGGAGACAACAGGCGTAGAGACCCAGGGACTCAGTGCAGGAATGGTGGGAACCCCTCATAATGGCAACAACAGGTGTAGAGACCCAGGAATGGTGGGAACACCTCATAATGGACAAAGCAGGTGTAGAGACCAAGGAACTCAGTGCAGAAATGGTGGGAACCCTTCATAATGGACACAAGAGTCGTAGAGACCCAGGAACTCAGTGCAGGAAAGGTGGGAACCCTTCATAATGGACACAAGAGTCGTAGAGACCCAGGAACTCAGTGCAGGAAAGGTGGGAACCCTTCATAATGGACACAAGAGTCGTAGAGACCCAGGAACTCAGTGCAGAAATGGTGGGAACCCTTCATAATGGACACAAGAGTCGTAGAGACCCAGGAACTCAGTGCAGGAAAGGTGGGAACCCTTCATAATGGACACAAGAGTCGTAGAGACCAATGAACTCAGTGCAGGAATGGTGGGAACCCCTTATAATGGACAAAGCAGGTGTAGAAACCCAGGAACTCAGTGCAGGAAAGGTGGGAGCCCCTCATATTGGGCACAGCAGATGTGCACACCTGGCATCTGAGCACAGAGCTGCTGGGAACCCTTCATAATGAACACAGCAGGTGTGCAGGCCCGTGAACTCAGTACAGAAATCTCAAAAGAAAGTTCATGAGAGATATTAGAAATGTTTTAACTCTTCAGCATCTACCAAACACTGAAATATCAGTTCTGGGTGGACTGACCCTTTAATACCATGACCCCCCTCCTCAATTTTTCTTCGGTAGCTGTATAATACAGGAAGCAGCTAATGGTAATGTTTAGCCCCATATATCCTCTGTATGTGCACAGGATGCTGCTCGCTGCTCGTCAGACAAAAAGCTGCGTGGTGACAATGACAAGGGGAGGGGCGTCCAATCTCCACCCCGGGACTTGTAATCCAGCTAAAAGTGAAAGCACCATCATAACAACAGCTTACAAGTGACGCTGCTGTAAGTATCTGCACCTAATCAAGATCTAAACTCCATATCATATTTATTTCTCTTGGATCGCCATGTAATCCTTTTTTTTTTTATTTGCGCTCTTCCAGGGCAGCTGTCGCTTCCATAAGAAAAAGGTAAATTCAAATTATTTCTCAAGTATTGCAAAATTAGCTGCTGTTTTATTTTTTTTCCTTTAAATTGTTGATGTATATCTCCCCGATGCCAACAATGTGTATGTTTTATTGTGCGATGAGGCACCCTGGCGGTTACTGAACCAGCCGCCAACAGGGAAATGTCAACCTGTCCCAGCAACGAAAGGGTTAAACGTGTTGTCCGTTGTAGTTTTTGTGTTTATGTATTGTTCCTGTTTTATGGATTGTTTTTACCACTCGGGATGTCATGTGTCAATATTATTCTAGAAAACAGTCATTATCTTCGAATAACACGTCCAGGCCGTAGACTTTGTGTCGGGGAAGTGGCAGGTGACTTGCCACCATCCGTGGAGAATTTTTTTGCTGTAAACAAGGAAGTGGCGGCTGCTCTGAAAAAAAAAACGACATTTGCATTTGAGGATAGGATTATTCTCTGCAGATTAAAGTTGCTCATAAATAGAAGGATCTGATTCATGGACATGGTCGGAGCCTTGGAGGATCTGTCCTTCACCCAACGTGCAGATCTGTTATTCTGTACATAACGGGAGATCATCCTGTTACTGCCTGGCAGGGCAAAATCAAATGTTAGGCTATTTTTCTCTTCAGGTCAAATGTTCTTCATAGAATGAATCAGGAACATACCACAATATGGCCACTAGATGGAGCTAACATAGTAAATACAATTTTTTTCCTATGATCAACAGTGACATCTAGTAGCTGTGTCTGTCAATGAACGTAAGAGAAGTATTATTTATTTCCTATGATCCATAGTGCCCTCTACTGGCCCTAATCAGTTTTTTCCTATTTTATTATTTTCTGTATGAATGAAGAACATTTGACTTGGAGATAACAGCCTAATAACATTTGCTTTTGCCCCATTTGCACAGAACAAATGTACATGCAGTTTCATAAGACAAACAGCTCTGCGTTTTTTTATTATAAATACAAGTGTATGTAAAGGCAAATAGTTTTGTTTTTGTTGGCGTGTTTAGGGGTTGGCTCCTTTGCCATGTTTATATTGCTGCCTGTATCTCCACTGGGAAGATTCACCCCCTCTATTTTTCTCTGCTGCAGTTAGGTAACCCTAAGGCCCCTTTCACACTGGGGCAGTTTTCAGGCGGTACAGCGCTAAAAATAGCGCCTGTATACCGCCTGAAAAAACCGGCCCCATTCACTCCAGTGTGAAAGCCGGCGGGCTTTCACACTGGAACGGTGCGCTAGCAGGACCGCAACAAAAGTCCTGCTAGCAGCATCTTTGGAGCGGTGAAGGAGCGGTGTGTTCACCGCTCCTATACCGCTCCTTCCCATTGAAATCAATGGGAAACCGCGGGGATACCGCCCGCAAACCGCCGCTGCAGCGGCGCTTTGCGGAGGTTTTTAACCCTTTTGCGGCCGCTAGCGGGGGTTAAAACCACCCCGCTAGCGGCCGCATACCGCGGGTAAAACGATGGTAAAGCAGCGCTAAATATAGCGCTGCTTTACCGTCGCCGCCCCGCACCGCCCCAGTGTGAAAGGGGCCTAACAGGTCTTGTCCCCCCCCCCCCCGAGTGCCCCCCCCTGTGTCTGGACAGTGAAATGAGAAGCACTAGATGATTTCACTGTCACTCTGCTCTCTCCAGCTATCAGAATGCTCCTTACACTACAGAAAAGCTGAGTGACTTGTTATATTTCTTCTCCCTCCCTCAGTCTGTGTTCTGGTGTGCAGGGATTGCAAGTAACTGAATTTCATTTCAGGCACTTAAACTGCTTGTGTATTAATGATTACAGACCTGCATCTATTTATGTCTATTTATGTCTTTTATATCTGATTGGAGTTCTGTTTCAAAATCCCTATTGGGTTTTTTCTGCTATCTATGTCCCCAGGGGAGGTTTTCTGTCCTAGAGACACAGCAGGGAATTAGAGGAAATCTCTCCCAGTGTCTAGATTTCATCTTAGAAGGTGGTTGCTCTGGTGACAACTCAAATAATTTGCACAAGCTTTAACTTGTTGGTGTCATTTCAAAATGTTTAATCTGCCGCTTTAATTATCCACTTGCTGACTGTTGTATGTATATGTGGCTTGCCAGTAAGTGGTCATACCAAGATAATGGCTGCAGCTGTAGCTCTCTTTTTACAGTCTTCCCCTGTTTGTCTGTCTCTCTCGCTGTCTCCCCCTGTCTCTCTCCTTAGCTTTTCATTACTCTCTCTCCCCTCCCTGTGTGTGTGTATGTCTCCCTTTCTTGGACTCCCTCATTTTTTGTTTTTTTGCTCTCTCTCTCAAACTCTCATTCTTGATCTTTTTCCTCTCACTAATTTTCTCTCTCTCTCTCTCTCTCTCTCTCTCTCTCTCTCTCTCTCTCTCTCTGACACTCTTGTTCTTTCTCTCTCTCTCTCTTGTTCTCTCTCTCTCTCTCTCTCTCTCTCTCTTGTTCTTTATCTCTCTTTCCCCCTCTCTCGTTCTTTATCTCTCTTTCCTCTCTCTCTTTTCTCTCTCTCTTTCTCTCTCTCTATCTTTTCCTTTCTCTCTCTCTCTCTCTCTCTCTCTCTCTCTCTCACTCTGACTCTCTCATTCTTGCTCTCTCTTTCGTCTCTCTCTCTCAGACTCTCTCATTCTTTATCTCTCTCTCTCTCTGACTCTCTCTGTTCTCTCTCTCTCTCTCTCTCTCTCTCTCTCTCTCTCTCATTCTTTCTCTCTATTTCCCCCTCTCTCTCATTCTTTCTCTCTCTCTCTCTCTCTCTCTTGTTCTTTATCTCTCTTTCCCCCCTCTCTCTCTCTCTTGTTCTTTATCTCTCTTTCCTCTCTCTCTCTCTCTCTCTCTCTCTCTCTCTTTCTCTCTCTCTCTCTCTTTCCCCTCTCTCTCTCTCTCTCTCTCTCTCTTTCCTCTCTCTCTCTCATTCTTTCTCTCTATTTCCCCCCCCCTCTCTCTCTCTCTCTCTCTCACTCTGACTCTCTCATTCTTGCTCTCTCTTTCGTCTCTCTCTCTCTCTCTCAGACTCTCTCGTTCTTTATCTCTCTCTCTCTCTCTCTCTCTCTCTCTGACTCTCTTGTTCTCTCTCTCTCTCTCTCTCTCTCTCATTCTTTCTCTCTATTTCCCCCCTCTCTCTCTTTCTCTCTCTCTCATTCTTTCTCTCTTGTTCTTTATCTCTCCTCCCCCCCCCTCTCTCTCTCTCAGACTCTCTCATTCTCTCTCTCTCTCTCTCTC
Organism: Lithobates sylvaticus; assembly: GCA_028564925.1. Classification (NCBI taxonomy): domain Eukaryota; kingdom Metazoa; phylum Chordata; class Amphibia; order Anura; family Ranidae; genus Lithobates; species Lithobates sylvaticus. The sequence goes on from CM053029.1 coordinate 134,465,566, forward strand.
TCTCTCTCTCACTCTCTCGTTCTTTATCTCTCTCTCTCTCAGACTCTCGTTCTTTATCTCTCTTTCCCCTCTCTCTCTCTGACTCTCTCGTTTTTTCTCTCTCTCTATCTCTCTTTACCCTCTCTCTCTCTCTCTCTCTCTCTGACTCTCTCGTTCTCTCTCTCTCTCTCTTTCCTCTCTCTCTCTTTCCTCTCTCTCTTTTCTCTCTCTCTTTCCTCTCTCGTTCTTTATCCCTCTCCCCCTTTCCTCTCTCTCTCTGACTCTCTTGTTATCTCTCTCTCTCTCTCCTCTCTCTGACTCTCTCGTTCTCTCTCTCTCATTCTCTCTCTCTCATTCTCTCTCTCTCATTCTCTCTCTATCATTCTCTCTCTCAGACTCTCTCTCTCTCTCACTCTCTCAGACTCTCTCTCTCTCTCACAGACTCTCTCATTCTTTATCCCCCTCTCTCCTGTTCTTTATTTCTCTCTCATTCTTTCTCTCTCGTTCTTTATCACTCTTTCCCCCTCTCTATCGCTCTCGCTCCCTCTCTCCCTCTCACTCTCTCTCTCTCTTTCTCTCACTCTCTCTCATTCTCTTTCTCTCTCTCTCTTTCATTCATTCTCTCTCTCTCTCTCTTTCATTCATTCTCTCTCTCTCTTTCATTCTCTCTCTCTCTCTTTCTCTCTCTCACTCTTTCATTCTCTCTCTCTCAGACTCTCTCGTTCTTTATCTCTTTCCTCTCTCTCTCTCTCAGACTCTCTTATTATTTATCCCCCCCTCTCTCCTGTTCTTTATTTCTCTCTCTTTCCTCTCTCTTATTCTTTCTCTCTTATTCATTCTTTCTCTTCCTCTCTCTCTCATTCTTTTTCTCTTTCCTTTCTCTCTCTTTTGTTTTTTTCCCTCTTGCTCTCTCCCCCTGTCTCTCCCTTCCACACCCAGTTCCACCCTGGAGATCCTGTGTAGACGTCCTTATTGTACCTGTACACAGTGATGTCCCCTCCCTTTTCCCTTCATGTAGGTGACAGTTGTAGTGAAATATTCTGCACTGTGTGCTACAGATATCTCACTGAGAGAGACATGCAGTGACACTTCTCCTGCTCCTTTCTTGTATTGCACTGTTGATACCGCCATGACCACTGGACATTTTCACTAAAGTTCCACAGATGTGACAGACTGAACTTTGACAGTATGAAATACACAGCGGCCGGAGGCTGTACCGAGTGGTATTGCTGTTTAGGGTCCTATACATTCAGGGGAGTATGCTAGGGACTCATACATCCCTGAACACACAACCCTGAATGCGAGTACCATTGGGTACAGTGTCCAGCCATTGTGCATTTCAGCCTGTCATAAATTTTTGACACCAGGATTTAATGCACATGAACACCTAATGTGCATGAGACTGTAAAAGACTAAAGCCTCGTACACACGATCAGACTTTCCGATGGGAAATGTTTGATGACAGGCTGTTGGCGGTAAATCCGACTGTGTGTATGCTCCACCGGACAATTGTTATCAGATTTTCTGCAGACAAATGTTGGTTAGCAGGTTTTAAAATTTTCCGCAGGCAAATGTCTGTTGTCAGATTTTCCGAGCGTGTGTACACAAGTCCGTCGGACAAAAGTCCAAAGTACAAACATGCATGCTCGGAAGCAAGGACGAGCCAGAAGCGGTTGGTCTTGTAAACTAGCGCTTGTAATGGAGAATTGACATTCGTGGCGTGGCAAATTAAGAAATCTAGAAATGCAGCGTGATACTGATGAAGTTATTGCAAATTAATTTCAAAGGCTTTTTTTTTCTAGTGATATCAAGAATAATATTATTATGCTTTTTTAGACATGCTATCTGCCATTAGAACTTAACCAAAAAGTGCATTCTATGCATTCAAAAATATAGAAAATATACCAAATCAAATCATTATTCAACCAAAAAAATAATGTCAATGCAATAACTCCAAGGCCAATAATAAATAACACGTTATCTCCCCCGATTCCGCAACATGTCTGGTTGACGAACGGCCGTTCAGAAACGAACTGAAAAGTGCGAAATTAATAGCGCGAATCAACACTTACCAAACTTCTACTAACACGAAATTAGCAGATGGAGTCCAAAGGGTGGCGCTAAAGAGCTGAAAAACCACGTAGTATGTCACTACGTTCGTGTTTGTTGGCCGACAATTCCTTGCTGTCTGTATGCAAGACAAGTTTGGGCCAACGCCCTTCAGGCAAAAGTCCACGCTTTTGTTGGCCAACAATCCGATCGTGTGTACGAGGCTTTAGCCCACAATCTCACGCAGCCACCAGCTCAGGGGAGATCACTACAGTACTAGATGTCTTGTGTTGTGTAAATGACAGCAGCTGGGGGTGCAGGACCGATTATTCACAAAAACAAAAGTCGACAACAGCACACAGCGGCAGCCACTATATTTGTCCTAGATAGAGTAATGTATTCTATCCCTCAGTGCCTGAAACATGTTTTAATGACCGGTATTATACAATGCAGCAGAGTCTGCAGTTGCATTCCTATTCTCAGCTTGATTTCTGTAGTGGTGGAGATGATAAAAATCTAACATAAATATTATAATATATTCACTATATATTCCATAAATATTGAATGAGAGTTTGTATCTTTATCTGGAAATTACTAAGGTTTTGGTTACACTTGTAGTTGAGGGGTTGTATACTTACCAAGGCGCTTTGCAGCACAGCTAGAATTGTATCCCCTGTTGCATTCAGTCAGAAGCACCACCTGCCAAACTCAATACATTCAGGTTCGGTTCACACCTAAACTCAAACCCAAACGCAACGCTGTCCGTCCCTGTTCTCCGTTTAGGGGACGAATCGGGGCAGAATCTTTACCTGAATCCGGCTCTGAAACAGAGGCAAAGATGCACAGTGCGCTCCGCAGTGGCCCCCGGAGACATGTGAACTGGCTCTATAGAGAGCCAGTCATATTCTCCTGCTATGTGAATTGGATCCACCAGAAACCGCATCCAATTCGCATAGGTGTGAACCCAGCCTTAGGCTGGGTCCATATTGATGTGAATTGGATGCAGGGTTCTGGAGACGGTGACGCATTGCACAGGGGTCCTGTGCGTCTTTGGCTCCGTTTCAGGTCCAAATTCAGGCAAAAATTCAGACCTAATTCATCCCTGTAACCAGTGGCGGTGCGTGCATAGAGGGCGCAGGAGCGCCGCCCCCCCTCTCCTGCACCGCTCTATCACCAATAGATAGATTCATGCATTGCATGAATCTATCTATTGTCACCACTGCCGCCCCCTATTCAGGTGTCCGGCCCCTTGTCGGGCGCCGGGCATCTGAATTACAGTGGGGGGGGGGTGTTTCTGGAATCGCCCTATTAGAGCTGTAAAGCTCTAATAGGGGACCTGATTAGAGTGGTGGGCTCTAATAGGCTTCCATAAGTGTAAACAGCGGGCGCACTGCTGTGCGTTCGCTGATTACACAGTATTGTGTTAGAGAAGTGAATACATCGCTTCCCTAACACAGACCCGCCTCTCAGCCAATCAGGTTGCCGGGTTTGTTACCTGTCACCTGATTGGACGCTAGGCGTCCAATCATAGCAGAAGACTGGAGCGCGGGAGAAGATATCGGAAGATGAGGGGAAGATGAGGGGACACCGCGCGCTGCACACCGAGACAAGGTAAGTGCAGAGGGCAGGCAGGGGGCACAGTGGCAGCACTTGAGGGGCACAATGGCAGCACTTGAGGGGCACAGTGGCAGCACTTGAGGGGCACAGTGGCAGCACTTGAGGGGCACAGTGGCAGCACTTGGGGCACAATGGCAGAACTTGGGGCACAATGGCAGAACTTGGGGCACAATGGCAGAACTTGGGGCACAGTGGCAGCACTTGGGGGACAGTGGCAGCACTTGGGGCACAGTGGCAGCACTTGGGGCACAGTGGCAGCGTTTGATGGGCACAGTGGCAGCGTTTGATGGGCACAGTGGCAGCGTTTGATGGGCACAGTGGCAGCGTTTGATGGGCACAGTGGCAGCGTTTGATGGCACAGTGAGGCTGTTTGTTTGCGCCCCCCAAAAAATTTTGAGCACCAGCCGCCACTGCCTGTAACGGAGAACAGGACCCCTGCTGTGAGCCGCATCCGAAGACAGTGTGAACCCAGCCTCAAGTCAATGGACAATGCTGTACTTGCACCGCAAGTCGGCGCAGCGCTGCGCTAATCACAGGCAGTGAGACATTGCCCCGTGGCGCTGCTGCAGAGATCGGGAAATGTCTCGTCAGATCAGGAACTGCCTATGATTAGCGCAGCGCCTTGCCAACACCCTGGCGGGCTCTGCACGTGGAGCATGCGAACACGCCGGAGCTCATCCCTAGTCCACATCACTTGTATTGATGTGAGGATCTTTCAGGCTTTTTTTGTTTTTCATTTAACCCACTGGCTGAACGGGAAAAAACTTTTAACAAGCCCTAAGGGACGAGCGCTCACACGTGCAGCAGTTTACTAACCGGATAAAGTAACATGTTATTACAGAGATTGTAATACTATATTTATTGAGGCAGTACATTACTCAGCAATGGCAGCATGCTTTGAAGACGTAAATGAGATCTCTGTATTTCTGAAGTATACTGTATATTTGTGTGTAATAAGGAGTCTATAGAAACAATGAGCCAGGAGAATTGTATACACAGTGTCAGTTGTCTTCCTAACACTACTTGTCATCACTGCCAACTGGCTGCGGGGTGAAAGGTGATACCGTCTCTAAATGTGTGCAGGGCGTGCTGCTACTGTGTCCCTGGTGCGCGCACACTCGCGCCTTTCTGTTGTGTGATGTTCTCATTTCCGCGTTGAGTTCGGGGATTAGGTCACGTCTGGGGAGAGCAGAAACTGGGCTGACTATGTATCCATGCAAATGCCCAGTCACCATTTGTTTGCTATTTAAATGGCATTTTGCATACGCAGCTGGTAAAATGAAAGATTGTTTGTGTTAGGATCAATCCATGGGAGACGTGTCCTGAATAATATGACCTCATTATTATCAGCCGCTCCGGGAGGTGTATGGATGTTGTAAGCCCTTTAAGAGAAAGCAGTTTTTAGGGCTGCAGTGCATGTGCATTTAATATTAATATAATTAAAATATAAATCTTATAATAAAATAATATCCCCAGGCCATATATAATATATTGCCAGAAGTATTGGGAATTGGGATACCCCTCCAAATCATTGGATTCAGGTGTTCCAATCACCTTCATGGCCACAGATGTATAAAATCATGCACCTAGGCATGCAGACTGCTTTTAAAAACATTTGTGAAGGAATGGATTGCTCTCAGGAACTCAGTGAATGCAAGAGTGGTACCATGATAGGTTTTCCACCTGTGCAATAAGTCCTTCCGTGAAATTCCCTTGCTACTAAATATTCCATGGTCAACTGTTATGCCGCGTACACACGATCAGACTTTCCGGCGGACCATAGTCTGGCGGACATTCCTATCGTGTGTGGGCTCCAGCGGACTTTTTCTTCCCAAAAGTCCACTGGACCTAGATTTAAAACATGTTTTAAATCTTCCCGCCGAAAGTCTACCGGACCTAGTTCCTGTCGGGAAGTCCGCTCATCTGTATGCAGGTCGAACGGACTTTCCAAATGAACGGACTTGCCCACACAGGGAGTAAAGTCCATTCATATTGAACGTAACTCCAGGTACGACGGGACTAGAGAAGGAAGTCAATCTCGGCACTTTCATCGGCGAGATTGACACCTTGCGAGCCCCGTCGCCTGGTATGGATTTTGAGGGTAACTCCCTACGCCGAAAAAACGCTGCTGGGGTCCCCCCAAAGTCCATACCAGACCCTTATCTGAGCATGCAGCCCGGCCGGTCAGGAAAGGGGGTGGGGACGAGCAAATTTATTAGGCAGCTCCGGGGGTCTTCTTCCGAATTCGGGGGTCTCTCTGCGCTTTCCGGACTCTTCTCCTGCTCTCCGGTTGTTTTTCCGGGCTCCTCCGCTATCTTCTTCCAGCTCTTTTACTAGCGTTGGCCTTGTCTTCTGGTTCGTCGTCGCCGCCGTCTTCTTCTTCCTTCTTCCGAAGTTGACACGACGCTCTCTCCCACTGTAATACGGTGGACACGCTGCGTATCGACTTATATAGGCATAAGGGGCGGGGTCACCGGGTGATGTCACCCAGTGACCCCGCCCCTTATGGCGTCACAGTCCCAGCATGCCCCGGATGCAGAGTGAATAGCTACAGACCTCCAAACTTCATGTGGCCTTCAGATTAGCACAACAACAGTGCATAGAGCGCTTCATGGAATAGGTTTCCATGGCCAAGCAGCTGCATCCAAGCCTTACATCACCAAGTGCAATCTAAAGCATCGGATGCAGTGGTGTAAAGCACGCCGCCACTGCACTCTAAAGCAATGAGGACGTGTTCTCTGGAGTGACAAATCACGCTTCTCTGTCTGGCAATCCGATGGACGTGCCTGGGTTTGGCGGTTGCCAGGAGAACCATACTTGCCTGACTGCATTGTGCCGAGTGTAATGTTTGGTGCATGGTTGTTTTTCAGTGGTTGTGCTTGGTTCCATTGAAGGGAACTCATAAGGTGTCAGCATACCAAGACTTTGGACAATTTCATGCTCCCAACTTTGTGGGAACAGTTTGGGGATGGCCCCTTCCTGTTCCAACATGACTACGCACCAGTGCACAAAGCAAGATCAATAAAGAAATGGATGAGCGAGTTTTGGGTGGAGGAAATTGAGTGGCCTGCACAGAGTCCTGACCTCAACCTGATAGAACACCTTTGGGATGAATTAGAGTGGAGACTGCAAGCCAGGCCTTCTGGTCCAACATCAGTGCCTGACCTCACAAATGCGCTTCTGGAAGAATGGTCAAACATTCCCATAGACACACTCCTAAACCTTGTGGACAGTCTTCCCAGAATAGTAATAGCTGCTATAGCTGCAGAGGGTGGGCCAACTCAATATTGAACCCTACGGACCAAGACTGGGATGTCATTAAAGGTTATATGCGTGTAAAGGCAGGTGTCCAAATACTTTTGCCAATATATTGTATGTTATTAAAATGTACCAGTCTGCCCCTGTATTTGTGTTACTGTGTTTCAATGATATAATTGAATAAAAATAATTGAACCAGGAAAAAAAACACAAAAAAAGTATCAATCCTCTTCATTAATATATATGTAGCGCTACCCCTTCGGAGAAACCGCTTAAGTTTGTTCAGTCCTTTACTCTGCCTCTCAACCGCAGTAACAGTCTTAGCCCCCTCTGGCACACCTGGCAATAGTATAAGTGCAACAATCAATGAGAAACACACACGTTATGATAAAACACAGAAATTGTCTTTACTGCAATATTTCTGTGGAAAAGTAACAAACCGTAACAATATATATATGTTCAAGGAATGCAATGGGAGCGCAAAAACTGAGGTTATTATATAGCTCAATAATATATTTAGGCTGCTTTCAGGGAATTCAGAACCTAAGAATAACCCTAAAAGCAGGCACACTTACATGGCAAATAAATCACAATATGGCAATCAGATTGGTTACCTTTTCTCAGGTTGGCTCTATGAGTCCAGGCAGGAGGAGAGCAGAGGAAGGACCCTCCTTGTGTCAGGCCTCTCTCTTCTGTCCCCTGACACCACAGGCCCAACTTTAAACACTTTATTCAAATCAACATGTAATGGCTTAACTTCCTAGATAATCTGTCCCATACAACCACTGCATATACAGAGCCCTGAACATGTGTGTGCGGGTCCGTATGGCACTAGTAGCTTCAGTCCTTTTGAAGAACAGTTAAAACTTTGTGTCTTCAGCTAGCCACTTTGGTTGGTGCACTTAAACTCCTGAATAGCAGGGTCAAACAATACAACTTGCTCGGATTATCAAGTGAAGAAAGCAGGATCTTTCTCAGGAAGGTGAAATGGCAATGGTGTATACAGTGTCCCTGGAAATGGATGACCTTATCCTTTAGCCCTGTGGCACTACAAGTGTCAGCAAGACGACTAACAGCAATGATGTCTGTATACAGTGTCCATTTAACTTCTTCTGTGGTGCAGTGTCCCTGTTTCCTGCAAATGGGCAAAAGCCCTCTCACCCAACCCTGTGGTCAAGGCCCAAACAAACGTCCTGGAACAGCAGGCTCTCCTGGCGACCTGTCTGATCACCTCACACTAGAACGCTTCACTGTCGGTGCAGGTGCACCTGGGATCCCCCTCTCTCAGGCTGGATGTTCCGACTTGCGGCAGAGGCCTAAATTGTGCAGTGAAATCACCTAGGAGACAGCATCTCTCCCTCATGTCTGATCTCTTCCTCCGTCTCGGAATTCTCCTCAGGAAATTAAAATGGAGTCTCTCCTTTCCTGCCCTCAGAGCATGCTGGTCTTTTGTACTACCATACTGTTAAATCTGAATGTGAAACTTGAGTCCTGGAACTACAATTTCCTTTATGCTTTACTCCCTGATGGTAATCACTCTGCTAGACAGGATGTGATGACACAGAGTCTTAGCTGGCACTAGAGGGAAACAGTCTCATTGCAACAATGTTGCAGAGTGTCTTTTGATACTGCGGGTAAGATAGCCAAAAGTATTCACCCTCCTTGACATTTTTCGTGTTTTGTTGCCTCACAACCTGGAATTAACATGGATTGTTTGAGGATTTGCATCATTTAATTTACAGAACATGCACATAACTTTGAAGATTTTTTTTTCTTTTTATTGTGAAGCACACAACAAATAGGACAACATAACAGAAAAAGTCAATGTGCATAACTATTCACCCCCCTAAAGTCAATACTTTGTAGAGCCACCTTTTGCGGCTATCACAGTTCCAAGTCGCTTTGGATAAGTCTCTATGAGCTTGAAAAATCTTACCACTGGGATTTTTGCCCATTCCTTCTTGCAAAACTGCTCCAGCTCCTTCAAGTTGGATGGTTTGTGTTTGTGAACAGCAATCTTTAAGTCTGACCACAGATTTTCTATTAGGTTGAGGTCTAGGCTTTGACTAGGCCATTCCAACACATTTATGTGTTTCCCCCTTAAACCACTCAAGTGTTGCTTTAGCAGTGTGTTTGGGGTCATTGTCCTGCTGGAAGGTGAACCTTCGTCCTAGCCTCAAATCACACACAGAATCGTACAGGTTTTGCTCAAGAATATCCCTTTATTTAGCACCATCCATCTTTCCCTCAACTCTGACCAGATTTACCAGTCAGAAAGTAACAAGGGGAACTCTGGACAGCCGCACACTAGACGAAGATGAAAATCAAATGGATTTATTTAAAAACAGGAATCGCATCAAAGTCCAAAAACACAGCAAAACAGGGAAGGGGGGGCACACAGCTGACGCGTTTCACGCTAAATACAGCGATTACTCATAGCTGAGCTATTAATAAAGCGCTGTATTTAGCGTGAAACGCATCAGCTGTGTGCCCCCCTTCCCTGTTTTGCTGTGTTTTTGGACTTTGATGCGATTCCTGTTTTTAAATAAATCCATTTGATTTTTCATCTTCGTCTGGTGTGCGGCTGTCCAGAGTTCCCTTTGTTACTTTCTAACTACCTTGTTATTAGCCTGCACCTGGAGCTCCACACTAGGAGTAGAAGCATTCGCCTTGAAGGATCCCTCTGGAGCGGTGGTCATCTCTCTCCAGATTTACCAGTCCTGACTGCTGAAAAACATCCCTACAGCATGATGCTGCCAACACCATGTTTCACAGTGGGGATGGTGTTCTTTGGGTGATGTGATGTGTTGGGTTTGCACCAGACATAGCATTTTCTTTGATGGCCAAAAAGTTCTATTTTCGTCTCATCAGACCAGAGCACCTCCCTCCATACATTTTGGGAGTCTCCCACATGCCTTTTTGCAAACTCAAAACGTGCCATTTTGTTTTTTGCTGAAAGTAATGGTTTTCTTCTGGCCACTCTGCCATAAAGCCCAACTCTATGGAGCGTACGGCTTGTTGTCGTCCTATGTACAGATACTCCAGTCTCTGCTGTGGAAGCTCCTCCAGGGTTACCTTAGGTCTCTGTGTTGCCTCTCTAATTAATGCCCTCCTTGCCCGTTCCGTGAGTTTTGGTGTGCGGCCGTCTCTTGGCAGGTTTGCTGTTGTGCCATGTTCTTTCAATTTGTTTATGGTAGATTTGATGGTGCTCTTAGCGATCATCAAAGATTTGGATATTTTTTTTATAACCTAACTCTGACTTGTCCTTCTCAACAACATTGTCCCTTACTTGTTTTGAGAGTTCCTTGGTCTTCATGGCAGTGTTTGGTTAGTGGTGCCTCTTGTTTAGGTGTTGCAGCCTCTGTGGCCTTTCAAAAAGGTGTGTATATGTAATGACAGATCATGTGACACTTAGATTGCACACAGGTGGACATCATTTCACTAATTATGTGACTTCTGAAGATAATTGGTTGCACCAGAGCTTTTTATGGGCTTCATAACAAATGGGGTGAATACATACGCACATGCCAATTATCATTTTTATATTTCTGAAAAATAGTTTTATGTATATATTTTTCTAATTTTACTTCACCAACTTAGACTATTGTGTTCCGATCCATCACATATAATTCAGATTAAAAAAACACTGAACTAAAGGCTGTAATGTAACCAAATAGGTAAAAAGCATAGGGGGTGAATACTTTTGTAAGGCACTGTATATATAAATATATATATATATATATATATATATATATATATATATATATATACTGTAATGTGTATGTGTTTAAACATTGTGTCTTCATTAGAAGTGCTCAAAATGAATGGCACCACAGTGTGTGAGTTGTGATACTGCAGGTATAGGTCCTATCCAAGAGCAAAAGTAGTGAACAGCAAGCCACACGAACAATCCTGTACATCAAAGAGATAATAGCAACCTCAGTCTATCGTCGCCTCGGCCACAAACCAACGCGTTTCACCCTGCCTACGGAGCTTTGTCATGGCAAGGCGAAACATGTTGGTTGCTGGGACAGAGATAGACTGAGGCTGCTTTTATCTCTTTGATGAACACACGGTGTGCAGCTTGCTGTTCACTACTTTTGTTCTTAGACACTGCAAGCAGGTTAGATGGACTCTCTACCCAGCCTGCACCCTGGATAGAATCCACTGGACATGGTTATATAAGCCGGAGCGGGGAGCTGAAGCTTTTACTAGGTTCCCAGATAGGCCCTACACCTGATATTGAATTTATCCATGTGTGTTATAAACACAATATATAAAATGATTAGTCACATTTGCACATCTTGTTACCATTCATTTCAACAACAATTCTCCCATAAGATTTTATGGGCATTTAAAATATTTTATTCATGTTATTTACCTGTAAAAGCCTCTTCTGTGTAAACCTCCAAAAGCCCCAAGACTAATGCTGGGTGCTGCCATTTTGAATCTAATGTCAGCAGCCCCAGCAGATTCAGAGCTGTCACTCAAGTGACACTCTACAGCACAGGTGTCAAACTGGCAGCAATCCAGCTGTTGCGGAACTACAATTCCCATGAGGCATTGCAAGGCTGACAGTTACAAGCATGACTCCCACAGGCACCTGTAGTTCCACAACAGCTGGAAAGCCGCCAGTTTGACATCCCTGCTCTACAGTATTTAACATCACTCCTCCCTGGTTATATAGGGAGGTGAGGGAAGGAGCTGGGCCAGCACAGACAGTAATTAGACACTCCCAGAAGAGGAGAGGGCTATGATGTGCAAGGAGGGAGGTGGCTGTGCTAGATAATAGTCTCTTCCTGGAGTAATCACATTTTCTAGCAAGTTCAAAGACACATGGCAAGTGAATAAAAAAATATTTATGGAAATAAAAGCACTGCAAATAATAATTTAAAATACTTGATTCTCCTTTGCTTTTGACTGAAATATCAATGACAATTACCACTGTGCCTGATTGTTTGAATTATTACTAACCTCTCACAAACATGTACAATCTCCTTTTACATCTTCTATCAACTATGTAGTACAAGGACCTTTCTGATCACAACAAATTTAGCTGGTTGTTTAGGATTGTCCTCATACTCATAGGTGTGCGCACAAGGTGTGCCAGCAGTGCCTGGGCACACCCAATCACCCTGTTTTGTGCAGATTCCCCCTGCTGCTTGGCTTCAGAAAAAGAGACTAAGGAATCTATGTCCCCAGTCCCTTTCTCTGTCCAAAAGTGAGACATCAGGGGTCTGTTTAGACCCCTGATATTTCACCAAAGCACCCCAATGGGCCTCCTAAAAAAAATGTAAATAAATATAATAATTTTTTTTTTAATTAAACAATTTAATAAAATGGTAAGTAATAATAAAATAAAAAAATATAAAAAAATAAAACTACTGACACCAATCTCTGCCCTACTGACACTGTCCACTGCTCTACTGACTCTGTTCATTGCCAAATATTTAGGCTGAAATCGGACCTGAAACAGTGAATGGAGGCGCATCGGACCCCTGCTGTGAGCCGCTGCATTCTCCAGTGTGAACCCAGCTTCAGCTGGTGCCCAAGGATGGCTTTTGTAATGATAAAGCTCTCAGCTTTTCTGAAAAACTATACTGTTATTGGACAGTGTGACATGTCAGGAATGTTTTTTTTCAGACATTTAGCCTAGGTTCACATTGCTGTGGGTTAGAAAGTGTGCAAGTTCAGCTGAACTCGCACGATTTCAACCTGGCAATGCAGTCCAACTTCGTGCGATTTGCAGACATCTGTGTAGGTTTCTGCACAGAATTCTATACAAATCGACTCCCAAAGTTGCCAAAAGTAGTACAGGAACTACAGTCCTTTGAAAAAGTATTCATACCCCTTGAAATTTTCCACATTTTGTCAAGATACAACCAAAAACGTAAATAATTGTGAAGTGGAAGGAAAATTATAAATGGTTTTCAATTTTTTTTTACAAATAAATATGTGAAAAGTGTGTTGTGCTTTTGTATTCAGCCCCCTTTACTCTGATACCCCTAACTAAAATCTAGTGGAACCAATTGCCTTCAGAAGTCACCTAATTAGTAAATAGAGTGCACCTGTGTGTAATTTAATCTCAGTATAAATACAGCTGTTCTGTGAAGCCCTCAGAGGTTTGTTAGAAAACCTTAGTGAACAAACTGCATCATGAAGGCCAAGGAATACACCAGACAGGTCAGGGATAAAGTTGTGGAGAAATTTTAAGCAGGGTTTAGGTTTTATGCCTCGTACACACGACCGGTTTTCCCGTCGGAATAAACTCTGAAGGTTTTTCCGACAGAGTTCCGCTGAAACTGTCTTGCCTACACAAGATCACACAAAAGTCCGACCGTCTAGAACGCAGTGACGTAAAACACGTACAACGGGACTAGAAAAGGGAAGTTCAATAGCCAGTAGCCAATAGCTGCCGTCTTGTACTTGCTTCAGAGCATGCCTTGTTTTTGATCCGTCGGAACAGCATATAGACGAGCGGTTTTCGCAATAGGAATTGGTTCCGTCGGAAATATTTAAAACATGTTGTATTTCTAGGTCCGTCAGAACTTTAAAAAAAAAAGTCAGATGAGGCATACACACGATCGGAATATCCAATGAAAAGATTCCGTCTGCCGGAAAGTCCGACCGTGTGTACGCGGCATTAGAAAAATATCCCAAGCTTCGAACATCTCACGCTGCACTATTCAATCCATCATCAGAAAATGGAAAAAGTATGGCACAACTGCAAAGCTACCAAGACATGGCCGTCCAGAGAGCATTAATCAGAGAAGCAGCCAAGAGGCCCATTGTAACTCTGGAGGAGCTGCAGAGATCCACAGCTCAGGTGGGAGAATCTGTCCACAGGACAACTATTCGTCGTGCACTTCACAAATCTGGCCTTTATGGAAGAGTGGCAAGAAGAAAGCCATTGTTGAAAGAAAACCATAAGAAGTATCCGTTTGCAGTTTGCAGGAAGCCATGTGGGGGACACAGCAAATATGTGGAAGAAGGTGCTTTGGTCAGATGAGACCCAAATTTAACTTTTTGGCCTAAAAGCATAACGCTATGTGTGGTGGAAAACTAACACTGCACATCACCCTGAACACACGATCCCCACCGTGAAACATGGTGGTGACAGCATCATGTTGTGGGGATGCTTTTCTTCAGCAGGGACAGGGAAGCTGGTCAGAGTTGATGGGAAGATGGATGGAGCCAAATACAGGGCAATCTTAGAAGAAAACCCTTTAGAGTCTGCTAAAGACTTGAGACTGGGGCGGAGGTTCACCTTCCAGCAGGATAATGACCCAAAACATACAGCCAGAGCTACAATGGAATGGTTTAGATAAAAGAATATTCATGTGTTAGAATGGCCCAGTCAAAGTCCAGACCTAAATCCAATTGAGAATCTGTGGCAAGACTCGAAAATTGCTGCTCGCAGACGCTCTCCATCCAATCTGACAGAGCTTGAGCAATTTTGCAAAGAGGAATGGGCAAAAATGTCACTCTCTAAATGTGCAAAGCTGGTAGAGACATCCCTAAATACTTGCAGCTGTAATTGCAGCAAAAAGAGGTTCTACAAAGTATTGACAAATGCACGCGTTGAAAACTATTTTTCATTTTCCTTCCACTTCACAATTATGTGCTGTGACGGATCCTGTACTCAAGGTGTCCGCCGTAAATGCTTCCTAAGTCCTGGAACATGAGTCCAATGGATCTGGCTATAGGAACCCCCAAGAACTAGACAACACCAGTCTTGGAGTACATCAGGAATAGCTTTTATTTGAGATGTCACACACATATATACAGCCGGATGACTAAAAACCTAACCTAATTAGCATGAGCTAATTATCTAAATCAACACTGGACTCCTTCATTCAATTGCAGGGTTAATTAGCACATACAACAATCGGTGAAATACTCTTTAGAATCTGTGTCAAGCCAGACTACTCATTTGCATTATACAAGACAACAGACAGGTGGCTGGAGTTGATGATATTAGCATCTGACATGTCCAGAGTCTATGTGTCTGGACATGGACCTGAATCCAAGTAAAACCAGCTCAGCGGTCCCCAGGCATACAGCTCACAAACAACACCGTTCCCCCAAATGCCAGGGCACATGATCGCAAGGCAAGAGGCTTGCATTACGTCCCCTCCAACAGCCTCTGTCCCGGCTAGGTCTGTCACATGTGCCACTTTGTGTTGGTCTATCACATAAAATCCCAATAAAATACATTTACGTTTTTGGTTGTAACATGACAAAATGTGGAAAATTTCAAGGGGTATGAATACTTTTTCAAGGCACTGTACTTTTGGGAATTGGTGCCATTGCTGGCAAAAGCTGTCGATTTGGCATGCGATTTGACATGTGGAATCTCATGCCAAATCGTAGCAATGTGAACCTAGGCTTAATGCTAATAAAACACGTTTTAATATATAGTATAGGAATAGATGTACATTAGGAATTCTGCTTATGACTGTACAATACTGTACATCATATTCCATGGGCTCCCTTCTCTTGCTGTCCGCTCTGGATTTTGGTGTGAAAAGACCAATTTAATGTGATCTTTTAATAAACAGGAAGTTGGAGGTGATTGCGACGGTTTTGCCTCCAGGTACTTTCTGTCTGCATCTGCTGTAACTGTAAATTTATTTTGCGTGTGTGAGAGATTTATAGCCTGCAAGGCAACTACACTGTTTATTTATCTCAGCATCTATAGTACTGAACGTTCCATTCTGTCATCATATGAACAAGGTCCAATCCAAGGGGATGTAAACACCATTCAGTGACTCGCCATGTCCAATATCGGATAAAATGGACATGTTCTGGGCCTGAAGCCATGGAGCAAAGGAGTGAAAGCAGATAACGTCTGGCTATACAGGATATTAAAATATATCTGACAGGAGAAGAACAGAGGTTACTACTGGTCTTTTGAAAATGCATTCTGCCTGGCAGTCATACCTGCTGTAATGGCTTCTATGAGTTGTGAGTCACTGACTTGCAGAACATGCACTCAGCCAGGGAAGTCAAAACAAAATTTGAAGTCCATATATGCAAACTTTCATTCACTCAGGATTTAGTATCGAAGCCATTAGTTCAGCATGACAGCCAGGAAACTAGCATATCTGCGCATAATGGAGCAGTAGGGCCCATTCACATACATTACATGCATTGGTACACTGCCATTTAGCAGTGGGTTGGGAAGAGGGTTAGTTGGAAACTTTCAGGGCAAAATAACAAAAGTCTCTAGGCTCTGTTTCCACTTGTGCAACTTATCCTGCGACTTGGGACTGCAAAGTCGCATTACAAGTCGTACCCCATGATTTCCAATGGGTACCGTTCATATCTGTGCGACTTCAAGTCGCACGACTTCAAAAGTAGTCCCTGCACTACTTTGGTCTGACTTTGATGCGACTTGAGGTCCATAGACCTCAAGAATACACAGACCTTGCTTCAAGTCGCATAAAAAACGCAGCACAAATCGCGCGACTTTCAGGTCGCAATATGGAAACCTAGGCTTAGGGTAAGTTTAAAACCAAGTGCACTTATTCTTTTTTTTCCTCCCTTCCATGGTCTAACCTAGCCTTCCCTGCCCCCAAATTTATACTGATCCCAATCCAACAGTCGGCTCCTCCAGTGTTTATTTACATTCAATGCCAAAAGTTTGCAGTGTCCCGGCTGCACCTGCATAATAGCTCCCTATGGAATCCTATGCGGCCTTTAGACGCAGACATATAAACGTCTCTGCTGATATACTGCGCAGGCGTGGCCAGCAGTCTGCAGACTTTCATTGCAGATTGTAAATGAGCACCAAAGTCTGTGACCGTTGGATCAAAGTCAGTATAAGCTGGGCAGAGTGGGTTAGGTTAAAGATGAATTCCAGGTATGGGTATTTTATACATAAGGTCATTGCTCCAACTTGAACCAATGTAACTATCAGTGGCGGCCCGTCCATTAGGGGCGCATGGGTGCCGCCCCCCCATCAATGCGCCCAGCCCCCTAATCTACACGCAGGGTGCTGGATGCATGGATTCCAATGGGGAGGGTGTTTTTTTTTTTTTTTTAAGCACATGGCTTTGAAGCTTCATAGGCTTCAAAAAAGATTGGGCTTGGTGTGCAGTGCGGGCTGGAGCAACCGATGGAGCACCAGCCGCCACTGGTAACTATGTATATACTATACCTGACTGATGCCCCTGGAAGCTGGAAATCACCATTCTCCGAATGGTGCCCATGCCGAGCAGGTGACCTCCTGTGATCAGAATGTAGCAGAGCAGCTGCTCGGCACGGGACCTAGAAGCAAGTGAAGATCATTGGAATAAGGCCCCTTTCACACTGGGGCGGGAGCGGCGTCGGCGGTAAAGCAGCGCTATATTTAGCTCTGCTTTACCGTCGTTTTAGCCGCGGTATTCGGCCGCTAGCGATGCGGTTTTAACCCCCGCTAGCAGCCGAAAAAGGGTTAAAACCCCCCGCAAAGCGCCGACGCAGCGGCGCTTTGCGGCAGTATTGCTGCGGTATTACCGCGGTGTCCCATTGATTTCAATGGGTAGTAGCGGTATAGGAGCGGTGAATACACCGCTCAAAGATGCTGCTAGCAGGATTTTTTTGACCGTCCTGCTAGCGCACCGCTCCAGTGTGAAAGCCCTCCGGCTTTCACACTGGAGTGAATGGGGCCGGATTTTTTCAGGCGCTGTACAGGCGCTATTTTTAGCGCTGTAGCATCTAAAAAAACGCCCCAGTGTGAAAGGGGCCTAATGGTGTCTTCTTCAGGTATTTTCAGGGGCCTTGGCCAGGTATGATATACTGTACACATAGTTAACGTTGGTCCAAGCCTGTATAAAACATCCATACCAGGAATTCTTCTTTAAGACAGGGCAGGGAGACAAAAAGGATAAGTGCACCAGAGTAGACTTCCTGACCGTAGAACAGTCACAGGGTTTGCTGAATGTAAATCGATTGCATGAAGGGGCTCTTTAAGGATCAGTGGTGGGGATTGATGTGAACGCTCTGTGTTTGGATCATGAGTTCAGTTTAATGTGAACCCTCTCAGCTGACATGACGTGTGATCTGGGGACAGCGGATAACACAATGGCCGCTTCTGTTTTAGCCTGTGGGAAGAAGGCAATTAGAGTGACAGGTGTTCAGCGACGTGCAGAATAGTCTTTGTGCTGCAAAGCTGTGTACATGTCTGGAGACAGTCCATGGCCAGATAGCAGCACCCTCTGCTCCACACACAATACACCTTATTTCCTAACAAAGAGCAAATGTGCCCAGAAATAGAATTCATTTTATTGTCTGATGACATCTATACAGTCTAATTACCTGGAGATGGATTTACGTACAGACAAAGCAGACAGGAGGGGAGGGAGGGTGCAGCATATCGGCCACTTGTTGCATATTTATTTTGTTTAAAAAAAAAAAAAGCTGGCCTATTGGGGCTCATTCACCCTGTCCGATGAGTTGCAATGATCTGCAAACATTAACCCAAGCTCAAGGCGGGGGTACACAGCACAACCTTTATGGTGTGGTGCAGAGAGTTGAATTTGTCTTGTCAGCTTTTTTTTTTACTTTTAAAAAATAAATGTCATGGCTGAGAGTAGGGGAGGTCCGTTGTCTGATAATATATTTGTATGTTAGAAAGGCCACTTTTTTGCACCCCTCTGATTTTGGTATTGCTTTTTTGTTTTCGTAGACAAGGCTTACCGGTCTAAATCTAAGCTCCACCCATATGCCCTCCCCATTTCTGTAAGATTGACAAATGAGGATATTGTTATTGTACAGCGGGCTGGTTCACACCACAAAAACACACTCCAGATCCGTTCTGGATGCATTTCTGAATGCGCCTTTTTGGTGCGTTCCAGTGCATTTTTTTTCTTCTTTTTCTCCTGTATTTTTTTTTCACTGTACTGGAGTCCGATGCATTTTTGATTCATTCCAGTGCATTTTTGATGCATTTTACCGTGTTCCAGTACAGTCCAGTGCAGGAAAAATGCAGCATGTTCTACTTTTTTTTTCTGGAACTGGAAAGTCCCGTAACTGACTGCACTGTTGTATTGCTACCATCCCCTCTGTTATAACAAATGATGTGCCCCACTGTCTAAAAAATCCACCGCTAAATACCTTATTTTATAGCGCCGATTAGCGCTCATGTGTCCGGCCGTCTCTCTCCTCTCTCGAGCTGACAGGAAAGCGGGGATTGCCAAGAAACCCCCCGCCAAGAGGAGAAGAGAGGAGAGGGAGATGGACGGTCATGTAACTGTATAAAATAAGATATTGGCAGATTTTTTAGAAAATGCATACAGCGGGGCACATAATTTATTATAACAGAGAGCATTGTAAAAACGAAATGATCTTGTGATACCAGCAGGAATGGGGGGCAGCTCTGGTACCAGCTGGCAGGCAGGGAGGGGAGCGGGGAGGAGGACACAGGAGCAGATAGGAGAGCAGGGCTGTGGATGACGGAGGTACGTGTAAACTGACCACGGTGTCAGGGCTCAGCAGCCATGAAATACCGTAAGTATAAGTAAGTAAATAAGTATAGCCAGGCAGGATCAGCCAGGTATTTCAGGTGATAGAAGGGGCCAAATTACACAGCACAATTTTGGGTTAACCAACGCTTTAAATACACAGCTGAAACAAAAAAATTGGAGATTTATATTAATGGTAAAAGGCTGTTGAGCCAGTCTGGAGACCCTGCCAGACAGAGTAGCCATGTCCTCGACCTCTGCCATGGATTACATTGCAGTTGAGTGATAAGTGTGATCCCGGACAAACCCCCGACCTGTGGTTAGCCCACATGTGGTCATACCTGTGCTCTTCCCTCCTACAAGCATGTTTTAAATGCATAGTCTGAGAACACTGTGCAATGTAGAAGATCCCTGATTGACTCAAAATGCTTCCCCTACATGTATATTTTGTGCTGCTGTGCAGAGGAATACAGGTAGTTCTTATCAGAACATATTCAGGTATTAATACACGCTCTATGGAAAATACATACATTTTTTTTATTTTTTTTTATTGAAAATCAAAACTCAGTAAACTTTATATACATTTTCCTAAATTTTAGCTTTAACGTGATGACTTTGTGTTTTTTGCAGACATGTCCCAACACATCTCAGGAAATATAACATCTAACTGTTATGTTGGCTCCCACAGCCACGTAAACAGACGGCAACAGTCCCTCCTCAGCTTTGATACCTCCAACCTCAGGTATGTCCTCATCACATCATTGCTATAGGCAATAGGCAATGCTATAGGGAATCCCTAATGGAAGCTGACATTCTCTGTCTCCTGGGCTGTACTGATTCTCTTGCTGTTGTCTTCTGTACAATGACTAGGAATGGTTATGTGGCTAAGCTTCTCTCTCAGGCTTCTCACACAGGCATTTTGCTTTCTCACAAACTTCTCTTTTAAGGACAACTTTTTAGAGTTAAACAAATCAAAAAACATCTAATGCCATCAAAGGATCTATGGCGTAGGGCTGAAGTCCAGACGCCCACTTTGTATAAATCTAGGCTTTATATCTGCAGTCAGATTTAGCAAAATGCTTACAGGGTTTTAAGGACAAACCTATGCCTCTGGTCAGTGTTCTTCTCTGCTATACAGAAATACCTGCATATTCACAGGGTTTAGGTGATAGTCTACAAAGTACCATAGTTACTAGCTATAAAGGAGAGGCCTGGATGTATAGCAATACCTGGATGTAAAATTAAAACCTGCAACAGGCTTCCTGTTTTGTATTATTATTATTATACAGGATTTATATAGCGCCAACAGTTTGAGCAGCGCTTTACAATATGAGGGCAGGCAGTACAGTTACAATACAATTCAATACAGGAGGAATCAGAGAGCCCTGCTCGATAGAGCTTACAATCTAGAAGGGAGGGTCAAGTGAAACAAAAGGTAATGACTGTGGGGGATGAGCTGATGGAGAAAATTTAAATAAGGTTGTTAGGTGTGGTTAGGATAGGCTTCTCTGAAGAGGAGGGTTTTCAGGGGTCGTCTAAAAGCTAATAGAGTAGGAGATAATCGGACAGGTTGGGATAAGGAGTGCCATAGGATTGGAGAGGCTCTGGAAAAGTCCTGGAGGCAAGCATGGGAGGAGGTGACGAGGGAGCTAGAGAGCAGGAGGTCTTGAGAGGAAAGAAGAGAACAGTTTGGTTGGTCTTTTGAGACTAGGCTAGTGATGTAGCTGGGGGCTAAGTTGTGGATGGCCTTGTAAGTTGTTGTTAGTATTTTGAATTAAATTGGAGTGGAAGCCAGTGGAGGGATTGACAGAGAGGAGTAGCAGACACAGAGCGATTGATAAGGTGGATGAGTCTGGTAGCAGCATTCATGATAGATTAAAAGGGGGATAAACTATGTAGAGGTAAGCCAATAATAAGGGAGCAGTTGAGGTGAGAGATGATCAGGGAGTGAATTAAGAGCTTTGTTGTGTCATTGGTTAGAAATAGGTGTATCTTGGAGATTTTGTGGATGTTGAGGCAGCAAGATTTGGACAGTGATTGAACCTGGGGCTTAAAGTAGAGTTCAGAGTCCAGGACTACACCTAGGACCTTGGCATGCAGGGATGGGCTTATAGTTGTGCCATTGACTTTGACAGAGAGTAGGGGAAGGGGCACGTGGGGGAGGAAAAATTATAAGTTCGGTTTTGGATAGATTGAGTTTGAGGAAGTGGTGTGACATCCAGACTGATATCTGTTAGTAAATTAGTGATACGTGAGAGACGAAGGGAGTGAGCTGAGGGATAGAGAAATAGATTTGTGTGTTGTCAGCGTAGAGATGGTATTGGAAGCCGTGGAAGGCTATCAGCTGACCCAGGGAGGAGGTGTAGATTGAAAATAGGAGAGGTACAAGAACAAAACCTTGGGGGACCCAAACAGAGAAAGGAAGAGGAGAGGAGGAAGTAGAATTGTAAGTAACGCTAAAGGTGCGGTTGGATAAGTAGGAAGAGAACCAGCAAAGAGTACAATCACAGAGACCAAAAGCGTGGAGTTTTTTGAGGCGGAGGGGTGGTCAACCATATCAAAGGCAGTAAAAAAGGTTTAGTAGTAGAGTACAGAATAGTGTCCATTGGTTTTGGCCGTTAGTTTGTTAGTTTTAGGAGAGCAGTTTCTGTGGAGTGTTGAGGACGAAATCCAGACTGAAGGTGATCAAGAAGGCTATTCTCAGCAAGGTGGTCGCTCAGTCAGTTGTAAAAAGGGAACTGTAGGACTCCATTTAAATATCAAACTGTTAAAGCGGTGTTTCACCTTAAATTTTTTTTTTTTAAAAGTCAGCAGCTAAAAAAAAAAAAGTAGCTGCTGACTTTTAATAAGTACACTTACCCTCCCAGGGCGAGCGAGTCTAATTTGTGAATGGGGAACGCAATGTGTTGTGGGACACAGTTCCCATAACACACCACGCCCCATTCACTAAAAGACGGAAGGAGAGAAGATCACCGCGGCACTGGAAGAGGCAGATTTTTTTTTTTTCATTTTAAATTGTTATTAACATTTTTTTAAAGTTTTTTTTTTTCAGGGTGTCCCACCACTTTAAATTTGGTCTTGCAGAGATGCCTCTACTTATGCAAAAAGTATAACCAGGATGCATTATTGGAGGCAGCATGTTTTTATACACCGGGCTATTATTCAACATTACTGACCACTAAACAACAGAGTTGGCTAAGGCTGGCCATACATGTTCAATTCTCTTGCACAATTTTCCTTGAGACTTACGGTACCTTAAACGACGTAGTGCATGGGCCTGCCTAATTGGATACAATTGAATGTTGTTTAGTTATGACCTCATATTATATGGTTTTTGGTAAATCTAAAGGAAAATTTAACATGTATGGCCAGCCTTAAGCCTTGTACACACCCTTAGATTTTTGGATGACCGAACATCCGTTTTTTTGTAGCATGCTAGTCTCATGTAGAAAGTGAAGAGGTTACTCTCAATACGAAAATTTTCGTACGACAGAATACAACATCAGAAGTGACATAATGCGTTGAACAGTTTTGTATGTATTCTTTCGTTTCTGAGCATGCGTCTTTTTTCATACAAAAACCATACTAATGAAATGAAAATCGGACGTTGAGTTCACATCCGCCAAAAATGTTATAGTCTGCACATGCATCTTTTGTCTGACGAAAAAGCGAAATCGACTGTCAAAAGTACCGTACTAACGATCCGAAAATCGGCAGACAGCTCAATGTACAAATTTTTCCATCCAATTTTTGTATCGTGTGTATGGGCCTTTACTCTAGCTACAAAAAGTCTTGTTATTTTTCTGAGCAGCCTTTGCATCCCTGTCTCTGCAGTTCTTTTTTTGTGCGTAAGACAAGGGCAAAAAAAAATAAACATTTCCACAAATTGTACACTTCATGGCTTCATGTGCCTCTTTATTAGGGATGGGCCCGGTGCTCGATTCGAACCCACGTTCGAATCGAGCACCGTGCGTTTGCCCGTTGGGCGAGCCCAGAACTATTTGGGCCGTTCGCATCACATTCGTGTGATGCGAGCGGCCCGCAATGCATTGCGGCCGGCGCAGTGCATTGCTGGCTGATGATTGGCCAAGCATGCACTGTGACCCCGCATGCTTGGCCAATCACAGCACCGGAAACTAGGAGAGCAATAATTGGCTACAGGCAGGACGCCTGTAGCCAATTAAAGCTCAGGGGCTTTAGTACACGCCCCACTCTATAAAAGGCCGCCACGCCGTCGGCCCAGGGCACATGTGTTCCGGCTTTTAGAAGAGCAGTCTGCTGATAGATTTTCTTCTTTGCTAAACCATTGCTGACTCCTGACCTGAGTCATTCAAATCATTACTGATCATTGCTGCTGATTGCACAAAATTGTGATATTATCTGCTGCTGGGGGTTAGTCTGGTGTGTGCGTGCTGTTAGTATAGCATTGCAGTAGCACCAATCGCAGTGCTGTTAGAACAGCATTGCACCCCAACTTCTGTCCCAACCTTCTGTCCCATCCCAGACAGGGATTTATAGGAGCCATATTGTGTTTGTGTCAGCACACATAGGAGCTAGTGTGTGTGTTGTGAGCACACATAGGAGCTCTATTTCTTCTTCATCACACATAGTACCTCTAGTGTGTTTGTGTCAGCACCCACAGGACCTATAGTGTGTTGTGAGCACACATAGGACCTATATTTTTTGTCAGCACACATATTACCTATAGTGTGTTTGTGTCAGCACCCACAGGACCTATAGTGTGTTGTGAGCACACATAGGACCTATATTTTTTTGTCAGCACACATAGTACCTATAGTGTGTTTGTGTCAGCACCCATAGGACCTATAGTGTGTTGTGAGCACACATAGGACCTATATTATTTTGTCAGCACACATAGTACCTATAGTGTGTTTGTGTCAGCACCCATAGGACCTATAGTGTGTTGTGAGCACACATAGGACCTATATTTTTTGCCAGCACACATAGTACCTATAGTGTGTTTGTGTCAGCACCCATAGGACCTATAGTGTTTTGTGAACACACATAGGACCTATATTTTTTTGTCAGCACACATAGTACCTATAGTGTGTTTGTGTCAGCACCCATAGGACCTATAGTATGTTGTGAGCACACATAGGACCTATATTTTTTTGTCAGCACACATAGTACCTATAGTGTGTTTGTGTCAGCACCCATAGGACCTATAGTGTGTTGTGAGCACACATAGGACCTATATTTTTTTGTCAGCACACATAGTACCTATAGTGTGTTTGTGTCAGCACCCATAGGACCTATAGTGTGTTGTGAGCACACATAGGACCTATATTTTTTTGTCAGCACACATAGTACCTATAGTGTGTTTGTGTCAGCACCCATAGGACCTATAGTGTGTTGTGAGCACACATAGGACCTATATTTTTTTGTCAGCACACATAGTACCTATAGTGTGTTTGTGTCAGCACCCATAGGACCTATAGTGTGTTGTGAGCACACATAGGAGCTCTATTTCTTCGTCAGCACACATAGTACCTATAGTGTGTTTATGTCAGCACCCATAGGACCTATAGTGTGTTGTGAGCACACATAGGACCTATATTTTTTTGTCAGCACACATAGCACCTATAGTGTGTTTGTGTCAGCACCCATAGGACCTATAGTGTGTTGTGAGCACACATAGGACCTATATTTTTTTGTCAGAACACATAGTACCTATAGTGTGTTTGTGTCAGCACCCTTAGGACCTATAGTGTGTTGTGAGCACACATAGGAGCTCTATTTCTTCGTCAGCACACATAGTACCTCTAGTGTGTTTGTGTCAGCACCCATAGGACCTACAGTGTGTTGTGAGCACACATAGGAGCTCTATTTTTTATACAATATAAACTACCCACTACAATAGCTGGAAGACCGCCAAGGAGAGGCAGACCGTCCCGAGGCAAGAACACAGGGCAAGCAGGCTCTGTTTCTAGAGACAACAGTGCTGGTCGTGGACGTGGTCGTGCATCGTCATCAGCACGTGGCCATGGGACACGCTTGTCTTTGTTTTCGGCAGCTGGACATGTTGAGCCGCATCATGCCGAAGGCTTGGTAGAATGGATGACCAAGCCCTCCTCATCCTCCTCATCCTCTCTCACCCAGGCTCAGGGTACTGGCAGAGCAGCTGCCAATGCGTACTCAATGGCATCATCAGGCACCCATTCCCTAGACCCACCATGTCCTCCTGAGGAGTCCCCCGAACTGTTTGAGCACAGTGTTGGGTACATGCTCCAGGAGGATGCCCAACGATTTGAAGGCTCGGATGATGATACCCAGCTTGAGGAAGGCAGTAGTGTGCGCGCAGAGAGAGGGGATGCTGAAGGACAGCAATCTGGCAGTAATGTTCCACCAGCTGCAGCTTACTGCCAGGTTTTCTCTAGTGGTGAAGAGGGAGGGGATGATGAGGTCACTGACTCCACGTGGGTACCTGAAGGGAGAGAGGAGGAGGAGGAGGATGCGGCGGCACATGTCCAACGAGGCAGGATGCCCCCTGGAGGCCAGCTAGAGGCCAGCACACCAACTGAATCACACCGCAGAGCTCCGCCTGTGCAGGGCGCTGCCTCTGCACGTTATCACAAAAGTTCTTTGGTGTGGGCCTTTTTTGAGATGAGTGCATCAGATCGCACCACTGCTATTTGCAATATTTGTCTCAAGCGTATCTCGCGTGGCCAAATTATCAGCCGCTTGGGCACCACAAGCATGACCAGACATATGTCGACCTGCCATGCAGCTCGTTGGCAAGCGCACATTAAAGACCCACACCAAAGAACAAAGCGGACCTCTCCTTGCTCCTCATCAGCTGGGATCTCCATCCCCACTATATCTTCAGTCCTCTCTGAAAGCTGCTCTGAGAGGACTGAAGGTGTAGAATTAGGTGTGTCACAACCAAGTACTTGCAGTACACCGACGTCCGATTGTAGCAGGCAAATTTCCCTGCCCCAGCTGCTGGACCGTCGAAAGAAGTATACTCCCAGCCATCCACATGCCCAGCGGTTGAATGCTAGCTTGGCTAAATTGCTAGCACTTCAACTGCTGCCTTTTCAGTTGGTAGACTCGGCCCCCTTCCGTGAGTTTGTTCAATGTGCGGTTCCTCAGTTGCAGGTTCCCAAACGCCACTTTTTCTCACGGAAGGCGATTCCGTCTCTCTACCGGCATGTGGAAGGCAATGTCCATGCCTCGCTGGACAGGGCGGTCAGCGGTAAGGTGCATATTACCGCTGACTCATGGTCCAGCAGGCATGGACAGGGACGTTATCTGTCTTTCACGGCCCATTGGGTCACTCTATTGGCAGCTGGGAGGGATGCAGGACAAGGTGCAGTAGTGTTGGAGGTTGTTACGCCACCACGCCTCCAAAATGCTACTACTGGTTGTGACACACCTCTCTCCTCCACCCCTCCTCTTCTTCTTCCTCCATGGCCTCTTCGAGTGCTCTGTCCTCGGAACCAGCGGTGCTCCGTAGGCGTACAAGGGGCTACGCGAGTACGCAGGCAAAAAGATGCCATGCCGTGCTTGCGCTGGTGTGTTTGGGGGACAGGAGCCACACTGGGCCACAGGTTCTGGCAGCTCTGCAGGGGCAGGCCGAGAGGTGGTTGACGCCACGCCAGCTTAAGCCAGGAATGGTCCCTTCTGACCATGGCACCAACCTCCTCTCCGCCCTGCGACAGGGGCAGCTCACCCATGTGCCCTGTATGGCTCACGTCCTCAACCTGGTGGTGCAGCGGTTCTTGGGCAGGTTCCCAGGCTTACAGGATGTCCTGAGGCAGGCCAGGAAAGTTTGTGTGCATTTCCGCCGATCTTATAATGCCAGTGCTCGGCTGACTGAGCTGCAAAAGGAGCTGAACCTGCCCAAGAACCGCCTAATATGTGACATGCCCACCAGGTGGAACTCAACGTTGGCCATGCTGCAGCGACTGCACACGCAGCAGAGGGCCATCAATGAGTACCTTTGCGACTACGGCACCAGGACAGGGTCAGGGGAGCTTGGTTTTTTTTCCCCACGTCAGTGGAGCATGATCAGGGATGCATGCACTGTCCTCTCACCATTTGAGGAGGCCACGAGGATGGTGAGCAGTGACAGTGCATGCATTAGTGACACTGTACCTCTTGTCCACCTGTTGGAGCATACGCTGCGTGGGATAATGGACAGGGCACTTGAGGCAGAACAGAGGCAGGAAGAGGAGGACTTCCTTGCCTCTCAAGGCCCCCTTTATCCAGACAGTGTTCCTTCTGTCCCACCCATCACACAGGAAGAGGATGAGGAGGAGGAGGAGGAGGAGGAGGAGGAGGATTGTGTGAGCATGGAGGTGGAGCCTGGCACTCAGCATCAGCAGCAGCAGTCTTTTAGGGATGATGTACAGTCCCAACAAACCAGTGGACTTGTACGTGGCTGGGAGAAGGTGCTGGCGATCATGTCGTCCTCAGTGACCCAGAAAACTCCGGACCGAATGCCTAAGCTAACCTACGTTGCATGGCCTCCCTGATCCTGCAAAGCCTGCGGAAGGATCCTCGTATTCTTCGGATCAAGGAGAGGGACCATTACTGGCTGGCCACTCTCCTTGATCCACGGTACAAGGGTAAGGTTGCGGACCTTATCTTGCCGTTGCAGAGGGAGCAGAGGATGAGACATCTCAGGGAGGCCTTGCAGAAAGGTCTGTGCAACGCGTTCCCAGAAACTGGGAGGTTACAAACTCCTGGTCCTGGACGACGAGTTGCTGAGGCTTCGGTCAGTGCAGAAGGAGCGGTGGAGAAGGTGGACGTCGGACCGATGCGTTCAGACAATTTTTTAGTCAGCAGCCCCAAGGTATGATCGGTTCCAGCAACCATCGCCAGTGTCTGATATACATGGTGCAGGAATACCTAGGGGCAAGGTCAGACTTGGACACCTTTCCCACCGAAAATCCTCTGGCTTACTGGGTCTTGAGGATGGATCACTGGCCAGAGCTTGCACAGTATGCAATTGAGCTACTGGCCTGTCCTGCATCCAGCGTTCTTTCCGAACGCACATTCAGTGCTGCTGGAGGATTTGTCACCGATCACAGGGTGCGGCTGGTCCACCGACTCGATTGATCGACTGTCCTTCATAAAAATGAATCAGTCTTGGATCACCACCAGCTACCAGGCACCTGTAGCGGATATAACTGAATAATTTATAATGTCACATCCCTTCAAGACTGCCTATGCTGATGCTGAGTGACTGTCCTGTTATGTTCACTGACTATCCTCTTCCTCCTCCTCAATGATCCATTCCTTGATAGCTTGGAAGAACATTTTTGTTTCTGGGTGCCACCACACCAGTGCCTAAGGCACAATTGTTCAGCCCCTGTATAACAGGGGCGTGTAATTACAATTTTTTTAAAAAATGCTTCGCAACAGGTGTGACTGCTGTGCTCCAAGTACAGTATCTGTGAGGGGTTGCAGTGTTGTGGCACCAGCACCAGTGCCTAAGGCACAATTTTTCAGCCCCTGTTGGGGCGTGTAATTACAATTTTTAGGCAATGCTTTGCAACAGGTCTCATTGCTGTGCTCCAAGTACAGTATCTGTGAGGGGTTGCAGTGTTGTGGCACCAGCACCAGTGCCTAAGGCACAATTTTTCAGCCCCTGTTGGGGCGTGTAATTACAATTTTTAGGCAATGCTTTGCAACAGGTCTCATTGCTGTGCTCAGAGTACAGTATCTGTGAGGGGTTGCAGTGTTGTGGCACCAGCACCAGTGCCTAAGGCACAATTTGTCAGCCCCTGTTTAACAGGGGCGTGTAATTACAATTTTTTAAGCAATGCTTCGCAACACGTCTGACTGCTGTGCTCCAAGTACAGTATCTGTGAGGGGTTGCAGTGTTGTGGCACCAGCACCAGTGCCTAAGGCCCAATTTTTCTGCCCTGTTCAACAGGTGCATGCAATTACAAATCTTGATCTAATAACTCACAGCAGGGCCCATTCCTGGGCCCACCAAGAGTAACTGTGAGGGCTTACAGTCTTGTGGCAACACCGTCCACCACCACCACCACCAAAGGCCCAATTTTTCTGCCCTGTTCAACAGGTGCATGCAATTACAAATCTTGATCTAATAACTCACAGCAGGGCCCATTCCTGTGCCCACCAAGAGTAACTGTGAGGGCTTACAGTCTTGTGGCAACACCGTCCACCACCACCACCAAAGGCCCAATTTTTCTGCCCTGTTCAACAGGTGCATGCAATTACAAATCTTGATCTAATAACTCACAGCAGGGCCCATTCCTGTGCCCACCAAGAGTAACTGTGAGGGCTTACAGTCTTGTGGCAACACCGTCCACCACCACCACCAAAGGCCCAATTTATCTGCCCTGTTCAACAGGTGCATGCAATTACAAATCTTGATCTAATAACTCACAGCAGGGCCCATTCCTGTGCCCACCAAGAGTAACTGTGAGGGCTTACAGTCTTGTGGCAACACCGTCCACCGTCCAAAAACATTTGTCATTGGGACGGAAAGTGA
The DNA here is from genome assembly GCA_028564925.1 of Lithobates sylvaticus. Lineage (NCBI taxonomy): Eukaryota > Metazoa > Chordata > Amphibia > Anura > Ranidae > Lithobates > Lithobates sylvaticus. Next base: position 134,495,404 of record CM053029.1, read on the forward strand.
GGTGAAATGTTCTGAACAGATGTGCAAAGACAGCAAATGTTACAGGGGTGATAACCCCTCCCCATGTTCTCCAAAAAGCTTAAAAATAGATTTTTTTGGGATGGAGCTACACTTCATAATGTACCTGTTCAGATTCTACTTAAGAACAAACCTACAGTCCCTCTCTTGTTTGCACCGCCTATATACTGCTGTTCAGAGTATATAGGGTTGTAGGTATAGGGTTTTATTTTGGGTGCGGGGTCCCCCTTAATATCCATACAAGACCCAAACGGGCTGGGGGGGGGGGGTGGTGATGGGGTAGCCATGCCATTTTTCTCAAGGATTTTCAGCCATATGGCCAGGACAAGACATGACATTAAAGCCGCAAGTGGTTTTAATAACCACTTGCTTACTGTGCACTTAAATACCCTTCCTGCCCAGACCAATTTTCAGCTTTCAGCGCTCTCGCACTTTCAGTGACAATTGCGCGGTCATGCAATGCTGTAACCAAATGAATTTTTTATCATTTTGTTCGCACAAATAGAGCTTTAGTTTGGTGGTATTTATTCGCGACTCCGTTTTTTATTTTTTGCGATATAAGCGAAAACATAGCGGAAATTTTGAAAAAAAACAATATTTTATCCTTTCTTTTTTAAAAGAAATCCAATAAAATCAAATTTTGTCATAAATTTAAGCCAAAATGTATTCTGCTACATGTTTTTAGTAAAAAAAATTCCGTTAAGTGTATATTTATTTGGGGACATGTGTTTTTATTATTTGGGGACATGTGTGTTTTGGGGACATGTGTGTTTTGGGGACATGTGTGTTTTGGGGACATGTGTGTTTTGGGGACATGTGTGGGGACATGTGTGTTTTACTGTGGGGACACTACTGGTGATCAGTGAGTAAAAAAAACAGTTAATACTCACTGATCACCAGCCGGCTGCAGCGATCCGCTCTCCTCTCCGACGACTTCCGTGTGAGGAGAGGAGGGCCGATTGCCTAGCAACCGGCTGTTTGTTTACATCACATGACAGCTGTGATTCGACACGGCTGTCATGTGATCAGGAGGGCCAATCACCGAGCCCTCCTGCCGATCCGAGATGCGCCAAAGGCCCAATTTATCTGCCCTGTTCAACAGGTGCATGCAATTACAAATCTTGATCTAATAACTCACAGCAGGGCCCATTCCTGTGCCCACCAAGAGTAACTGTGAGGGCTTACAGTCTTGTGGCAACACCGTCCACCGTCCAAAAACATTTGTCATTGGGACGGAAAGTGAGGTGAAATGTTCTGAACAGATGTGCAAAGACAGCAAATGTTACAGGGGTGATAACCCCTCCCCATGTTCTCCAAAAAGCTTAAAAATAGATTTTTTTGGGATGGAGCTACACTTCATAATGTACCTGTTCAGATTCTACTTAAGAACAAACCTACAGTCCCTCTCTTGTTTGCACCGCCTATATACTGCTGTTCAGAGTATATAGGGTTGTAGGTATAGGGTTTTATTTTGGGTGCGGGGTCCCCCTTAATATCCATACAAGACCCAAACGGGCTGGGGGGGGGGGGGGTGGTGATGGGGTAGCCATGCCATTTTTCTCAAGGATTTTCAGCCATATGGCCAGGACAAGACATGACATTAAAGCCGCAAGTGGTTTTAATAACCACTTGCTTACTGTGCACTTAAATACCCTTCCTGCCCAGACCAATTTTCAGCTTTCAGCGCTCTCGCACTTTCAGTGACAATTGCGCGGTCATGCAATGCTGTAACCAAATGAATTTTTTATCATTTTGTTCGCACAAATAGAGCTTTAGTTTGGTGGTATTTATTCGCGACTCCGTTTTTTATTTTTTGCGATATAAGCGAAAACATAGCGGAAATTTTGAAAAAAAAACAATATTTTATCCTTTCTTTTTTAAAAGAAATCCAATAAAATCAAATTTTGTCATAAATTTAAGCCAAAATGTATTCTGCTACATGTTTTTAGTAAAAAAAATTCCGTTAAGTGTATATTTATTTGGGGACATGTGTTTTTATTATTTGGGGACATGTGTGTTTTGGGGACATGTGTGTTTTGGGGACATGTGTGTTTTGGGGACATGTGTGGGGACATGTGTGTTTTACTGTGGGGACACTACTGGTGATCAGTGAGTAAAAAAAACAGTTAATACTCACTGATCACCAGCCGGCTGCAGCGATCCGCTCTCCTCTCCGACGACTTCCGTGTGAGGAGAGGAGGGCCGATTGCCTAGCAACCGGCTGTTTGTTTACATCACATGACAGCTGTGATTCGACACGGCTGTCATGTGATCAGGAGGGCCAATCACCGAGCCCTCCTGCCGATCCGAGATGCGCCGTGTCCGGGTGACACGGCCGCATCGGGATCGTGCCGCTGCGCGGGCACGCGCGTGCGCGATCCCTCTACTTCTGAAGGACGTTCCGGAACGTCCGATCAGAAGTTGACGGCTCCCACCCGGCCGTATATGTACATTGGCCGGGTGGGAAGTGGTTAAATGGCTTTTTTTTTTTCCTTTACAAATGTCATTTTGTGCAGGGACAGTTCTAAACACGGGAAACACATGCCACTTCACAGGCATACTTTAGACACCCCCCAGGTACCATATTTAAAGGAAAATTTCACTTTTTTTTTTTTCACTTTATGCATCATTAAAATTACTGCTCCCGAAAAAACGTTAGTTTTTAAAAGTTCTTTTTGCATTGATATATGTCCCCTGGGGCAGGACCCGGGTCCCCAAACCTGCTTTATGACATTAACATGCATATTGGCCGTTGTAATTAGAAATTTTGATTTAGAACGCTCGCGTCTATTGTAACGAATAGGGTTCGAAAATTCGCGCGAACTTTCGGTCTGTTCGAAGGTTCTGGTGCGAACCGAACCCGGGGGTGTTCGGCTCATCCCTACTCTATGACCATTTTGTCCTAGGCAAAGGCCCACATGACCAGTGGTAATGTGATGTGTCATGTGATGTGTCCTTTTACCGCTCTTCTTCCTTAGACAGTGGGAGGGGCCTGAATGCTGCAGAGAATGTTAAAATGACATGGTACCCTTTCCAGCTGATTTTCCTTGTAGGCCCATTATGAATTAATGAGGCACCCCCAAGTCACGATCCTTGGGCTCACAGGCTTTGGGTTGAATGACACTGTTTTGAATGAAGTTATAAGGACCCATGATCTCACAATTTCTTCCCTTTACAGTTCTGCTGTGCAGATCGGTCAAAAGTTGGCAGTGATCGGTGATGAATTCAACAGAGCATACGAGGCAAGGATCCCAAACAAGATGGCGCACATTATCCGTGAATCAATGTACGTAAGGCTCTGTTTACAAGCGCGGTGTGGTATCAGTGTCTGTAGATAGGTTCAGGTTGCTGTTTACTTTGGCTTCGCAGTATTTGTTTTAGAAAGAGATTTTTATTTTATGGCTTCAATGGTGGCGTTGAGTCCCGTTACAAAGGTCAGCTCATGAAATTCATTACAAAACAATATTAAATATCCGTTTTATGTTTAACACCAAACTGTTGGCCCCTTTTAAACTTTCAAAACAGAAGTGCTGCCTAAGGCCTGTAATTTTCTTATTGGGAAGAAATCCCTTCGTTGTGCACCCCTCTGAAACTAGTGCCACATTTTTCAGACTTTCCTAACTTTAAGGTTAAAGCTGAACTCCAGGTATGTTCTTAATTGCATACTTACACTGGTCCTTATTGGACCAATGTAAAGCTGGCCATACACGGGTCGAATTTCGAAAGAACTTTCTTTCGAAAATCTTATCTAAGAATTTTCGTATGAATTTCGCACCATTAGTAGGCTGCAGCAATGGCCGATTTTCGTGCGGCCATCGAATTTTAAAAATCCGACATGTTGGACATTTTTTTTAAAAACGAACGATTTTCGAACCAATGATGGGAGAATCGTGCGAGAAATGTAATCTAAAAAGAAATGCGCATGTGCAAGAAAATAAAATTCCCGGAAAGAAAAGAAAAGAAGATTCCCAGAAAGAAATGAAGATCCCCGCAAAGAAAAGAAGATTCCCAGACACAAAAATTATTTTCTGTAGGAACATGAGGTGAAATTGAAGGTTTGGTTGGTCGAATTTCAAAATCAATGGTGGCATCATCGAATCACATTTTCTGATTTTCAAAAGACAGTTCTTTCGAAATTCGACCCGTGTATGGCCAGCATAAGTATGCATATCTCATACCTGAGGGATCGCTTCTACAATGATGCTGCTTCTACAGTGAACGTCACACAATTTTCCAGGGCCTGCCCTGTGCTGTGTTGCTGCCCTCTGCATACTGACCACAGGGAGTCGCTTGCTGGACCAATGCAATTATGCAATTGAGATTATACCTGCTGGAGTTCAGCTTTAGGCCCCATGCATGCGGATGTACGGTATATCTGCATTAATAATGCCTAGAGTAAAAAAATAATGTTTTCCCATGGCTGGGAGAGCTGCAGGTAGGGGGTAGAGCCTGTCATAGAAGTGCCTTGTGTTGCACATTCTGAGATGTACTGCTCACCACATTTGTAGAGGATAGTGATCTGAGCTCCCGTGGCAATTAAGTCCTCTTCAACCAGTCTGGCTATTTGCCTCTGATCCATGTTATCAATAAGATCAGCAGTTACAGAAAAATGTAAAACCATAGTCTAGATATGATCAATATTGCATTTTTACATTGGGCCAGCTTGGACGAATATAAATATGCATATCTCATACCTGATGGGCTGCTGTGGAAGGCGAAAATCGCTGTCGTATTCGGTATACTACAGTGGTTGCCAAAATTTTTTCCGGGTTCTATGCCAAGCAGCTGCCTTTCTGCATAGTTACCACAGGGGGTCACACGTTTGGCATTGCTGTCATTCACAGAACTTATTTTTTAAGTGAATACATGTTCTTTGATTGGACAATGTAGAGAGGAAGGGTGGTGTCATCATAATCTCTACCTCAACCAATCAGAATGCTTTGTGTTCACTAAAAAAAAAATACAAGGCACAGGACCCAGAAGATTTTGGTGATCACTGTAATAGCAACAACTACTACTGTGATTGTCATCTTCCACAGTGGTCCTTAGTTATGAGCTATACATACTTACATTAGTCCAAGCTGGGCTGATGTATATATGCAATAAAGATCATACCTATACTTCAGCTTTAAGACAGCTAGTCTGGAAGCAGCAATAATGGCACATTCAAAATGACAGAGATCATATTTTTTCTATTTCACTATTCTATTGTTTGATGTGAACTTTGTTTTGTACTGGTTTTATGTGCATTTTATTAGCCATTGTCTGTCACTGCATGTCACCATGCTTCTGTGTGGAGACTTGAAGAGAGTAAATAAAAAAAGTAAACGTGCGTCACATCATCCCCTGCTGGACCCCACATGACAGCTGTCCACATGGCAAAATGCTGTGCTTTACCATACGGGCCAGTGTGAACAAGCCCTAAAATTAGGTCTAATTTAAAGTGATATTAAACTCTCAGTATTTAAAGCACTTCCAACAGCTGATTTATTCCCTTACCAAGTATACAGCGTCTTTATCTTCTAAAACTTACCTATGTTCCAGTTTAAGCTGGTACCATGACCAGGGTGGCTCCTTTGACATCCTATAGAGCCACCCTTGCATACAGGTACTAGAGTTGTATCACTTTACAATGTGAGCACCAATAGAAACACACATTGCGCTCCTCGCTCCTCCCTCCTCCCTCCTCCATTCGCCTCCATTCTCCAAGCTAACAGACTGACTGGAGACTGAACTGTCCACTGTTAACTTTTTTCCTGTGAAGACCAGAATTTCAGGGAAGCAGCACTGAGAGTTTAGAAGCCAGAAGCTTTTAAAGTTATAAACTGCTGGAGTGAGAATTTTAACAGTTTAATCACTTCAGTGGTTCAGTTATCCTGATTGGGCGTCATATGACGTCCTGCCGGATAACAGCTGTCGCGCGCCCGTGGGGGCATGCTTAGCGGCGATCGGTGGTGCGGTGTGTCAGTCTGACACATCGCACCACTGATCTCGGTAAAGAGCCTTCGACGGAGGCTCTTTACCACGTGATCAGCCATGTCCAATCACGGCTGATCACGATGTAAACAGGAAGAGCCGTTGATCGGCTTTTCCTCACTTGCGTCTGACAGACGCAAGTAGATTAGAGGCGATCGGCGGCTCTCCTGACGGGGGGTCTGTGCTGATTGTTTATCAGATCCCGCCCAGGACCACCATCATGCCGCCCATGACCACCAGGATGGCCATGCACACTGGACCACCAGGTATGCTCCCCCGGACCAGTATCAGTTCCCATCAGTGCTGCCTATCAGTGCCACCCATGAAGTACCCATCTTTGCAGCCTTTCAGTGTCGCCTATCAGTGCCCACCAGTGCCACCCATGAGTGCCCATCAGTGCCGCCTATTAATGCCCATCAGTGCTGCATATCAGTGCCACCCATCAGTGCCCATCATCAGTGCCTGTCAGTGCCCGCTCATTGGTGCCGCCTTACCAGTGCCCATCAGTGAAGGAGAAAACTTACTTATTTAAAAAAATTTATAACAGAAACAAAAGAAAAACTTTTCGTTTTTTTTTTTATTTGTTTAGCAAAAAATAAAAACCGCAGAGGTGATCAAATACCACCAAAAGAAAGCTCTATTTGTGGGAACAGATTGATAAAAATTCTGTTTGGGTACAGTGTAGCATGACTGCGCAATTGTCATTTAAACAGCAACAGCACAGAAAGCTGAAAATTGGCTTGGGAAGGATGGTATTGAAGTGGTTAATGGGAAGTGTTTAATTTATTGTGCTCAATGTGTTAAACTAAAAAACGCTGAGGGTTTAATACTACTTTAAGCATATAGCTGAATGAAATGTAGCTTTATATGAGGCGCGGTTGTGATTCTACGCTTTAACCAGCGAAAGTAGCCAAATGGAAACACATTAGTTGGAAGATAACTCTATTTACTCTCTGCTTTTATTCCCTGTAGGTACACTTGTGGTCTATATTATTTCTATTGCAAAATATTTGCTCTTGCTGTTGCTACGTTCATGAAACTCTGTTTTACATAACCTGCAATTCACTGCCATAAAAGTAAACAAACGTTTATTAAAGCTCATGAAAAATGGACGGTCACTGTGCTGCTATCTCACTCTATTTCATTTCGGTGTGCAAGTAGAAAAATTACAATTCACTTCTACTTTCTTCTGATACTCAAACATATTCCAGCGTGAATGAAACACTAGTTTAGAATAGTCTGAATAATTCATATATACAGCCGTGGCCAAAAGTTTTGAGAATGACACAAAATATGAATTTTGATAAGGTCTGCAGCCTCAGTTTTTATAATGGCAATTTGCATATGCTCCAGAATGTTACGAAGAGTGACCAGATGAATTGCAATTAATTGCAACATCCCTCTTTGCCATGAAAATTAATTTAAAGCGGTTCTGCACCCATTTCATTTAGTAAATCTCTTTGCCTTCCAAATCAGGCAAAGAGTACTAAATGAAATTTTTTTTTTTTTTTTTTTTTTTTTACTTACCTTGTAATTGAAGACTTCCGGTCTTCTCTCTCTGCGGCGGCGGGCGGGGTCTCTGCGTCGATCGTCGTCACGCCGCACTGTCTCCTGGGATCTGGTGTCATTGATCCCAGGAGTCAGTGCAGGCATCTTCCGAAATCTCGCGAGATTTCGGCCACATCTTCCGAAATCTCCCGAGATTTCGGCCACATCTGCCGAAATCTCGTGAGATGTCGGAAGATGTGCCGTTACTGCGCACGCGCGAGTAACGGCGGTGCATGCTGGGCCATCAACAGTGCCTGTGGGGTTTCACATGCCCACAGGCAAGATGGACCCCAGCAGACAAGAAGAAGACAAGAAGAAGATGAAGATGAAAACCGGCGGCGATCGAGATGGAACATGGAACAGGTAAGTCCCCCAATTGAGCTATATGCCCTTGGCATATAGCCCAAAAAAAAAAAAAATGTGCAGTGCAGAGTGCAGAACCGCTTTAATCCTATAAAAAAACATTTCTACTGCATTTGGAAGAAGGCTTCAAGGCACCCAAAAAAGTCCAGCAAGTGCCAGGACCGTCTCCTACAGTTGATTCAGCTGCAGGATCGGGGCACCACCAGTGCAGAGCTTGCTCAGGAATGTCAGCAGGCAGGTGTGAGTTCATCTGCATGCACAGTGAGGCGAAGACCTTTGGAGGATGTCTTGGTGTCAAGAAGGACAGCAAAGGAGCCACTTCTCTCCAGGAAAAACATCAGAAACAGACTGATATTCTGCAAAATGTACAAGGATTGGACTGCTGAGGACTGGGGTAAAATCATTTTCTCTGATGAATCCCCTTTCCGATTGTTTGGGGCATCCGGAAAAAACCTTGTCCGGAGAAGAAAAGTTGAGCGCTACTATCAGTCCTGTGTAGTGTAACGCATCCTGAGACCATTCATGTGAGGGGTTGCTGCAGCCAAGGGAGTGGGCTCACTTATAATTTTGCCTAAGAACACAGCCATGAATAAAGAATGGTACAAACATCCTCCGAGAGCAACTTCTCCCAAGCATCCAAGAACAGTTTATTGAGGAACAATGCCTTTTCCAGCATGATGGAGCACCTTCCATAAAGTAAAAGTGATAACTAAGTGGCTTGGGGAACAAAACATCACAATTTTGGGTCCATGGGCAGGAAACTCTGCAGACCTTAATCTCATTGAGAACTTGTGAACAAAAAAATACCCCACAAATTCTTACAAACTCCAAGCATTGATTATGCCAGAATGGGCTGCCATCAGTCAGGATGTGGCCGAGAAGTTAATTGACAGCATGCCAGGGCGAATTGCAGAGGTCTTGAAAAAGAAGGGTCAACATTGCAAATACTGACTCTTTGCATAAACTTAAAGTCATTGTCAATAAAAGCCTTTGACCTTTATGAAATGTGTGTAATTCTACTTCAGTATACAATAGTAACATCTGACAAAAAGATCTAAAAACACTGAAGCAGCAGACTTTGTGAAAATCAATATTTGTGTCCTTCTTAAAACTTTTGGCCACGGCTGTACATCTGACCTGCTTTGGGCGTGATTTGTATTTCTGTAGACTTACATATCAGTGAATTCTGAATTATCTTGGATATATCTCACACTGAAATCATCACAGCCCAAAGCCTATTGCCAAATATGATCCATCTTTTATGATTAAGGAGCCTTTATGAGCTTTAGATGGCAGATTCCAGTAGCTATTTATTGTTTATTTTGTGATCTTATCTTTATCTTTTGCAGGAGAATCTTCAGCACTTGCCAAGCTTTTGTTCTGAATGTTTTAAGGAGTGTTAAGAATCTTACAAGCCGTGTGGATCATGGTGTGACCCCAGCTCCTGGTAGAACAAGCCTGGTACTGTATTTCCCATTTATTAAACACATATATTTAAAATGACCAACTAATTCATCCAAAAGTGTTGTTTTAGTTATTAGGGAAGCCTGTTGGGATGAGTCAGCCCCTAGTTCTTTATGTCTTTGATACTCCAAAAGTGAACTCTCCCTGCCATGATTCCTGTTTTATGACGACCTTGGAGTTTTTGGTGTTCCAGATCTTTTGGTTGCGCTCCCCATGATATAAAATTAAATAAAAAACCAGCAAGGGTGGTAAAAACCCATCATAATGGGCACAGCAGGTGTGCAGATCCAGGAACAGCGAACCCCTCATAATAGACACAGCATGTATGAAGACCCCAGAACACAAAACAGAGATAGTGGGAATCCCTCATAATAAGCATAGAAGGTGTACAGACCAATGAACTCTACACTGGGATTGTGGAAACTCATAATAATGGGTACAGCAGGTGTTTGGACCAAGGACAACTCAATGCATATGAATCTCAGGTATAATATAAGAGCAAAAATAAAAAAAATGGTACAATTAAAAATTGTATAGTTTGTATTATACTTAAGATCTACATTTGGTAGCGCGACAGCGAGTTCAATAACTTCCTCCTATGTCCGGGTTTCACAAGCAATGCTGATACAGAGAGGTGTTTGTTTTTGCTCTCACCCTGTACAACAGGCAGGACTGGAAAGCCCCACAATGACTCAGCTATCAAATATCACCATATAGACACAGATACTGTGTGCTGATACTTGAACTAATTTTATTGATTCAAACAGTACGTTTATGCCAAGGTCACTGTGTGTGTGTGTGTGGCTACAGGTATTTAATTATCCCCCCTAAGGTTAACATGGCAACTTTCTGGCAGTACATATGCTGAAGATTCCTTGAAGAGACCCAGTCACCAACTTAAAAAAAAAAATTATTTACTCGCAATGTGCCTTTGAACTTGCTAGAAATTGTAACTAATCCTGGAAGAGTCAATTTCCTGGCATACCCCTCTCTACTTGCACGCTTTAGCCCTATTACCTTCTGGGAGTGTCTAATTACTCTGTGCTGGCCCAGCTCCTCTGCCCTTCACCACTCTACATAACCTTTCATTCAGCAGCCAGGGGAGGAGCAAAGGGGAATGCTAGAGAGTTATAGATCTATATATGCTGGGGCTGCTGACATCACATCCAAGATGGTGGCATCCAGCAGCAGTCTCAGAGCTTTTGGATATCTATGCAAGGGAGGCTTTTACAGGCTAGTAACCTGACTAAAATACATTAAAGTGGTTGTAAACCCTTACATATACCCAGCAAAGTAACTAACCTCAAGTGATACACAGAGATGAAACAAATCCTCCTACATAGGTTGTATTTGTTTATCTGCTATCATTTCTTCTCTATAGCCTTTCAAAGTGCTGAATTTATACAGCCTACCTGAGCTTCCAGAAATCAAGCGGCGGGATCCAAGGTTACATAATGCAGAGCTCAGTGATCAATCAAAAGCTGCGTGCTGAACCTCCCACCCCTGTCACTTTTTTTTTTATAGAAGGATATGCTTTGTTCATAGGTTTACAACCACTTTAAATGCACCTATAAACGTATAGGAAGATTTTTGGCAGCAGCATCTCGTTAAAGTGAATTTATAGTCATTATAAAACTACTTAAAGTGGTTATAAACCCATTACAACCACTTTAACCTACAGGTAAGCCTAGATTAAGCCTTACCTGTAGGTGCAAGAAATATCTCCCAAACCGTAGACATTAGGCGCAGGCGCACAGAGCGTGCCGTTTCTAACGGCAAACATACCGTTAGTGGCGGAACCAGCGCACATGCCTTCGGAGTGACGTCATCGCGGCTCCGGCCAGTCACAGCGCCAGATCCGCGATACGCGGAAGTCACTCCGGCATAGATGGCGACGTTTCGGGCTCACTGGACAGGTAAGTGTCCTTATTAAAAGTCAGCAGCTACAGTGTTTGTAGCTGCTGACTTCAAAAAAAATAAAATATATATTTTTTTTTTATCACCTCTTCAGGTCTGTTGCTAGGGGGTCCCTTGTAATCTGCCTCTTCCTCTCCAAGGCGCCTGACGTCATTTCCCTCGGTGCCCGTGCTCGCTAGTGCTCCTGGGAGATGTCTGTCATCATTGTGATAGCAATGTCAGAAGTGTAAGGCGCTGCACCATACATACTGAGCAAGAACGGGCGGTGCATGTTGGTCGCTCAGCTGCACCAAAGCCCGGAAGATAGTGCTTGTGGGCTTCACATGCCCACAAGCACTATGGAAACTGCCAGGAAAGAGGAATATAAAAGATATATTCCTCTATGCCCACGTACACATGGTTGGAAATTCCGACCACAAAATCCGTCCGATTTTTTCTGACGGATTTTATCCGAAACTGGTGTTGCATACACACGGTCGGACAAAGTTGTCGGAAAATCCGATCGTTCCTAACGTGATGACGTTCGTTGCATACGATGGAACTACGTAGAGGCTAGTAACCAATAGCTTTGGTCTCGTAATTTGATCTGAGCATGCGTGGCACTTTGTCCATCGGAATTCTCTACACACGATCGGAAAAAATCTGATCAGTCTTTGTTGTCGGAAAATTTGAGATCCTGCTCTCAATTTTTTTCCGTCGGAAATTCCAACGGAAAAAGCCCGCTAGAGCCCACACACGATCGGATTTTCTGACAACATATTCCGATCTGACTTTATCCATCGGAATATCCGACCGTGTGTACGGGGCATATGAAATCGCCAATTGAGGGCCGATTCAGCGAAGAATCGTGAGTGCTATAAATAAGCGTTTCAAACAAAAGATTTTCATCCTAAAAAAATAAAAATTTTAACAGTGGGAACTCCTCTTTAAGCAAGCCCTCACTGGCTGCTGTAGCTGCAGCCACTGTGGTGCTGAGCTGCTGAACCACTGGCAGAAGGGGGAAGCAAATAGAGCTGGTAATCCTACTGACAGTTATTAAATTGTATATTGTTTTTTATAAAATCATACAAACCGTTTTATTTCAGACACTTCCTTATAGTACACTATTGAACGAATGTTTCTCTTGCACACAGGTATACCGATCAGAACCAGGCGGGATCTGCCACAGTCTTCTGTTTCTGGCTGCACTGGCTGCAGTTTGTGGGCTCATCAAGCTGGGACTTGACAGCATAGGAAGATTATAAAGGCCAAGGCAGGACTCTGGTCAATGCGTGCCACCCCGGCGGTGCCATTTAAGCTCTGAATTTCCTTTTTTATATTTAACTTTTCATATAGTGCTGGGTCACTGAATGTTTTTTTTTTTTTTTTTATGGTAAATGTTTAAACTGGGTGGTTGCTAGCTAACTTCCTTTAAATTACTGTGTATGTGTTCAGCCATATTCAATATGGATGGTGTACTTGTATTTTGAATGGTCGGCCTGGCTAAGTTTAATATTTCAGTTTTGGTGGATGCCGGCAGGACTCATAACCCATCAGGTTCTGATAGGGAAAATCACTGCACTATAGTTCCTATTAAGGCCTGCCAATCATGGTCCTTATGAAAATGACTCCTACTTCCTGTTGAAATTGTCATTGATTTTATATTACCAAGAATGCAGAAAGAAAAGTGAGACTCCACGGCAATCATTGGGAGAGCTGGGAATTGTGGCAGAGAAAGCCAACTGCTCCCTAAAAAGCACAAGAAACGGGTGGCTGATTTAAAGTGTCAGTCACTATATACGGATGATACAGAATGAGTGTTTTTAGCACACTTGCATAACTACACTGCAATGCTCCTATCCCTGCCCCATGAAGCATATAGCACACAGAAAAAATACATTGCGATTGGATCAATACCCTTAAAAGCATTTAATAGCACTTATTGAAATCACCCAAAACAGCTTAAGACTGCAGATCGATGCGTGTCCTATCCAAAATTTTAGGCATGGGTGGACTGACCCTTTAAAGAGGTCTGGTCACTTTTGAAAAAGGTTAGGTTATGAAAAGTTCTAATGTGTTTTTCATGCCACAAAGCCAGTTCTCATTGCTGCCTTTTTCCATGGCAACAACTGACCCAACTCAGCTAAGCCTACCATGTGCCGTACATGCCATTTCTCTCTGGAAACCTGTACCGATAAAACACAGAGGCTGCCATTGTTAAACTTTCTGAAAATGCTAGTTGCCTGGCCATCATGCTGATCCTGTTGCGTCAAGGGATTAACGCATAGGCACACGTTAACGCTTTCTTCATTAAAGCATATGTCACGGCAAAAAATGTGCCTAATACAGAATAAAGAATAAGTTCTCTACTTTTCTCTGATTTTTTTTATTTGCATTCTTTTTCCGGGACAATGATCTAAACTGTATTATATCCATTGGATCAGCAGGACAGCCAGTTAACCAGCAATTCAGAGGAGGAATAGTGAAAGGAGGCCAGACTTGTAGCTTTGCTAGGAGAGATGAGAATGGTGACACAAGGACTAAGGCTCCATTCACACTTGTGCGACTTGTCATGCAACTTTGGACAATAATTTAAAGTTGTTCCCCATGTTTTCTAATGATAACCATTCATATATGTGCGACTTAAAGTTGCAGCAACTTCAGAGTAGTTCATGCACTGCTTTGGTCCGACTTTAATGCAACTTGTGGGCCATAAACTTCAATATTAACTCTTAAAAGTTGCATAAAAGTCATACCTGAATGTTATACAACTAACACTGGTCAAAGACAAAGTTGTATCCAAGTTGCACCCATCCAAAGTTGTGTCGAAGTTGCACTCCAAAGTCAGGCGCAATTTTGGAGTCGTACAAGTGTGAATGGAGCCTAAATTGAACTCCCAGAGTTGAAGGCTAGGTCAGCTCATCCTATGAAAAGAAACCACATCCACTTCTGACCTGTGATAATGTATCAGAACAATTCACCATTTACATCAAACTGATGTCAGGTAACTATTTAATAAGAGATGGTATGGTTTATAGTACATGGGGGTCGTAAGACTGACAGTACAACTCTGGCCACAAAAACAAATCATCATTTACAAAGCAGGAGTCCTGATGCACACATACAGTACAGGCAGGCATTTTGTGGCAACATCCATCCCATTCATTCTCTGGGGTTTTGTGTCATCATGCAATGTGCTTAGGACCAAATGACCGATAAGTGGAACTCTATGCTGGCAAAAAAATAAATTTTGTCTCCCCCTAGCATATGACACATGTAATGCAAATTTGTCTAGGGGATGATATAATACAGGGTATAACTTACCTTTAACCCTGCTCTGCTGCACTGGAATGTCTTCATTTTCATGTACAATGTAGGGTCATTGGTGACCAGCAAGAAGAGAGGATTCAGGGGACCAGCCCTCACAACAGCTACCGGCAGGGGGAAGACTGTGGGACTGTGAATTAAGGCAATACTTTCTTTAACACACCCCAGAAGAACTAGCAATGTATTGTGATTCTGCTGAGTAGAGGAAGGGGGCACATTGATTCATTTTTTAACTCCGCCAGAAGTTATGCCTTAAACCTCACAAAATAGCTGTTGGGATGGGTAAGGGGGCTTTGTGCCCGTGAGTGAAGGAATGCAGGACATCCTCTTCTCACTGTGACCTCCAACTGTCTTATGAATCATGAAATCAAATGTCTAATAAAGTGATTAACTGAATTGCTTTGATGGTCTAGAGGTGGTTTATTCTAAACAATAAACAACATATAGCACAATCTCTTATATATCTGTGGATAAAATGACTATATGAAAATTAGCAGCTGACTCACGCATTTAAAGCTTGTGCACTTAACGCCTACATAAACCCAAAAACAAAAAAGTCTACTTAGGCTACTTTCACACTGAGGCACTTTACAGGCGCTATAGCACTAAAAATAGCGCCTCTCCTGTCATTCCAGTGTGAAAGCCCGAGTGTTTTCACACTGGAGCAGTGCGCTGGCAGGACGCTTAAAAAAGTCCTGCAAGCAGCTTCTTTGAGGCGCTTTAGGAGCGGTGTATACAATTGAAATCAATGGGCAATTTACCGCCGACGTGGCTCAGTGTGAAAGTGCCCTTAAAGATGGTCCAATTTCTTTTGATCAGCCAGAGGGCTGATTGGAAAAAACAAATGGATTCCCCCATCCACACAAGCGAGGTTGATGGAGAAGTCCTCCCCACTGTGCTATCCATGCACATGCTCCTGCATACATGTCAAATTTTGACACATGGCTGTGTCCGTGCAGCCACTGCATCTGCATCCACTTGTATAGGCCTCTTGCATGCAGCTCCACGGCGGATGCATGCGCAGAAAACAGTGCCTCAGAACACAGGATGGATGTCAATGCCATCTGAGTGAGCCCTAATTATTTAACAGGCCAAAAGGGAGAAAAAAAAAAAAAAAAAAAAAAAAAGTTAGGTCTTGCACACATTTAAATCATCACTGTCTCCAAACACGCACCATTCAACGCCATATGTCCTAAAATGGCTATGGATTGGAAATGTTCAGGCTGCTAATGCTAGCATCTCCTTTTGAAAATTCTAGTTCTCTGGTTGTCATGCTGATCCAATGGCCTAACCCAGCCTTTCCCAACCTTGGTAACATAGAGAAACCCTTGAAATAACTTTCTGTTCTCAGGGAACCCCTGCTAATAATTGCTATATCTAAAACTAAAAGGTACTATAGTGTAATGGTCAATTGAAAGATACTTCTATACATCTCAGGTCATTGAGAAGAATGCCCCCTTACAAATAGCTAAAAAGATCATTGGATCGGGGGGGTTCAATGGGGCAATTGCCCCCATAGAAAATAATACAGACTCAAAGGCTTTCTCCCTCAGCCACCTCACCAGATTTGCGTTACGAGGCATCATCTAAATGCAGCTGCAGGGACTTTATTTCTGCGTCCCCTGGCTCCCAGGTGGCCTAAAATATATTCCCTGGGCCCCATCAGTTCCTTTAGAGGGGCCCAGCAGCGTCACTATGGGGGTGTGGATCGCGGTGACTCTGGGGCCGCCGCTACAGACTGGCAGAGTTGCAGCAGAGCGGTGCTAGTGTCACTTCACTTCCCTGTCAGGCGGGGTGATCTCCACCCGACAGGAGCTTCCTAGTCCCGGCTGGTGTGACGTCACAATTCAGAGGCCGGGACCGCGGGATTGAAGACAAGATGCTGCAGATAGGACCAGTAGCCAGAGCTTAAATATTTGACAATGGTAATTGTAATATGGCACATGGATGGGGTTAATGTACTAACTGATGTATTAGTGCTGTATTAATGACAGTGGCACCATCAGTGTTATTAACCCCTTTTATGCTACAGCATGAAGGGGTTTATAAACAGTGCCACTAATGCAGCACAAAGGGGTTAATTAATTGCCACTGGTCAGTAATACATCAGTGAGTACATTAACCCCTCCATGTGCCATATTACAATTACCAATCATCATGGTGATAATCACACAGTACAGGTGCGTTGAGCCACAGCACCTGTATTGTGTGATTATCATGATAATAATGATGATATGGAATGACAGAAAAATTCATCTTTAGGCTTCATTCACACAGGGTGTGCTGCAGGCATGCATCTAACATGCAGGGCTGTCTTTTACTGGCTTGGGGATGCATAAAGTGTTATATGCATCCCATTTATTTCTACTGAGAAAACACAGCCGCTACATCCCAATATGTCATGCGCGCGGGTCCCAGAATGCATGCAGGGTGCGTTCAGGGACCCGCACCAGCATGTCATATTGGGATATAGCGGCTGTGTTTTCTCAGTAGAAATAAATGGGATGCATGTAACACTTTAAAACAGTTTCACTGTTTTAAACAAGGTTAGGACTGTATGATACATTAAATACAGTTCTGTAAGCAATCCGCCCGTGTCTCAAGGAACCCCTAGCATCCTCTGGTTGAGAATGGCTGGTCTAACCCTTCCTTACTATATTAAAAAAAAAAAAAAGATTAAATAAAATATATACACACACACACACATACATACATATACACACACACTGTATAGCTTTACAAACACTTCAAGCATACTAGGCAGCCATACAGGCACATAAGGCTCGATTCACATCAATGCATTTTGCTTTTGAGCGTTTTTGCAGTGCTTTTTGCGGTGCTTGCCGCGTTTTGCGTTTTTGTATTTTTTTTTACACTGTTGTTGCTTAGCAACCAGCTACATACAGTGTAAAATAAAATAAAAAAACGCAAATGGCGGCAAAAACGCGGTACTTGCGTTTTGGATGCGGGTCCATTGACTTCTATTACATGCAAAACGCTGCATTTTGCATGAAAAAAAAGTCCCCGATCCTTCCCAAAAACGCAGAGGCACAAAAATGCATTGATGTGAACATGTTCCATAGGAACCCATGTTAAAAAATTTCCCTGCATTTCTGCAAAATGCATCAAAAAAACGCGCTAGTGTGAATCGAGCCTAAGAGAGTTTTTTTTTTCCACTTTAGATTTTGTATCGGTTGTACAGTAAATGATGAGGTGAACCATGTATATAACACACTACATACAGTACATTTCACATGCAATAGCACTCATCACCGCAAGCCACACATGTGGGTGAGCAACTGTTCTGCAGAATACAGGATGTGTGAAAAATACAGCACACCAAAGCTTGTAAGTTCCAGAGATGCAATAGGAACTAAGAGAAAATCTTCCAAAGTGAGGGCAATTCCCCTCTAAGACAGTTGTCCCCAATGGAAGATTTTCTCTTACCTCCTGCTCTAGGGACAACCCTAAAGTTTTGATTTCCCCCCAACTTTCTCACTGTGATAATGGTTATCAGTACACCTAGAGAAGGAGAAAGATAAGAGACAAAGACAACAGTGTCCCCCCCCCCCCCCCCCCTCCCAGTTACCTTCTGGAAGAAAGCATCCAGTGTTGGCCCTTTCTCTGGAGTACATCACGGGACACATGGTTTCCTCCTATTCATGGCTACTTGGCTTACACTACCACCACTAGGTGAAGGGACGCTGGCCAAAAACAGGCTTACCCACCCAAGCATAACATCATCAGCACAGCATAGCCCCAGATTTGGGATGTACGCCAAGAAAAGGATTTTACAGGTAAACAAAATTCCTAATTTCTCAATTGTACATCCCAAGACACAGGGTTTATTCTTATTCATAGATACTCGGGACAACCCTTCAGACTGAACAAACGGAATCAGACTGCAGAAATGATAGTCAGACTAATCATTCTACTGCTCCACTGACCATGTTCCCTGAACCAACAAGTTCTTCAGAACACCTTCCCAGCCAAATAGACTGGTATCTGTCGTTAGAACTTTCCAAGATGTTGGCAGAAAATATTTTCCTGCATCCAGAATATGGGAAGAGGTCCATCCCTCCAGAGACAACCTGGCCTTTGGATTCAGATGCCTAAGGAGATGCAGAGACTGTGGACTCTTGTTCCAGCCCAACAGAATATTGAGCTGCAACTTCCTGGAGTGGAACTGGACATACGGCACTGCACTGAAGGCAGAAACCCTATTCCCCAGCACCCAATGTATAAGACAAGTGTGTTTTTTTCTAGAGACCTCTGGGACTTCAACTGAGCTTGGAAGGAAAGGCACCTCTCCTGTGGAAGGGACATTTCGGACTGAGCCAAATCCAGCACAAGGCCCAAGTTTTCAAGACCAAGGCCGATTTCTGGAGGAGCAGTACCCAACAGAACTGCTTCAGGACCAGTGTTGGTCATCTTACTTTAAAAAAGTAATTAGTTACGTTACAAATTACTTCTCCCAAAAAAGTAATTGAGTTAGTAACTCAGTTACTACATTGGAAAAGTAATTAGTTACTCAGCAAAGTAACTGACTTTTTTTTTTAATATTCTTAGGGGCGGGTCTAGTATTACTGTAAGCAAGGGGCGCGTTCCCCCCTGCATGTCTATTTCCCCTCTGTACCCCCCTGCACGTCTGTTCCCCCCCAACACATATATCTGTTTCCCCTCTGTACCCCACTACACATCTGTCCACCCCCACACACATATATCTGTTCCCCCTCTGTAAATCTGTCCCCCCCAAACTCACAGATCGGATCATTGCTCGGATCAGAGTCACGGATCGGTTCATTTTTCGGATCAGCAAATAATTGAATTTGCAAAAACCTTTGAAAATTCCACCACCATAAAGCCCCCCACTGTAATATCCACGTCATCTCCCCAACTGTAATATTGGCTGAGTATAGCTGGGTACGGCTGAGCATGGTTGGGTATCACCGAGTATGGCTGGGTATTGGCAGAGTATTGTCAGGGTATTGGCAGAGTATTGTCAGGGTATTGTCAGGGTATTGGCAGGGTATTGGCAGGGTATTGGCAGGGTATGGCAGGGTATTGGCAGGGTATGGCAGAGTATTGGCAGAGTATTGGCAGAGTATTGGCAGGGTATTGGCAGAGTATTGCCAGGGTATGGCAGAGTATTGGCAGGGTATGGCAGAGTATTGGCAGAGTATTGGCAGGGTATTGGCAGGGTATTGGCAGAGTATGGCAGGGTATTGGCAGGGTATGGCAGAGTATGGCAGAGTATTGGCAGGGTATTGGCAGGGTATGGCAGAGTATTGGCAGGGTATTGGCAGAGTATTGGCAGGGTATTGGCAGAGTATTGGCAGGTATTGGCAGGGTATTGGCAGAGTATTGGCAGGGTATTGGGAGGGTATTGGCAGGGTATTGGCAGAGTATTGGCAGAGTATTGGCAGAGTATTGGCAGGGTATTGGCAGGGTATTGGCAGGGTATTGGCAGAGTATTGGCAGAGTATTGGCAGTATTGGCAGGGTATGGCAGAGTATTGGCCGGGTATTGGCAGAGTATTGGCAGAGTATTGGCAGGGTATTGGCAGAGTATTGGCAGGTATTGGCAGAGTATTGGCAGAGTATGGCAGGGTATTGGCAGAGTATTTGCAGGGTATTGGCAGTATTGGCAGGGTATGGCAGAGTATTGGCCGGGTATGGCAGAGTATTGGCCGGGTATGGCAGAGTATTGGCAGGGTATGGCAGAGTATTGGCAGGGTGTTGCAGAGTATGGAGGGATGGCTGCTGCCATCCAATCTCTCCCCTTCACTGTACAGATCTGTACACAGAGGGGAGACCGGCGTCATCCTGACGCCGGTTTGTTTACAAGTGATCGCTCTGTCATTTGACGGAGCAATCACATTGTAAACGGCCGACGGGTGCACCAAGATGGCCGCAGCTCCGGAGCTAGGCCGGAGCTGCGGCCATCGGGTGCACCAAGATGGCCGCCGCTCCGGAGCTAGGCCGAAGCCGCGGCCTTTCCTAAGGCCGAGGCCGCGGACGGCTCCGCAGATCGCGGCGGGTAATTGCGGTAACGCCGCCCCAGTAATGGGAACGGCGTTACCGCGAGGGGACGAGTAATCAGTTAGATTACTCGTTACCCTCTAAAGTAATGGCGTTACGTAACGCCGTTTACTTTAGCGGCGTTAGTTACAACACTGTTCAGGACCTGCCCAATTTGACAGATATTTTGACATCAAGGTCTGAGCAGATTGTTGCACACCTGCAGCACCATTTTTGCCGATGGTAAATTGTGCTCTCTCTCTTGCTCTCCTCTCTGCGGGAGCGTTTTTGACTCCCGCAAATGATGTATTGTTATTACATGCAGCTGCAACATGCGGTCAGTGCACAATCTATCGGGACTCTGTGGACTCTATCCCTAACCCCCTTTTTCCATTATATGGCTGAGGTGACCTATTTTAAAAGGAATTTATTTTGAGGGACTATTCAATGCTATTATCCGTCTTCCTAGATGGATTCCCTTTGGGGGGTGATAAACAAGTGGGAGAGGGACATAGGTACGTTTGAGGAGGAACAGTGGGAGGAGGCCCTACAGGCTGTTCCGATATGCTCCCTCAATGTGGCACAACGCCTGTCCCAGTTATACATTGTCCTTGCGGTTTCATTTCACGCCCGCAAGGATTGTTCAGAATGGGGGTGAGAGCAGACTCAGATGTTCTAGAGAGCATGGGATTCAAATCCATCTATTATGGTGATGTCCCAAGTTACATTTATATTGGACAGAAGTTCTGACTACTATTAATAGGGTTTTTCGGGTGGACATCCCGACGAACCCTAAACCATGTATATTGTGAATTTTGGATTACCTCCCAATTGAGGATAACCCAAAGCAGGCCATTGCTAGAGCCTTGTTTCAGGCTCGCAAGCTCATTCTGCGACGTTGGAAGGCAGCTGACCCTCCCACGATGAAAGAATGGATTGCTCAGGTGGTGGACACTGCGGTTGGAGAAGTATATCTTTCAACACAGAGGATGCCCTGTCAAATTTGATAAACTGTGGTGACCCTGGCTAGATACCCCTGGACTTTCGCCAGTGGATTTGGTATTGGACAGAATATTACTCTAATAACTTTGCTATAGAAACCTGGGTTATGGGGGTACCTGTTAGTGTAGAGCTTAGACGGCCCTGATGAGCTACGAGGTGGATGTGCATAGGATTTAATGAAGTCATGTTATCCAATGGTATAAAGTGATTGCTGTAACACTGTTTTATCTGGAATCAGAATTTATGACTGATTTGTCAGTTTTATTATTTTTCTTTAATAAACTTCTTTGAGGGAAAAAAAAAAAAAAGTCTACGCAGATTGTCCTTGAAGAAGCAGGTTGCACAAATGCCCCACAACGGGGATACCCTGAGTTCTCAACAACCCCAGAACTGGAGTCAGCACCATAATGAAGATTCTGGTAGCCATGGACAGGCCAAATGGCAACACCACAAACCGGTAGTGGCAATCCACCACAGCAAGCCTGACAGGTCCCTCTTGAATTTTAGCACATTACAATTATTTGAGACTCTAGGAATCCAAAATAGGCCAAACATCTCTGTTTGGCTTTAGAACCTCAAAATGGTTTGAATAGAAATCAAACCCCTCCCCCTCCAGTACAGGTGAAATTACACCCTGGGACATCATCCTTTCCAGTGCTGCAAATAAACACTTTCTCCCTTTGAGGCTCCAAAGAAATACTTGAGCGCCTAAAAAGTAGAAGGTGAAAGCTTTGGAAAGTTCAGCTTGTAAACGCTTGACACAACACTCTGATACCATTCATCTGTCATGTCCCCAAGTCCAGACAGCCACGAAGCCTGACAATTAAACAAGAGTGGGGACATCCTCCACAGGGAAGATAATCCAGATATGGACTTGGAGATCTTCAAGTTCCAGTTCTTCTTGCAGAGGTGGATGGTAGGCTTCTGCTTGGAGCCCAAGGCCTGTGGCTGATGAAAGGATTGCTTAGCAGCAGTTGAAGAAGGCCCAAGCTTTAGACCTGCTGTTTTTAACTTATTTTTCAAAGACAACAGTGTGTTTTTTTTCCCCACAGTTACCTTCTGAATGAAAGCATCCAATGTTGGCCCAAACAAAATGCTTGCCCTCAAAGGGCCACCACTCTAGACTAGCATGTGAGCCACACGATTCTCCTAATGTGGATGAACAGAATGCTCGGTCTACAGAGTTGCCTAATAGAATCATCCAAGGCATCCACCAAGAAGCTCAAGGTTCTCAGGAACTACTGCAGGTATTGTTCAATGACAGGATCCCCAAGATCAGACCATATGTTTTCCCCACACTTTCAGTGCTTGTAAGTTGAAAACTTCCACAGCTTGCAGAACTGCACCTACCAAAGAGAAAGGCCCTCTAAAGAGGGCATCAGGGTCCTGTTCAGGTAGGAAATAGCCGGATCATCAACTGAAGAACACCACTTTATAGAGAACTTTTCCTCCATAGGGAACTGCTGAGCAAACTGTTTTGGAGGTGAAAACACCTTACTGGGATGGGCCAAATCAGCATACTTCGCTTTCTGCAAATAAGGATGCACAACAAAGGGTTTTTAATTTTTTGGGGTTTTGCCAGGATCCAGATCCAGTGACTTAAGCCCCGTGCACACAGGTCAAATATTGTCCAAAAATCAGTCAGTACAGTAGATACCGGCCAACATTTGGCCCGCGTGTACAGGTCCTTGTTTGATAGACGACCGATCGCACGGCCTGCTTTTTTTTTTTTTTTTTTTTTTTTTTTTACACAAATAGAGCTTTCTTTTGGTGGTATTTAATCACTACTGGGATTTTTTTTTTTAGCTAAACCAAACAAGACCAAAAATTTTGAAAAATAAAACAGTTTTCATAATTTGTTATAAAATTTTGCAAACAGGTAATTTTTCTCCTTCATTGATGTGTGTTGATGAGGCTGCACTGATAGGCTGTACTGATGGGCAATAATAGGTGGCACTGACAGGCAGGACTGATAGGTGGCACTGGTGGGCATTAATAGGTGGCACTGATAGGCATCAGTGATTTGCAATGGTGGGTACTGGCAGGTGGCACTGGTGGGCACAGATGAGGTGGCGGTGGCTCTCTGTGTTCGAGACTGATGTCCCTCTGACAGAAGCCGGTGATTGGCTTTTTTTTTCTCCTCACGTTATCAGCGTGAAGAAAAAAAATAGATTACCAGCTCTGGCTGACAGCTGATCACGTGGTAAGGGGGTCAGGATCGGCCCAACTTTCGGCTATAGTGTGGGCACAAAGGGGTTAAACACAGGTTGTTATATGTGCTTTATTAAAGTGTTACTAAACCCAGGACCCTGCATTCACTATATCTGGCCTCCCACAGTACACAGAACATGAAAATGCAATCATTTTAGTAAATATAAACTGCTAAATACCCTTTATCATCAGCAGTATATAGCAATCTTATGACTTCTATCAGTGTCTGGTTAAAGCTTGTAGACGTTTTCATTCTCCTCTGACTGTCCTATGAGGCTGCAGGACCCCTGACCCTCTGTCTAGACAATGCTACTTGGCCCTGTGCTGAGCACATGCACCCTCCCAAGAAAAAAAGAACCCTCTAGCAATACACAACAATATTTGCAGAGTAACTTCAAATGCTCTGTACTATCAGGTGATGGATCGAAGACAGTGGAAGAAGGGGAGGATTAGAGAAGACAAGATCAAACAGCCTTTTTACACAATGCGGAGGATTAACCCCTTAGGTTCCACAGTGAGTATAACAAGCATGCTTTACTGCATATGCAGACTGATTTTACTCTTGTGGGTTTAGTAACACTAACAAAAGCCAGATTCATACTTCACTGATGTATTAACGCGCCCCTTACTAGAATTCATGCAAAAAAAGTTGAAAACATACCAATTCTTTCCCCATCCTAAAAGATTTAGGCCCAGTAGGTGGGACTTCAACCTTCCTAACTACCTACCTTACCACAAAATATACAATGTTTCAAAGCAAAGAAAAATGGCAATTCTACACTTACTTCGCTCAGGCTAAATGAAAGTTTATTCTGTTGTTAATAAAATGAAGTTTTACTTTAATTGGACTCAGAAAAACGAACTTCCTCATTATCCTGTTTCCAGAAGTGAAACCAAATTGTGTTTACAAAACAAACAGCAAAAGTGTGGCACAACCTCGCATCCGGATGGAGAAGATCAGAGATTGACAATAATAGTCCTCATTACAGTAAACAGTTTTTCGTTTGGACAAGCCCAGTGAGAGTCATTACACTATTAACAAGCCCTTCAGGTCCAAAACACATACCAAGTACTGGGGTTCCAGGTCTGTAGAAATAATTGTCCCCTAAATAAACTCTTTATTGGGAAGCAAACCTGAAATAGCTGCAGGTAAAAAGTACATACCAGCAGCAACCTTTCTTCTTCAAACGGACAAATCCTGGGTTGTTCTGATGCTTCCCGGGAGAGTCGAGCTGGCCACTAAGCCCCATTCCCACAGTCCTATTGACCCACCACTCTGATGGCCTAGCAAACAGGAAAGTGTAGAAGGTAGCAGGAGACATTCAAACTTCAACAAAACCAGGAAGTGCCAACCTGGAATTTGGCCCCGATGGGTCAGAACACCCTACCTGGAATTTGGCCCCGACGGGAGAAGGATGCGGCAGGTATGCTTTTGAAAACACTAGTTGACATATCGATTGACGACCATCTTGGTACTTTAATTTAGTAACCTGGAAGCAGCACGCAGGAAAGGATTTTTGATCCTTCTCAGGGACTGAAAAAGATTTAAAGCCAGACCATCAACAAAACAGCCAGTTGGTATTTTTTAGAAAGTGGTTAGCAATGGTAGCTCCTGTATTGCTATCACTGTAGGCTTCCCTGGGAATGTACCCAGAAAGTCCTATAAAGCTTGTAAGCGAACAGTACTTCTAAACTGCCGAGTAGCTTTTCAAATCATTAATCCAAAGCTAGGGTCTGACCTAACCAATAAGGTTCTGGTAGAAGACTTGTGAATGGTGGGGGATGGAGCACAGCTGCAAAAGGAGGGGCTTAGTACTCACTTATGTAGAAATCAAGATCCTAAGTACAATATGTGCCTGGAATCTGCATGTCAGAAAGCAAGTATTGATTCAAATATTAATAGAGGTACTTTGTGACTGTAGTATTGCTAGTTTAGACACCTTTTAGGTTGTAATACAAAATAAAAACACTTTACACAAAAATACACAACCACCAAAACTGCCACTCAAACCACAATAAACTGCAAAACAGAAGCTCCTAATCACAATGTGCAACCAAATCCACACACATCACATGCAATAGTGATGTCATTAAAGATTCAAATAAAGTGAATAATATATCCAAATAAAGTCCAAAGTGTGCAAAACATGGTATGTCAGGGGCATTATTGGTAGTTTAGTGCAGCGTTTGTACTTGCTGAATGTGAGTGTCCATTTGTTGTTGGTTTATCCTTTTAATGATAAAAGCA
Organism: Lithobates sylvaticus; assembly: GCA_028564925.1. NCBI lineage: Eukaryota > Metazoa > Chordata > Amphibia > Anura > Ranidae > Lithobates > Lithobates sylvaticus. The sequence goes on from CM053029.1 coordinate 134,521,477, forward strand.
GTATTAAGCTATGGGAGGCTTTTTTCTGTTGAGCTTTACCATTTGGGGGCGATGCTTTTTCTAACCTACCTATAGTTTGGGGTCACAACTGTAGACGAGTGCGTTTCTACTGAATGAAGGTGCACAAGGAGCAGCACAAGGGCATTTTTCATCAACACAACTGAAACTTTGATAATTGCGATTTAGGATTTTTTTTACCAACTTTACATTATATTTATACCATGTTTTTAACACTTTTGATATATTTTTCACCATATTCGGTTTTATTTTTGAATGAACAATTACATGACCGTTAAATGCGATAACTTTGAGGGGGATATGTTTGCGCTGCTCTTTTGTAGTATACTTTTGAGGTTCGGGGCAGGCTTATCTTAACTCAATTTATGTTTGTTTATGTGCTGCTCCCACTTAGCACATCACAACCAAAGAAAGAGCTCCCCTCTCATTAAGCCTTCAAAGTTGTTGAGAACCACACCTTACATATTCCTCTTCTTCAATTTGGTTGACTACCGTATATACTCGAGTATAAGCCGAGTTTTTCAGCACATTTTTTTGTGCTGAAAGTGCCCCCCTTGGCTTATACTCGAGTCAAGCACTTTTCTGCAGCAGAGAATTACATTTTCCGACCCCACTTTGGGGCCCCGTACCTCGGGGCCCCTTGGTGCTAGGAACCCCATATTTGGGGTTCCTAGCATCAAGTGGCCCCCGAGATACAGGGCCCCAAAGTCGGTCAACTGTGTCCATCTGCAGCAATATCATTTCGGGACCCTTTGGGTCCAGAGACCCCAAAATTTGTCTGCAGCTAGGGAGCATATAGGAACCCTTAACTACCAAGTTTGAAGTTCGGGGGACCTATGGCTGCAAATGGGCATTGTTGACCCTCTTTTCCACTTACAGTAACCGCATTTCTCACCCTAGGCTTATACTCGAGTCAATACGTTTTCCCATTTTTTTGTGGTAAAATTAGGTGCCTCGGCTTATACTCAAGTATATACGGTAAATTACAGGACCCACCCACCACATTGAGCTGTGCCTGGCTGACCTGTTAGTGTAGCCTATTGTCAATCAAACATCCCAAAAAAAGGGGGGGGGGGGGGGGGGGTGGCAAGGGCTGACAGGCAAATATGGAACAAGAAAGCATGAAGCACATGCTATGTCCTCTATAAAGATCATTTTTATCTGGAAAATCTACTATTTTACATGAAAACAGAAATATCAGCCACACAAGTCAATAAGAATTCCCAAAGTTAGTCCACCTCTAAATCTTTTTCAAATACATCCACTTGCGTATATGACCTCCATGCTTTTAGATTACACGTTTTTAATATTGTTCCCATTTGCTGTCCTGGTCCCAGTTCAAAAGTCTGTGGAAAATCCTTTCCTTTCTTCCTTTCATAGATGGTGTGCATGATCTGCTCCCATTTCACAGGGGATACCAGCTGTTTGGCAAGGAGCTGCTCAATGGTTGGGCCTTGTCTGTACCTCCTTCCATCAACATTACAGTAAACATTAACTAGAGGTCTCTTGAATGTCAAACCCTTCAGGGCTTCTGCCAGAGGTTCCACAGCAGGTTTCATTAAACGGGTGTGAAAGGCGCCGCTTACTGGTAGCAGCTTAGTCCGAAAAAAGTTATATTTGCGTGAATTGTTCTGAAGGAACTGAATGGCCTGGAACACATAAGAAATGTTAGTTTATATCACGGATAACCTTCTGAAAGACTAAACCTGAGAACAAAAACATTATATATTTCAGCTTACCAGTGCGTAGATGTGGTGACTATATTTATTTTTGAGTTGTTTTCTATGGTTGCACAGATATCGGTGCCGACACTAAGCATTTGCACGAGTACGCTCCGATGTCTGAAACCGAAAACCCCAAATTAATGGGCTCAAATCCCAGGTTTTATCATAGGTACTTCAGCCTGAGTTCACACAGGAGTGGTGCAGGAAACCGCATGCAATTTGGACAGGAATCACACTGCATACCTGTTCAGATAGCATGCGATTCTTTGCAGTGCAATTTGAGCCCATTCATTTTGTATGGGCTCAAATTGCACCACAAAGGTATTGATACTCTGTATCGGCGAGCATAACATAATCGAAAGTATCGGTACTAATACTCGCCGGTAAAAAAAACTGGTATCGGTGCAACCCTAGTTTGTTCCCTTTTATCACCACATTCTCCTGCCTGTACTAGAAGGAATGCTCAATGCACTAGATCTATGGAGGAGGGACTGGGTCAACAAAGGCAGAACGAGTAATGTCCAGATTCAATTTTATTCATACTCTTATGTCCCCTTTTATCAGCGATTGGTACAGTTGCACAATATGTGTACTGGACGGATAACATTATAATGACCCTGAGGGATAATTATTCTAATAATTGCTGAAAATGCTGGTTAATTTATCTATGGAGGAGCAGCATTGTCACCCAGAAAAGAATTCTGGAAAAAAATAAAAATCAACAGATTATGTTATTGCAATTACCAAGCAGATAAAAATAAATGCTTTCAAAAGGTATATTAAACAGACCAAATGGGAGTAAATAAGAGAAGTTCGGGGTTAGGGTTTATATACATTTTAAATATGTGTTTAAAACAAACCCTCTTACCTCCATATGTCCTGCAATCACTCTGCCATCTGGAAACAGATAATTGGCCACCTCGCACACCGGGTCCGTAATGCCCAAAGTAAGACAGTGGTCCTGGGCCTCAGCGCAGGCCGTGCTGTATTTTGTCTTGGAGTTTCCAATCACAGAGAGCATGCCACTCTGTATGGCTTCAGAGGCCTTCTGCATAGCTTCTGCCCTCACTTTTACTGCATACAGAGCTACAATACAGAGATATTCCAAGATGAATTCCACTTATCAATGAAAGACATGTACATCATAGAGTCTTCACATTTTACTTTCCTGTGTTCAGTTAAAAATTAGAATGTTATCCACACACGAATACATCCAAAGCTAGCTTCCCTTTTGACTCCCCATACTAATTAGGTTCTAGGTTCTCAGCCAAAGCTAATTCGCATAGCTTCAGGGTACAGCGGCTTCATAAACTAAATTAATGACCAATTACAGTATTTTCACTGCAGCTGTAAGGGGAAGCAAAGCAGGCAAAACCTGTCAATCACTCCCAAGCAACAGCTCCTAATATGTGCAACTGGGAGTGATCTCAAATGCAGAGATCTCCATATGCTACCCCTCCCCCTCCTATTCAGTTATCAACTTTAGCTGAAATAATGTGTAGTGTAGGGTTGGTTTATGTGTCAGGTTTAATCAGAAGGATTGACAGAACAAAAACAGAGTTGTGTGGGGATGCTTGTGCCTTGGTTTCAATACCCACTATATACACTGAGTGTCTGACAGGTTAATTCTTTTCTCCTGAAGCAGTCCTAATGAGTTTATCCTTTGGGGCAGGAGCAGATGCAAATGGTCTATATCGTATAAAAAAAAAAGTGTGGCAAAATGTTTCAGTGTGTTATAATATATTAATATATATTTGTGTGTGAATGTGTGTGTCTATGTTTGGACAACATACAATGGATCTGTGATATAATTTAAAGTATATAGTACTTATTTTTAGTTTTGGCTAAGGAAGAAGTGTCTATGTAGAAGTGGGGAAGGAACTTCCTGTCTCAGAGAAACAGCAGAGAATTAAAGAAAATCTCTCAAAGTGGTGAATTACCTTCCTAGACAGATCAGGTGCCACTGGAAGATTTCCTTTCATCTCTTATGTTCTGGGAATAACTAACATTTCAGATTTCTAATCACTTTCTTTTTTGGTGATAACGGTCAGTTAAAACAGAGAGGGCAAATCACCCAAATGGGGAAACAAAGGATTAAAAAAAAAAAAAAAAAAAAAAAAAAAAAAAAAAAACTTAAAAGCCAGTCTAAACATTCCCTGCTCTAAAACCCCTTTTCTTTTGGATAAAAGATTTTTCCTCGAGATGCACTTCAAAATGCTCACATTTTTCATGATACAGTAATGCTCAAATGCAACCAGCCTGCAATTTCTTGTGACACCACAAGGTGTCACCACTGCATCAAAGCCTGAGGCTATCAAAGGGGATAAGAGTCGTTTTAATGATTTTGCACTATAAAAAAAAAATTCTCCATTTACTGATTGTAAATCTTGACTAATAATTCCTGGTCTTCCAGGTATGTTTATAAGTTCTAGTATTCAAGGGGTTTTAACAAGTTGCTGTTGCAGCCATGAGTGTTTTTCTAAGCTGATGATGATCAGCTTTCATGTGAAAGTAAACCAGGCGGCTCACTTTTACAGTACCAAGAAGGTGCTGACCCACCTCACCCTGTGCTGTGCTGCTGGCCACGGTGGTTCCTGGGCATTCTTGTTCTTCCAGGAAACCTGGGTCGCAGTAAAAATGCCCCAATAAATTTTGCAGGAGAAGATCGAGGGACATTTGTTCTCCACTGCAATGAAAAAACCCACCAGTGATACGTATTACATCACTTCTATATTCAGAGATGTCTCCCTCTAGTTTCTCTGCTGCAGAGCTTAAACTGGGGCAGGGAGAAGCAGCATAAGGTGTCAATCAATTTATCTGCTGTTCATGTGCTAACAATGAACATTCTGATAGCGGGAGAGCGCAAAATGACACAGAAATGAACTCATCAGTCCGCTGCTTCTCCTTTCACTGTCTGATGCAGAGTATCACAGAGCGACTTTCTGTTCTCTTTTTCTTTTTGCTACAGTTCTTTCAATGTAGTATGCCTTTGACTACATCTTCACTCACAATTTGATACTTTATATAAAGCTGAGCTTCAGGTAAACAATGGAATCAGATGAGTGGCAGTTCTGGGGGGGGGGGGGGGGGGGGAGAGGGATGAGTGGCAGTGCTGGCAGGAAGCTGGGATGAGTGGCAGTGCTGGGATGAGTGGCAGTGCTGGGAGGAAGCTGGGATGAGTGGCAGTGCTGGGATGAGTGGCAGTGCTGGCAGGGAGCTGGGATGAGTGGCAGTGCTGGCAAGGATTCGGGATGGGTTTGTAGGGCTGGCAAGGAGTTGGGATGAGTGGCAGTGCTGGCGGGGAGCTGGGATGAGTGGCAGTGCTGGCGGGGAGCTGGGATGAGTGGCAGTGCTGGCGGGGAGCTGGGATGAGTGGCAGTGCTGGCGGGGAGCTGGGATGAGTGGCAGTGCTGGCGGAGAGCTGGGATGAGTGGCAGTGCTGGCGGAGAGCTGGGATGAGTGGCAGTGCTGGCGGAGAGCTGGGATGAGTGGCAGTGCTGGCGGAGAGCTGGGATGAGTGGCAGTGCTGGCGGAGAGCTGGGATGAGTGGCAGTGCTGGCGGAGAGCTGGGATGAGTGGCAGTGCTGGCGGAGAGCTGGGATGAGTGGCAGTGCTGGCGGAGAGCTGGGATGAGTGGCACTCCTGGCTGAGATCTGGGATGAGTGGCACTGCTGGTGGGAAGGGGGATTGGATCAGTGACAGTGCTGGGGGGAGATCTGATCAGCCAACTTAGGTGCTCTTGATCAAGGTCATCTGTTGATCTGAGAACTGTAGTGGGGACTTTTAATGGCAACTATAATCACAGGCAGTGTTACTAGTCAGCGGACCTCTAGTCTACACCCCCCAGCCATGTTGTGAACTGAATGGGCAGCCACAGGCTCCAGGAACAGCCCAGCTGGGCAGCCACAGACTCCAGGGACAGCCCAGCTGGGCAGCCACAGACTCCAGGGACAGCCCAGCTGGGCAGCTGTGAAAAGACTGGGAGAACAGTGCAGGCTCCAGGAACATCCCGGGATTCGACAACCCCTGGCAAATTGGCATTCGACCCCCAGGTTGAGAACCACTGATATAGACACACCAATGAAATACATACTGTATATAGGAGCGGTTTTACCTGCCAAAGGGTTTGTTATATTTTCCATCCATTTCTGAGATTTACACAGCTCTGTCACACAGCGCTATCTACTAGGGCAGAAGACCTGTTTTTTTTATCTCCTTCAGTTCAATAACACTTACAGGTCTTGCCCCCCTGTGATTAGACAATGAAAAGAGACGCAGCAGACTGATAGGCTCATCTCTCTGGACTCTGTTCTCTCTCTCCTCTTATCAGCATGGTACTGTCAAAATAACACTACCAATTGGCTCCTTGTGCTGTTTCTTCCTCCCCCAGTCCGTGCTCTGCTGTACAGGGACTGCAGGAGGCTTATACAAGGTCCTATTCAGGCGCTTACATATTTAAAAAAAATACTATTCATGCATTACTAAATATAGAGCTGCAATCATTTGTGTCTTTTTAATCTGCTTGGAGTTCAGCTTTAAGGGCCCATTTACATTAGTGTGTTGCAATAACGTACAGTACCGCATTTAATACAGTGTGGTGACTTGCTTTTAATGCATTTGTGCCTTACAGATCCTGATTCACATCTATAGATTGTGGCACATTGAGCTACAATTTAAAATGCTGCTTGACCCTTATGTGTTCTATGTGAATTGGCTGCAACATTAATGGACAAAATACGACAAATTAACTTGAGTGCAGTAACGCACCCATACAGTGTGAGTGGGTCCTAAAAGATTTTTCTCTAAATGTCTTTAAAACTTTATATACACTTTATAGAGCTGTGCCATCTTTCTGGTTACCAACTAACCATTTCTGCATCCTTACCTTCTGTAAAATCTAAAACGCCAGCACACACAAGTGCAGCATACTCCCCAACACTGAATCCCGCCACCGCAATACAGTTCTCCAGAGCCTAAAAAAAAAAAAACAACATGTCAGCTTTTAGCCTGGTCTCATAACACCTGCTAAAATTGATAAAATGCAGTTTAAAGGGATGGGGAAAGCGGCTCTTCAAACTGTATGCAAGACAATTTATTATAATAGTTTTGAATGGAGGGGAAAGGTTGGAACCTCTTTTAGGTTTTTATTCCTGTCTGTATCCCAGCTGGGGGTGATTCACTCTCTGCATTTGTGCTGGTGACCATTGTCTCCATTTATCTATTAACAGGAAATCCAAAAACGCTAGAGCTGTCACAGGACCAGGAGGGGAGAGGAAATCTTCCAATGGGGTCCTGTTCTGGCGACAATGGAAGAAAAAAAAGATTTGCCCTTGCTTTTATGAGATTTCCTCTCGCTTGCTGTTGTGTTTCTAGGACAGGAAGTGAAGGGAAATCTCTCTAATGGATTTAGTAAACCCTTTTCCTGAGTATATATTGATAAAACATTGACGTTATAGAATGGCTTATCCTAAGGCAAAGAGCTACTCCTATGGGCTGATTCAACTGTGCAAATTGGCAGAGAGCCAACAGCAGGGTGAAGAAACAGAAACAAGGAGCCCTCTTATGCTGGTTTGGCTCCAAGTTCGACTTTTAAGAAACCCCCCCCCCCCCCCACCACCCCCCCCCCCCCCCCCCCCCCGCTAACAGAGGTCCCCACTCCCTGCCCACATCCTCTTGGGACACATCATTGGTCCCCAAGAGGCCACAGGTCCATTTAACAAAGTACAGCGTGACTCACGCATGTGCATTGGGAAGCTGCAAGGGCTCACAGCCGGCTTCCCACACTAGACATTCCGGCGCTGCAAACCCAAAGACCAATGAAAAACCAGCTTGGGTGAGGATGGCGCTGGATCCCTGGACAGGCATGTGTCCATATATTAAATGTCAGCATCTACAGTATTTGTAGCTGCTGATTTTTTTTTTCTACAGACTGAAGAACCTCTTTAAAGTAGTTCTTCATCCTACCTGGATGCTAAAGACCTGTGCATCAAACAAACAATTGTCATGCTTTTATTTTTTAAAATACTGTTTTGACCTTTTTTGGCTCTCAGTTCTGACCTCCTGCAGCTTTTCTGTGGACATGTCCTGCATTTCAACAGCAGTTGCATGTAATTGTTCAAAGTTGGCTTCCTGATGGGGACAAAGGTAAAACATGCCTAAGCAAATGACTGTTGGTACGGTCACTTATAGTCTTCCCCAGAAGCAGATGTGAAAGGGTGACAATGCAGGAAAACAGTTGGAAGACAAGGACAGAGCTGTCATCCCATTACAGGCAGTGTCTGAACAAGGCCTTTCATGGCAGCATCACCAGGAAGTAATTTAATATAAGCTGCAGATTTAAAAAGTAAAAAAAAAAAAAAGTTTTGAAAAGTAGAATTAAAAAGTATGCAGATCAGTATTTCTGATTTCACTTCAAGTCATTGAGCCAAAGTGGAGAAACCAGTGACGAGCATCTAGTATTTTCCCAAGGTCTGCCTTTCTCTCAATGCATTTTTATTTTTGGCTGTTCAAATCTTGTTTATTTAAGATGCATTTTTGGTGTGGTGCAATAAAAAGATCCTGTTTGCTGCAGCTTTGATGCACTTTAATCATAATGTTTTATATAGAATTCAATGGTAAAGCATGTAAAACACACTACACAGGTGTGAACTGGAATTTAAAGAGACCTTGGCACCAGACTTTATATTTCAACAACAATCTTCACATAATGCATGCATTTATTGTATTTTATGCATGTTATTTACCTGTAAAAGCCTCCCTTGTGTAAAAATCTAGAAGTCCTGAGACTGCTGCTTGGTGATGCCATCTTGAATGTGTTGTCACTTGTTAGCAGCCCCAGAGCTGTCACTCAAGTGACACTTTATAGCAGGGGTAGGCAACCTGGGGCCCTCCAGCTGTTGCAGAACTACAAGTCCCATCATGCCTCTGGGAGTAATTGTAACTGCCAGCCTTTGAATGCCTCGTGGGAAATGTAGTTCCACAACCGCTGGAGAGCCCCAGGTTGCCTACCCCTGCTCTATAGAATTCAACATAACTTCCTATCTAGATGTTACATAAAAGATCAAGTAGGGAGGTGAGGGGTGGAGGAGCTGCATCAGCATAGACAGTAATCAGACACTCCCAGAGGAAAAAAAGGGCTAAAGTGTGCAAGGAGGGAAGGGGTTGTGCTAGGGAATTTATGCTTGCTGAAGCAGTTAAATTTTCTATCACGTTCAGAGTTTCTGTTGCAAGTGAATAAAATGATTTATGGAAAGGAAAACACTGCATGTAAGCATTTAAAATACTTGTTTTTTCTGTGATTTTACTTACAACTTCTATTTGGTGGCAGTCTCCCTTTAACCACTTTAGGCACGTTAGGATTTACCACCTTTTTGACCAGGCCATTTTTTTGTGATATGGCACTGGGTTATTTTAACTGACAATTGCGCGGTCGTGTAATGCTGTCCCCAAATAAAATTAAAGAGGAGGTCCACCTGAAATTTCTTTAAAAGTCAGCAGCTACAAATACTGCAGCTGCTGACTTTTAATAAATAGACACTTACCTGTTCCAGCGATGTTGGCAGAAGATGACGAGCGATCGCTCGTCTCTCGACTGCCCCCGCCGCCATCCTCCGTCAGGGAATCAGGAAGTGAAGCTTGCGGCTTCACTGCCCGGTTCCCTACTGCGCATTGGCGTGACTTTATTGGTCTCCGTTGTGTCCTGGGAACTGTGTGTTTCCCAAGACACAACGGGCATCCTCGGATAAGGGCGGGGCAGCTAGTCTTGAAAGTGTTATACAGGTATCTGCACCCCCTCCCCCCTGAAAGGTGCAAATTGTGGCACCGGAGGGGGGGGGGGGGGTCCGATAAGCGGAAGTTCCACTTTAGGGTGGAGCTCCGCTTTAATGTCCTTTTTTTTCCCCACAAATAGAGCTTTTGTTTTGTTGGTATTTGATCACCTCTGCGGTTTTTATTTTTTGCGCTACAAAGACCAACAATTTTGAAAAAAAAAAAACAATATTTTTCTCTTTCTGCTATAAAACACATCCAATAAAAAAAATATTTTTTCATTAATTTAAGGCAATATGTATTCTGCTACATATTTTTGGTAAAAAAAATCCCAGTTATAGCGTCTACAAACTATGGGATAGATTTATGGACTTTTTATTGTTTTTACTAGCGATTATTAGCAGGACTGCGACATTGCGGTGGACAAATCGGACACTTTTTGGGGACCGACCAGTGACACCAATATAGTGATCTGTGCTAAAAAAAAAAAAATGCACTTTCACTGTACTAATGAAGTCAGAGACAAAGGGTTAAGTGTGTTCCTAGGGAGTGATTTCCAACTGTGTGGGGGATGGCTTAACTGGAGGAAGAGAGACACCTGTGTTCCCATTAGCAGGAACACAAGATCTCTCTCTTCCTCTCTGACAGAACGGCGGTCTGCCTTGCTTAAATAGGCAGACCACCGTTCTGCCTCTCCTATGAACTCTTGGCGGGTCCCGGTGGCCATCGCAGCCGATTGACTCCCGCTGTGTCCAATCACAGCAGGAGCAAGGCTCTGGTGGCATGCGCCCCAGAGCTGACAACTGGAATCACGTAAAAATACGTGATTTTGCGCTTAAGGGTCACCCTGCCGCAGTATATGTACGTGGGGGGTCCTTAAGTGGTTAAAGGCAGAGGAACTGGCAGCAAGGCAGTTATAAGCCAATCGATGCCGCTTGAAGGCAGGGAACCCCTTTATAACCCTGAATGGCAGAAATTAACTTACAGATGGGTTTTCCTGGTTCAGTTTCTCAGTGGCAGCCACACAAGTGACAAACATAGCAGGCTGGCAGTGGATGGTCTTGTTCAGCACTTCGGCGGGGCCCCGGAGGCACAAGTCCAGGAGGTCGTAGCCCAGCACCTTGTGGGCGGTCAGGAACATCGCCCTGACATTGGGGTACTTGAGAAGCCCACCGGCCATGCCCACTGCTTGACTTCCCTGTCCTGGGAAGAGGAGGACTGTGGTGTCAGTGGGGGACCTCCTGTCTGGTTTGGGGCTCTCCTCATCCTCTTCTTCATCTTTCTGTGTATAAGCTTCCTCCAGCAGGGTGTTTATCTCCCCTCTGTCCTTTCCTGACAGCCACCTCTGCCCATTATAAAGCACCCCCCGATGCCTCAGTGCCCTGAGAAGAGCTGAGCCCCCCATCCCTGCCTGTGACATCAACCATGTGTCAATGTCACACAACTTTCACTGATTCACGTGCACCTCTCTATGCCCTGCAAAGCACTTCCGGGTCTGCAGTACGTCTGGAAATCCTTCCCTAACGGAAACATCAGCACTAGCACAAAGGTTCCTAGATACATAAGAGTAATGAATGCATGTAGTTCTGAAACTGGCACACATGTAGGTTTTCAAAGAATTTTCCAAACTGTTTAAAACAGAACATTTTAAATGTAAAGTGATATTGGCACTACTCCTACTACTGTGCAGAGTTCAATAAAATAAATTGCAAAGACTTTAACATATGGCTTATGGGATTTCCTATTAACAATTACACACACACACATATATATATATATATATATATATATATATATATATATATATATATATATTGCAGCTGAGCTTACCAATTCTTAACCACTTCAGCTCCGGACCAATTGGCAGCCAAAGGACCAGGCCCCTTTTTGCGATTCGGCACTGCGTCGCTTTAACTGACAATTGCGCGGTCGTGCAACGTGGCTCCCAAACAAAATTGGCGTCCTTTTTTTCCCACAAATAGAGCTTTCTTTTGGTGGTATTTGATCGCCCATGCGGTTTTTATTTTTTGCGCTATAAACAAAAATAGAGCGACAATTTTGAAAAAAATGCAATATTTTTTACTTTTTGCTATAATAACTATCCCCAAAAAATATATAAAAAAACTTTTTTTTTTCCTCAGTTTAGGCCGATACGTATTCTTCTACATATTTTTGGTAAAAAAAATCGCAATTAGCGATTATTTATTAGTTTGCGCAAAAGTTATAGCGTTTACAAAATAGGGGATAGTTTTATAGCATTTTTATTAATATTTTTTTTTTTTTTACTAGTAATGGCGGCGATCAGCGATTTTTATTGTGACTGCGACATTATGGCGGACACATCGGACATTTTTGACACATTTTTGGGACATTTGTCATTTATACAGAAATCAGTGCTATTTAAATAGCACTGATTCCTATGTAAATGACAGTTGTAGTGAAGGAGTTAACCACTAGGGGGCGGGGAGGAGTCAGTGTGACGTGTTGTTTTTTTTTTACAGTAGGGGGGGGGCGTGGCTGTACGTCTGACGTCATTGATCGGCTTTCCCGATGACAGGGAACAGCCGATCAATGACAGGCAGAGTAGGAAGCGCGGGGAGAGGTTTGTTTACACAAACCTCTCCCCGTTCTTCAGCTCCGTAACCCGATCCCGGGATACCAGCGGCGATCGGGTCCGCTGGTCCCGCGGCCGTGGTCACGGAGCTCCCGACCGGGTCGCGAGCGCGCCGCTGGCGGCGCGCGCGCGACCCACGGGCAGGCAACTTAAAGGGGACGTGCCTGCCCGTGCCATTCTGTAGACGTATATCTAAATGAGGCGGTCGGGAAGTGGTTAAGTTTCTTTTACCCATTAGTTTCACCTGGTGATCTGGCCAATAAGGTCTCATTTACACATTTTAATCTATTTTTAATTTTATTTTTAAACGTTTTAATCTATGCCCCTGCAGGGCCGAGTTTTGCCATCATTGGGATGCACAGGTGTTCCATGTATTCTCCTGCAGGCAGTCCCATAGCTGTCAATTGGGACGCACCAGCTTTATAGCCACTGCTCCCAGTATGACCTACATGTGGGTGGGGTTGCATGTCCCCAAACTCACCCAAGGTGCATTTGGGGCCGTGCACCCACACAGATGTCACATTGGGAGCAGCAGTCATGTCCATGGAGCTGGTGCATTAGTTGATAGCTATGGGACTGACCGCACGAGAATGTACACAACACCTGTGCATCCCCTTGCTGATAAAGGACGACCCTGCATGGAGCACAGATTCAATTTCCCCATTTGAATAAGACCTAAGTCTGTTATTTTTTTAACAGATCAAGCTGTCCAGCAAAAGTGTCTGTTAGGGGTTTGAGACAAACCATTTAACAGTGACAGGGGTGCTTACAATGGTGAGCTTTTATTCATCAATGTAAAACCTTTATCCCAAAGGAAAGAAAACTGTTGCTATATCTGCTTATAAAGTGTTAGCTGGAGTTCAGCTTTAATGTGCTAGTCAAGTCCATCTAAATCTGCTAGTGAATCTAATGCCCCGTACACGCGATCCGAAAATCGGACAACAGATCGTCCAACTTTTTTCAAAAATTGTTATTTTTTTTTCAAAAAAGATTTTTTTAATGGGGTGGTCATAATATTTTGGCTGATCATGTTTTTATAATAATAATTACAATTGCTCAACTGTAACTATCTGCTTACTTCTCCTGTCAGTTGTTATTGCTCCATTCTTTGTACTCACAACAGTTTTCATAACTTGCAACTGTATTGCACTTCATACAGAAATCACACAGTAACATCTCTAATTTGTGCCTCCAATGAAAATTGTGTTCAAAGTAAAAAGTATTCTCAAGATGTTGACAGTTATGTATGGGATGCACACATAAAGTTACAGAAACGCATCTAATGATATTTTAAAATAGAACTAATCCCATTGATTTAACAGTTTCCCAAAACAGTTACATTTGAGGCATGCATTGCTATAAATGATAACAGTCACAGTCACTTATTTTGTCAACTAAACTGTCAAGCCCTCAAATGGCTGGTATCATAACTGATCATGCGTGCAATACCAGGGTAACTGTTGGTCAAACAGAGGGAAAGATGGCAGCTGGAAAGGGAAGGAGGGTACAGTTCCACTTTAAGGCAACCTGTCAGGTGCACTTTTATAAATACATATATACCTTTTTTATTAGAACTGTGTGGGCTTGCAGTATTGAGGCATACCTCACAACTTTTTGAGATGGGAACGAGGGACACCTATTAACAAAAGTATATAGGCAGCATAGGACACACCCCCTTAAAAGAGAACTATATAAAAAATGTTTTAGTTAACTGCTTGCCAACCAGACGATGTCATTATACTGCGGCAGATTGGCACACATAGGTGTACAGCGGCTGCTTTAAAAACTATAGGGCCAAAGCCGATGCATGTGGCCGGCGCCCGCGATGTCTGCCAGCAACCCGCGATCTCAGAGAGCCAGATCTGGGATCTGTCAATGTAAACAGACAGATCCCTGTTCTGTCAGGGAAGTAGAGAGAGATCTGCTGTTCCTAGTAATCAAGAACAGCGATCTCTCTGTACTCCCAGTCAGTCCATTCCTCTCAGAGTTAGAAACACCTCCCTAAGAAACACTTAACCCCCTTGATTTTTAGCTCTGATCGCTGTATAGATGTCAATGGTCCCAAAAATATCAAAAGTATCCGATCTGTCCTCCGCAATGTCGCAGTCCTGCTAAAAATCGATAATCACTGCCGTTACTAGTAAAAAAAAAAAAAATTATAATTAAAATGCCATAAATATATCCCCTATATTGTAGACGCTATAAATATTGTGCAAACCAATCAATATACGCTTATTGCGTTTTTTTTTACCAAATATGTAGAAGAGTACATACAGGCGGTCCCCGGGTTACAAACAAGATAGGGTCTGTAGGTTTGTTCTTAAGTTGAATCTGTTTGTAAGAAACTATTTTGAAGCTTTTTGGATAGCATAGGGTAGGGTTAACACCCCATGTAACATTTGTTTTGCTGTCTGTGCCCCTGTTCAGAAGATTTCATCTCACTTTCTGTCCCTATGAGAATTGGATTTAGAAAATTTGGGGTTGTTGTGGAAACAAGCATTGGTGATAAAGCATCAGTGGGGACATCTTTTTCCCATAATAACTCTTATGCCGCGTACACACAATCGGACATTCCGACAACAAAATCCTGTATTTATTTCCAACGTTTGTTGGCTCAAACTTGTCTTGCATACACACGGTCACACAAATGTTGTCGGAAATTCCGAACGTCAAGAAGGCAGTGACGTACAACGCATACGACGAGCCGAGAAAAATGAAGTTCAATAGCCTGTATAGCGGCTCTTCTGCTTGATTCCGAGCATGCATGGAATTTTGTGCGTCGGAATTGTGTACACAACGGGTTTTGTTGTCGGAAAATTTGAGAAACAGCTCTAAAATTTTTGTTGTCGGAAATTCCGACAAAAAATGTCCGATGGAGCCTACACACGGTCGAAATTTCCGACAACAAGCTCCCAACGAACATTTGTTGCCGGAAATTCCGATCGTGTGTACGTGGCATTACAGGAGTGA
Organism: Lithobates sylvaticus; assembly: GCA_028564925.1. Classification (NCBI taxonomy): domain Eukaryota; kingdom Metazoa; phylum Chordata; class Amphibia; order Anura; family Ranidae; genus Lithobates; species Lithobates sylvaticus. Next base: position 134,536,570 of record CM053029.1, read on the forward strand.
ATTTCCCTTCCTAGGGGTAGATTTCCTCCCACTTGCTGTTGTCTCCCTCCGTTTGTAAGTAGAAGTCGTTTGTAAGTTGGATGTTTGTAACTAGAGGACTGCCTCTCCTGGCTTAAACTGGTGAACAAATTAGTTTTTTTGGTTTTTGTGTGGGGATATTTATGTAGCGCCCTCTACTTAAGGGTAGGTGTGATATTGTAGAATTGGTAGCGTAGGATTTAGTATAGGTAAATTTAGCCAGGCCTGCGGTATTTTTACCAGGCCTGGTTGTTTTGATTCAGGGTTGGAAGTGTTAGAATAGTGAGGGGTGTGGCCACCTACACTTGGGCTCAGAGATACCTCCCCTGCCTGACGGTGAATAGTACCAGAAGGAGAGGATGGGCTGACACCTGAGTGGCAGGAAGTTTATGTGGGAGACCTGACCAATCATTAACTTGTGTGGTCGAAAGGAGGTCTCCCATATAAAGGGGGGTCACATGCTTCCAGGGGGGAAGTGTGGACTTAAGGCCTGGGGGCCCGAGCGAGCGGAGACGAGAGGGCCTGGGGCCCGGGAGAGCAAAGAAGGAAGTCGAAGAGTGCTTCAGGAGATTTAGGCCGGACGCCTGGAGTGCAGCGGAGCCAGCATGTAACGCTGGGAAAGAGCCGTGAGGAGAAAGTAGGAGTAAAGCGGAAAAGAAGAGCACTGGGTGATCGACTTTCTGTGAGTGAAACATAGACTGTTGATTGGGAGAGAACAGGTCAGTGGAAGCTCAGAGAAACTAATGCAGAAGTGCTTGGAACCATATACTGTGAGCCTGAGGATCACAGTATAAACCATAAGACAGTACTTCCAATGACTGAGGGATGTTGGCACGTGAGTCATGGAAATAGGCGGAGATGGCCTGTGGCTCTAGGTCCAGCACCCAAAGGAAATCTATCAGTCCGGCAGAGGGAATTATTCCGAGTAATGCCCTTTTTTGCTTAACTTGGGAGTGCTGCACTAAAGGAAACAATAGAATCAGGAAAGGATCACTAGTCCAGTAACAAAGCTACGGCAATGAATTACACCCTCATATAGTGGGGTCTGGTGGAGCATCTCATATCTCTCAGTGAGCCACCCCAAACTGATTCCATGAATAAAGAGTAATAAAACTTAAACTTTGACTGTTGGTGTTATGTGCATGTAATGGGAGATCAGAAGTGGAGTGATTGGCAAGAGGATGATTAACAACCCAGCAGCCCCTACGGGGGTACCGCGCTACATTTACTTTAGCAAAAAGTAAAAAATATTGTTTTTTTTTTCAAACTTGTCACTCTTTTTTTGTTTATAGCGCAAAAAATAAAAACCGCAGAGGTGATCAAATGCCACCAAAAGAAAGCTCTATTTGTGGGGAAAAAAAAGGACATAAATCTTGTTTGTGTATAACGTCCCACGACCACGCAATTGTCAGTTGAAGAGACGTAGCGCCGTATCGCAAAAAATGGCCTGGTCATTAAGGGGATAAATCCTTCTGGGGCTGAGCCATTGGCTCATGCTGCTGTCAATTAAATCCAGTGACAAGGGAGGGGGGCAGGGCTGAGCCGCACTGTGTGTGTTTTCTCGGGATGAAGCCTGCACGAGAATACCCCAGCAAATGACTTGCTAGTGGGGGTACTCGAAGGCAGGAGAAGCCAGGAGCACCAGCAGGGGACCCCAGAATAAGGGGGATCAGGGCTGCTCTGTGCAAAACCATTGCACAGAGCAGGTAAGTATAACATGTTAGTTTTTTTAGAAAAAAATAAATAAACCTTTAGAATCACTTTAAATATTTTTGCTTCTGAGGCTCCTGTCAGCAGATAGATGTTCAATCAAACTGAGCTGTCCTGGCCGCCCTGCCACATTTGATTAAATTATGGAGTGGTTACTGTATGTATAGCTTAAGTCTTGGTGATTGTGCTTTTGGTGAACATAAAAGCTTTTGATTTGGTTTATGGTTATGTAGCGCCCTGCTCCTGATGGGCAGACGCTATAAGTAAAAATTTAGTTTGTCTGAGCTGTAGTTTAGCCCAGACTGATTATGTTTAAAATTCTGGTTCTGTTCCAGTTCAGTTGGGTTGCGTGGTTTTCCACTTTGCCGAGGGGTGGCGCTCTCATCGTTGGCCAGGGTTGGAAATTGCAACAAGCTGGGTGTATTGAGTGCCTCTTTGCCCAGACCCCATGATAGGGTGCACGTTCCGACCTGATGGCCCTCCTGGCCTAAGATGTGCTGCTGCCATTCAAATTGTCTTGGGTCGGCTGGCCTTGAGGCTTCTTTACTGAAAGGTAGGCCCAGAAGTCCTGGGGCTTACCGATCCAGGGGTGGTCCTGTGCTGTCTTACCTGCGGGCAGAAGCCAAGCAATAGGAGAAACCAGGGGAGGACTCTCCGGTGAGAGAGGCCTATCCGGTGGTTGCTGGATCCAGTTGTGGAGCTGTTTGTCCTCTGGATCAAGAAGTACCCATGACCGGCAATTATCAGGTACCTGAATTCCCCTTAACCCTCCATCCCTCCATTGGAATATATTTTCTGTCAATAAAGCATTGAAAAAGCACTAAGTGTCGGAGCTGAAATCTGTGAGCAACTCTTTAATGGGACCTCTATGACGGACACGGTGGAATGGTGAGGTAACGGTAAGCCCAATCAAATACCAGCAGCTCCTTCGGGGGTTAGTGCTACAGTTAAGTGAAGCTTCTCCCTCCCTTTTGAAATTGCACTTTTTTTGGGGGGGGGACCTTATTTTGACAGGCACTCACTCCCATTTCCACTCGAATCGCCTAGATAATCCAAGCAGAAATTCTCCTTGCCCCTCTCTCTGCAGTCTTCTGGGACACATCACAGGTCCTAGAAGACTGCAGGACAATTCACAATGCGTGGCACGTATCGCGCATGTGCAGTGGGCCCCCAGCTGTCATACCCGGGTGCCCACAGTTGAGATACCGGCACTGGGAACAGAAGACTGATGGAATAAACAGCTCGGGTGAGCACATCGCTGCATCCTGGGACAGGGAGTGCCTGTTTATTAAAAGTCAGCAGCTACAGTTTTTGTAGCTGCTGACTATTAATAAAAAAAGATATGACTGAAGCTCTTTAATCTTTAAATAAGATTTTATTGGTTTAATGAATTTGTTTTTACTCCCAATAAAGGGCTGGTTCACATTGGGATCACAATTCATGCAGTATGACAGCTCATTTATTTGAATGGGCTGCAAAACGCACTACACCTTGCAAAAAGTAGCGCTTGTACTACTTTTAAAAATGAACTACACTAAAATGCATTGTGCTGCGCTTTTGCAATATTCATTTCAGTGCCATTACCAATACTTTGGCACCTGCATACAGTTTGCAAGGGCAGTTCATGTGAACGTGGTGCAGGAAACCTGTACGGAACTCAGCTTTCCACACTGGCGTTCTGGTGTGAACTGACCCTAAAGCCCCGTACACATCACTATTTCTTTTTTTAGGTCAGAGCTGCTGTACTAACAATCTGATGTTAGCACAGCAATCTCCCCTGCTGTGCTATTGTGTTCTGACCCCCCCCCCCCGCCAGAACACTCCGCAGGTTTCTATTGAACACCTTCGGCCCATGTGTACTAGGCTTTATTGTTTATTTCATTAACTTACTTTTCTTTTCATGTTGTTTTTGTTCCTGTTTTTGTCTGGGGTGCCATGTGGGGGACTGCAATCCCATGGTACTGCTGAGGTGTCGCCAGATGTAGAGTGACCTGCCTGATAAAGCATGCTGATAACCACTGCCACATGGACCACAAGTAAAGGAATATCCGCCACAGATAGCAGTAAAAACCTGATAGGAGGTCAAACCCTTCCCCCACTCTATCCAAAACTAAAAACAGTTTTTTTCCTGGAATTTTAATGTAAGACTCCTGATAATTTGATATCATGGTAAATAAAAAATAAAAAATCAGACACCCTAGAGAATAAAATGACAGTCGTTGCAATACTTTATGTCACACCATATTTGCGCAGCGGTCCTACAAGTGAATCTTTTTTGGAAAAAATACACTTTTTGAATTAAAAAATAAGAAAACAGTAAAGTTAGCACAATTTTTTTCTATGTTGTGAAAGATAATGTTACATTGAGTAAATTGATACCCAACATGTCATGCTTCAAAATTGCGCCAGCTCGTGGAATGGCGACAAACTTTGACCCATAAAAATCTAAAAATCTCCATAGGGGACATTTAAAAATGTCTACAGGTTACAAGTTTTAAGTTGCAGAGGAGGCGTTGAGCTAGAATTATTACTCTCGCTCTAACCATCGCGGCGATACCTCACATGTGTAGTTTAACTACTTGCCTACCAGGCACGAACACCTCCTTCCTGACCAGGCCATTTTTCAGCTTTCAGCGCTGTCGTATTTTGAATGACAATTGCGCGGTCATGCAACGCTGTACCCAAATACATTTTTTATCATTTTTTCCCCACAGATAGAGCTTTATTTTGGTGGTATTTGATCACCTCTGCAGTTTTTATTTATTGCGCTATAAACAAAAGAAGAGCGACAAGTTTGAAAAAACATAATATTTTTTACTTTTTATTATAATAAATATCCAATTTTTATTTTTTTTTTTTAAACAAATTTTTTCCTCAGTTTAGGCAGATACGTATTCTTCTACATATTCTTGGTAAAAAAAATCGCAATAAGCGTATATTGATTGGTTTGCGCAAAAGTTATAGCGTCTACAAAATAGGGGATAGATTTATAGCATTTTTATTATTATTTTTTTACTAGTAATGGCGGCGATCTGCGATTTTTATCATGACTACGACATTGCGGCGGACATATCGGACACTTTTGACACATTTTTGGGACCATTCACATTTATACAGCGATCCGTGCTATAAAAATGCATTGATTACTGTATAAATGTGACTGGCAGGGAAGGGGTTAACACTAGGGGGCGCTGCAGGGGTTAATGTGTTCCCTATGTTAGTGATTCTAACTGTGGGGGGAGGGGACTGACTGGGGGAGGGGACCGATCGGTGTCCCTATGTACAAGGGACACACCATCGGTCTCCTCTCCAGTGACAGGACGTGGATCTGTGTGTTTACATACACAGATCCACGTCCTGCTCAGTTACTGTGCAATCGCGGGTGCCCGGCGGACATCGCGGCCGCCGGGCACGCGCATCGGGTCCCCAGCGACATGGCGGGCACGCACGCGCCTCCCGCGGCACGTGCACGCCCCCTAGTGGCCAAAATGTAGACGCCGTCATATGACGGCGTCCCGCCACAAGAGCCGCACCGCTCCGCCGTCAATAGACAGTGGGCGGTCGGCTAGAGGTTAAACACTGTTTTCATATGCAGCCGCGACTTACGTATGCGTTCGCTTCTGCGCAAGCTCAGTGGGGCGGGTCGCTTTAAAAAAAAAAATTCTAATTTATTTTACTTTTTATTTTTACACTGCCTTTTAAAAAATAAGTTTCCTGACAGACTCCATGGCAGCAACGTGTGGGTTTAGCCCCGCCTCCATTACCCTATAGGACACTACTCCCATAAATCTTTGCTCCCTGCCCACGGCCGTGTTCTTTTTTTGTCCTCCTCCGAAGGACCTAGTTGGTGGTCTTTCTACCTGAAGATAAATTTCCCCACGATCCTGATTGGCCGATCTGCGACTCTGGATGGGAAAGTCGCATGGCTCCGCTAAGCCCTAGCTATTAGCAGGGTATGGAGTGGGCAGTGGAAGAGGCGCAAGGAAGAAGCCCTTATCCTAGCCACTGGCAGGCAGGCTGCGCACTGGTCAGACAGCCAGCTACTAGCAGGTGACCCGTTTTTGCCCTGGAGAAGTCCGGTCTTACCTTCGGCCTGGTCGATCGTGGTGGAGTGGTGAGAGTATCGATATTTCTTTTCATGGCAGCAGTGTTTGTTATTACCTCCTGTGCGGTTCCAGTAGTTGTTGTTTGTTTGAAGCATGTGTGTTTGTTTTTCTCAGGCATGGCGGCTGGTTCTTCCTGCGTTCCAGCCGCCGTATCACTTCCGCTTTCGTTTTTCGGGCGTTATGTGCATGCGCGAGCGCGGTACGAGAGCGAGGCTTGGTTCGCGCATGCGCAATAGCGGCGATTTGCCGCTATTCGCGAATGCGCATTGGGACGGCAGTGACGTCACAGGGGCGCGCTTTTTAAACTGGGGAAATGGCCTGCAAGCTTTGGGAATGATTGCAGGTTACTCCAGTGTCTTCCCCAGGCTCCTGTGTTTGCAGCTACTGGTAAGTGGCTTTTCTGGAACAGGTCAGAGGAATCTTCCTGTCCCTTGCATTGATCTCTTGTCATTCTCAGTTCAGATGGACATCGCTGAGGACATGGATTCACCACTGCCTGTCTGTGGCCAGCCCTCTCAAAAAAGGTATTGGGAATATGTCTTTTCCTGATGGTCTGGTAATTAGGGGAGGGTGTGTGCCTGATTGCTTACCTATTGCCTGATGTTTTGTTTTGTGTGTGGTCTTTGTCTTTTGTTTTTTCCTCAGCCCTTCTAGATCAGATACACATCGCAGCTCTCATAGAGGAAGCGACTCCTCCAAGTCGCAAAACCGGCAATCCTCTTCCAAATCAAAACATGGTGGTTCCTCCTCTAAATCAGGACACCGTAGTGATGAGCGCTCTCACTCCAGTCGCTCTACTAATTCCTGCTGGGGATGCAGAAGTCAAGCTCCCCCAGGAAGATCCTTATGCGACCTTTGTTTTTCCAAAGCCTCCAAAGAAAGAGGAGATACGGATCAACATCTTAAATCCCTGGTGGAAAGGGTTGTGAAGGAGTCGCTCAGGAACATGGATGATCATTCCCATACACCTCCAGCGGAGCAGTCTCCTTCTCCAGTGAGGGAGACCCAGTTGCAAGATACCTGGGAGTCCTCGGTTCAGAGCCACCCTTCGGTTGCCATATCCGACAGTGACTCAGAGGAAGATAGCCCTCCTGTGGGCTTTGATTTTGCTCTGCTCCCACCCTTGGTTAAGGCTATCAGAGAAACGCTTAATTGGGAAGACCCAGTAGAAGCTGCTCCCAAGCAAATGAAATTCTTTAAACAATTAAAGAAAGAGCGTGTTAATTTTCCTTTTATTACAGAGCTTGGCGAAATCGTCACGGACGAATGGGGCAAGGTGGAGAAGAAAAATTCCATGCTTTCCAAAATCGCAAAACTCTATCCCTTCAAGGAGGAAGAAGTGAAGCACTTGGAGTCTGCTCCCTTGATAGATGCAGCAGTCATGAGGTTGGTGAAGCATGTGACTCTCCCTTTAGAGGACACAGTGTCCTTCAAAGACGTGTTAGACCGTCGAATTGATGCAGACCTGAAGAGGGTGTACCTAACAGCAGGCATGGCCTGTAAGCCAGCTCTTGCCCTAGCCGCTTTGTCTAAAGCGATGGAAGTGTGGACTGACAGTGTAGATGAGACACTGAGAGGCATCTCGGATGATGCGGCTAGATGCTCGCCTATTCAAGAATTGAGGCTTGCATCGGCTTTTCTTGGGAAAGCCTCTATTGACATCATACGCCTGACGGCTCGGATAATGCTTTCGTCTGTCACTGCCAAACGGGGGCTGTGGCTCCGCCCCTGGTTAGCCGACCCAGCCTCAAAACAAGTCTGGTGTCGTATCCCCTTTGAAGGGTCCTCCCTGTTCGGGAACAAGTTGGACGAGGCGATTACCCGGGCCACTGGTGGGAAGTCGGGGTTCCTTCCCCAAGATCGTCGACCCCAAGGTCAGAGAAGATCTTTCCCAAAAAGGCAGTACCAGGAAAGAGCTAGGGAAGCTCGCAGTTACAGACCTGGCCGGGAATTTTCCAGATCCTGGAAGTCAAGACAATCGTCTTTTAAGAAGACAGCGAAAAGTGATTCCAAAGGAGAGAGGGAGCCGACCAAATCCTTTTGAGGTTGGGCCCGCTCAGACAGGTCAGGTGGGGGCTCGACTTTCCACTTTCGTCATGTCTGGACGGCTTCGATCCAAGACTTTTGGACTCTCAATACGGTCTCCTCAGGTCATGCTTGGACCTTCAGGGAAGCCCCCAGGCTCAGGTGGGTCCCTACTTCCCTTCCGACTACAGAAGAAAAAAGACAAAGCCTTCTGACTTACATAAAATCTTTATTGGTTCAAGGCGCTGTTATCCATGTCCCGGCCGACCAGCGAGGCAGGGGGATCTACTCTCCCCTCTTTTTGGTCCAGAAAAAAAGCAGGGCCTGGAGGCCGGTCATAGACCTGACCCATCTAAACACCTTCATAAGAAAGGAAAGGTTCAAAATGGAAACACTGTCCACAATACAACATTCCGTCCAACCAGGAGATTGGATGATCTCCATAGATCTCAAAGACGCCTATTTTCACGTTCCCATTGCCGAAAACTATCAACAATTCCTTCGCCTTTCAGTAGGCAAGCTCCATTTTCAATTCACGTGCCTTCCCTTCGGGCTATCAACTACTCCGCGTGTGTTTTCAAAAACTCTGTTGGCAGTGGTAGCTCTTCTGAGAACCAGGGGAATTCGTCTACATCACTATTTAGACGACCTTCTACTATTGGCACAAGACAGAGAACAGCTTCTAATTCACAGACGGCAAGTTATCTCCACTCTACAGGAGTTCGGGTGGATACTGAATCTGGAGAAGAGCCAACTGACCCCATCACAAACCCTACTATTCTTAGGGGCTCTGTTCGACACAGTCAGGGGCACTATCTCACTACCAGAGGAAAAGATCTCAGTGGTAAGGGACAGAATCCGTCCAGCTCTTACGGCTTCCTACCTTCAAGCTCTCCAGTGCCTGAGAATTATAGGCACCATGGTTTCAACAATCCCGATGGTGAGATGGGCACAGTGGAGGATGAGGCCTTTTCAGAAGGGCTTCCTTCAGCAATGGACAGGCAACAAAGCCCAGACGATTCAGATTACTTCATCCATGAAGAACTCCCTACTATGGTGGCTACAACGGGAGAACCTTTGCAACTGCCATTCCATCCGTCCCATCCCATGGGTAACTATAACCTCAGATGCCAGCAACAGGGGATGGGGGGCCCACTGCCTGGCGGAAGTCGCCCAGGGCACTTGGGATCCTCCCTCCAGAAGGACAGTGTCAAACGTCCTGGAATTGAGGGCGGCCTTCCAGGCCCTTCTGGTTTTTCGTCACCTGATCCCACTGGCCTCGGTCCAACTCAGACTGGACAATACCACAGCAGTGGCTTACATCAGAAGGCAAGGGGGCACCCGAAGTTTTTCCCTTCTCCAAGAAGTGGAACCGATCATGTCTTGGGCTCAGAAGAACTTGAAGGATCTGACGGCGACTTATGTGCCAGGAATTCAGAACGTCCAGGCAGACTTCCTCTCCCGAATATCTCTAGACAACAACGAGTGGTCTCTCCACGAGGAGGTATTCGATTGGATTCTAACACTGGGGATCTGCCCAGAGGTCGACCTGTTTGCCTCCCCATGCAACAAGAAAATAGCAAAGTACTATTCAAGGTACAGAGATCCGCAAGCCTACGGGGTAGATGCCCTGACGGAGAAATGGTGGTTCCTCAAGGCGTATGCATTTCCTCCAATTCCGATCATCCTACAGTTCCTGAAGAGACTCAGGTCGGAAACAGCAGAGGTAATTGCAGTAATTCCCTACTGGCCCAACAGGCCTTGGTTTCCACTTCTGACACTCCTCAGTGTCAAGGATCCGGTTCCGTTACCATCCAGACCAGACCTCTTGTCCCAAGGTTCGAGGTTACATCCCTGTCCGGATCACCTGCACCTAAGGGCCTGGTTTTTGAGAGGGGAAGGTTGGAAGCGTCAGGCTGTCCATTAGAGGTTATTCCCACTCTCCTTAGTGCTAGAAGAGGTAGTACCAATCGGGTGTACGAAAGGATCTGGGCGAAGTTTACCAGTCACATGGCTTCCAGGTCTAGTTCCTGCAATACATTGGCAGTTCAGGATGTGTTAAGCTTCCTTCAAACAGGATTGGATATCTCACTTTCTGTTAGTTCCCTGCGTGTCCAAGTTACTGCTATCTCAGCATTTTCTGGAGTCACGTGGGCCAATCATCCTTTGATTCAACTGTTTTTCAAAGGTGCAGTCAGGCTTAGGCCGCAGAAGAAACCCAGGTTTCCAAAATGGGACCTTCCTCTGGTGTTGGATTTCTTTACTCAACTCAACAAATCACTTTCAGTTAAGGAACTGACACTTAAAACCTCTTTTCTGGTGGCCATAACATCGGCAAAGAGAATTTCAGAGATTCAGTCGCTAGGCTCCTAGGAACCTTTCCTCACCTTCTTCCCGGATAGAGTGGTCCTCATTCCAATGCTGGGATCAAATCCCAAAGTAACCACTGTTTTCCATGAAAACCAGGAAATCACTCTACCTACCTTCATGTCTGATGGAAGTTCGGATCCACATCCTCTTGACATGGGTGCTACACTAAAAGAATATCTGGACGTTACAGCTTCATTTCGTCAGACTGACTCCCTCTTCGTTCTGTTTCATGGAAAGAATAAAGGCTCTAAAGCTTCTGTTAGATCCATTGCTGCGTGGGTGGTCCAAGCCATCCAGTGGGCTTACAGAGAGAAGGGCTTGGCTCCTCCTGAGGCAGTGACGGCACATTCCACCAGGAGTCTTTCCACATCATGGGCAGCCTTGCGTCACGTGGCGCCGGAAGTAATCTGCAGGGCAGCATCTTGGTCTTCAATACATACGTTTATGACCCATTACTGTGTTGAACCTGCATCCTTAACTTCTGTTAAATTTGGTTTAAAAGTCCTGTCGGTTGACAGCGTTAAATAAATCTTTTCTGTTCAGCATTTTGCCCACCCAAGTGTGTTTATTGGGCGAGTTATTTCCCACACGTTGCTGCCATGGAGTCTGTCAGGAAAATGGAAAATTCCTATCAAAATACTTACCGTAATTTTCCTTTCCTGATGGACTCCATGGCAGCAGGAGTTCCCTCCCAAATGGCTGGAGTAGTACTAGTTATCGAACACGGCCGTGGGCAGGGAGCAAAGATTTATGGGAGTAGTGTCCTATAGGGTAATGGAGGCGGGGCTAAACCCACACGTTGCTGCCATGGAGTCCATCAGGAAAGGAAAATTACGGTAAGTATTTTGATAGGAATTTTCCATTTTTTAGATCACTTTTAATTACTATTACAAAGAATGTAAACATCCCTTGTAATAGAAAAAAAGCATGACAGGACCTCTTTATTGTGATCTGGGGCCAAAAAGACCTCAGATCTCACATTTACACTTAACAGCAATAAAAATAAAAAATAAAATCATTTTTTTTCCAATAAAATTTTTTTTCCCCCCTTTAAGACCATTGGGCGGAAGTGACGTTTGACATCGCTTCTGTCATCCAATGGTATGGAGCCGAGTGGTGGCCATCTTTTCCTCATTCGACTCCATGCCTGAGAGGGGAAAGGACCAGATCGTCTCCGCCGCTAGCGACGGCTCCAGTAAGTGGCAGAGACCATCAGGGAATGGCGGGAGGGGCACCTCTTCTGCTGCCGATAAAAGTGATCTCGCTGCGAATCTGAAAGCGGATAGCCCGCTGTTTAAAAAGATACCAGGGTTAAGGCAGCTATCTGCTGCCATAACAAAGGTATTCAATGTCAAACAGACAACATACAATGACGGGGGTAGTAGTTATTGTATGTGGCAGTAATGGCAATTAAAGTGTTACTAAACCCACAACAGTAAAATCAGTCTGTATATGCAGTAAAGCATGCTTGTTATACTCACTGTAGAACCTAGGGGGTTAATCCTCTGCATTGTGTAAAAGGGCTGTTTGATCCTGTCTTCTCTGATCCTCCCCTCCTGCTACTGTCCACTAAAAAACTCCTGATAAAGCAGAGTTTATGGAGTCACTCTGCACATGCTCAGTTTGGTGTCTATTGCTAGAGAGGTTTTTTTTTTTTTTCCTTGGGAGGATGCATGTGATCAGCACAGGGCCAATCAGCATTGTCCAGACAGAGGGTCAGGGGACTTGCAGTCTCATAGGACCATCCTTCAAGCTTTAACCAATGCTTGGCTGGACACTGCTAGAAATCACAAGACTGATATATACTATGATGAGAAAAGGTATTTAGCAGTTTATATTTACTAAATATGTGCGTTTCTATGTTCTGTGTACTGTGGGAGACCAGATATAGTGAATGCAGGGTCCTGGGTTTAGTAACACTTTAAGATGAAGTGTACTGCTTGTTTACAGTTTGGTATCATTTCACTTTTCCTTTAATACTGCAGATATAAAAACAAAACTAACACGCTAAAAAGAAACAAGCCAATTCAGGCTGCACTAAGCAGTAGTTCAGTTTTTGCCCAGAGTTATGATGGCTTCTATCATTGGCATGTGTCTGAACGGACCCACCCCCTGGTCATGTGACCTGCACACGCCCAAAGCTGTATGTATGTGCTGACAGTCCCAGAGCCTTCACTGCTAGCAAAGGACAGTAGAGGTGAGTGGGGATGAGAATCCTTTTTTATGTAACTAGGGATCGCATACAATTGAATGGGAGATCACTGCAGATTAGATAGAGGTCTTCTGGCTGGGTAGGCATGCTGGAACTTGTAGTTCCACACCAGGCAGAAAGACAGAGATTGCATGCATTGAGCCTGAATATTGTTTTTTATTTATACTAGTAATGTATTATTACTTTTATTTGTGTGTTCCTGTCTGCAAGCTGTATTCCAGTAGATGGCTGGATGTAGAGATGATGGATTCAGGGGCTATCAGCTGTATATAATGTGTTTATATTTAGTCTGAATAATCATGATTTTAGGTGGCATACCCTAATATCACCCCTGAAAAAAAATAAAAATAGGAAGAACTTATATTCCTCATTTTGGAAGGAGTAAGGTAGGGCTAAAACTTTTGTTGTTTTGATTATTATAATTTTTTTTGGAGGGCTATCTGTGTCTCAGTAGGTGATTTCTTTTGACTATGGGTGTATCTTCCTGGTGCAAGTTTTTACCAACAATGTTGGTTGAATGTCACATTCACTTCTTTATAAATGTGCCCCCCTTACACACAACGTTCACCAAACTTTCAGAAACATGTAATAATAGACCACCCCCACCCCCCCCCCCTTTTTTATTATTTTTTATGTCTTATGGAGAATCTCAAATGCCAGAGTAGAAAGTTGCTTCGGGAGTTGTTTGGTAGCTGCAGAAGCACTTCCTGAGCTTATGTAATATTTTTGGTGTGGGCAGTACAGTGGAATGTTGTCCGGCCAACAGACAGTGCAGGGAAGAATGGCAGTGCGTACATGCTGCATATACAGCTCAACACAAAATGCATTCCAATGTATCTAAGATATACAAATTTCTGCCAAAACTGTCTGATGCTCCTACAAAGTATGCAAGAGGCCTAAAACCCATTACCTTTTTTCTTGTCATGTTGGGGAGATTTTATTTTACGTTATGTCCTGGAGACAACACTAGGATGTGAGAGGAAATCCTCTCTTGTTATCGCACAGGTGTCCCCAGTAGAAGATTTGCCTTCTATTCCTCTCCTCTTACGGTGACCGCTATAAAATGTTTAATTTCCCTTCCTTTTCTATCCAAGTGGGCATAGTAACTAAGACCAATCGAGAGGCAGATTCTCTCTATCGAGGACACAGAGCGCAATGACGGGGGTACTAATTCTTTTCAGTTGTATCCAAAACGACAAAATAAAATTTTGGCTTTGTATATAGTTTAGGCCCAGAAATGTAAATGGATCCCTTAGACCAGTGATGGCGAACCTTGGCACCCCAGATGTTTTGGAACTACATTTCCCATGATGCTCATGCACTCTGCAGTGTAGTTGAGCTTAATGGGAAATGTAGTTCCCAAACATCTGGGGTGCCAAGGTTCGCCATCACTGCCTTAGAGCCTACTAAGTTCACACCATGTCTTTTAGTTTAAATAGGACACCCCAATACCCGAAGGGCTCATTCACATGACCCCCTTGGCACCCCTTCCCTTTTATGCCGCAACAACGGCCAGACAGGGTTGTACACATGCTGTAGCCACAATGCTTTGAAGTCGCATCAGAAATGATACCTCATATTGCGTTCAGCTGTGGTTGTTCAAATAAATGGAGGGGTGTGTCGCAAACACACAGGACTGCAACATGGTGGTGCAGTCTTTTCGAGGTTAAAAAGAGGCAATAAGGAGGCACCAGAGTAGACATATTTTTAGATCCTGGTCTGCTGATCATGTGCTCACATACTGTATATAGTAGATGCCAGTCACATGCTGTGAATAAAAGTCGCAGGCCTAAGAGGAGTCTAAATTTACTGTAGAAGAGACCGCACTATGTCCGAGCTCATCCACAGTCAGAATAATGGCTCTGGGCAAGCATACACACAGGTGGCCACACATCTCTCTGCAGATATAAAAGCATGAAAATCAAATGGTGCGTCAACATGACAGCATATGATGGTGCCACTTGCGTACATTTTTTGTGTTTTTATTCTTGAAGCTAGGTCCATTAAGAAGTGTGTGTGTGTCCTTTCAGGAAACCTTATTAAAACTGCATTGAGAAACCCTGCCCAGTGCTAGTAATGTTGCACGTGTGATTCCCTCCCTGTGTTACACAACCTAATCAGCATTCATCTAGGAACCTGAGAGACTGTGAATGCATGTTACTAACAATAGGAACCTGCGTCTATCCCATGGATTTACTACAGAAATTTGAATAGAAGAATGTCACAATGAAAACTGGAACCACAAGTTGATAAGCAAAATCCTATATTAAATACAATGCAAGGCGGGTACAAAATGCACACCAATAATATGACTCATTTTAACCATTCAGGTCTATATCAAATCAATTGTAAATAATCTAAAGGTCTCCTTAAGGCCCCTTTCACACTTGTGCAACTTCAAAGTCATGCGATTTTTGCCGCGATTTCAAGGAATGCCTGTGTAAGTGGCATCAAAATCGGACCAAAGTAGTGCAGGGACTACTTTGAAGTCGGAACGACTTGAAGTCGTACTAATATGAATGGCTGTCATTGGAAATCATGGGGGAATGACTTGTCATGCTACTTTGCAGTCCCAAATCGTGGGACAAGTCGTATAAATGTGAAAGGGGCCTTAATCAAACATTACCTGTATGGTATCCCCTCCTTTCACTTGAACCAACCAATTAAAAGAACTCAAACATAGTAATGTTAATGTTCAAACAAACCGCCAGGAGGGGAGCCCAAACAATCCTAATTAAAGCAGTAGAAAACTGCGACCTTTAAAAAACAAAAAATCCCCTGCAAAGCAATGTATACCGTGAAAAATGGAATAGAATAGTGGCGCGCTAATAAGCAGAAAAAAAATTGGATGATTAAACTAATAATAATAAACCTGAAATTGCTGCAGCTGTCACTAAAGTGTTCCCACAGATAACAGTATAAAAAATAAAAAGTGTGTTCTCTTTAAAAAAAATCCTTTAACTGATGTGAAAAAAACGTATGTGATGTTTCTTCAAAGAACCTCCTTATCCAGAGTTCTCCAACCACCACATGCAATGCTCGCTCACCTCCTTTACACAACCCCCAAGAGGTCAAACACGCCTTGCACTTTGTGCCCACATTCCCTCCAAAGGATCCTCAATCTATGGCTGGCATAGGTTCCATCCACTGTACTGCTTCAAACTTTAATCCACATTCATGACCGGTAGATGCAGAAAATGCATGAAAAGAACGAGAAAAGTCTTGTGTTTTTTTTCATGTATTTTCTGCATCTACAAAAGTGTGCCAGTGCTGCAATAATATAAAAAAAATATATATATTTATTATTATTATTATTATTGCAGCGCTGGCACACTTTTTTTTTTTTTTTTTTTTTTTTGCCATGCATCGCATACTAGCACACTATGAGATACTTACGTTAGACCGAAGCCCTTCAGTGGTGTGCTGACGGGGCTTCCATCTTTTCCCCGGTCTTCTTTCTGGGTTTGCTGGCTCCAGTCCTATGAAGAGCTGAACCGTGGTGATGTAACTCCCGTGCATGCGAACAGGAGCCGGGATTTACGGCACAAAGCTCCCATGCTGTCCTTTCAGAGCGCAGGACAGTGAGGTCACTGGCTGCATCCAGTTTGAATATGTCTGCAAGTTTAGGAGATATTCACTGTACCTTTTTTTTTTTTTTTTTTTTATTATTATAATCTTGTAGGTTAAAGCTAGCCACGAATCTAGCAAATTCCTCCCTCCATTTACAGTATACAGCATAGACCTCTTTTCTTTCCCTTCTCCTCTTCTCTCCTCTTCCTTCCCTCTCTTCCTTCCCCGCTCTCTCTCTCCCCTCTTCTTCTTCTCCCTTCCTTCTCTTCTTCGTCTCCTCCTTATCTCTTCCTCTGCCCCCCCCCTGCTTCTCTTCCTCCTTCTGTCTTTCCTCGCCTCCTCCTTCCTTCCCTCTCCATCTTTTCTCCCTTGCTCTCTTCTCTCTCACTTTCGCTCTTCCCTCTTCTCTCCTCCCCTCCCTCCCCCCACTTTTCCCTTTCTCTTCTCCCCTTCTCTCTCCCCGTCCTTCTCCCTTCCTCCCTCTCTCTCCCCTCTCCTCTCTCCCCCTCCCCTTTCTCATCTCTGCTCTTCTTCTCCCTTTTTTCCGCTCCCCTCTCCTCTTTCTCTCTTTCTCTTCTTTTTCTCTCTCTCTTTTTTCTTTCTTCTCTCTCCTCTCCTCTCCTCCCTATCCCTCCTCTCTTCCTCTCCTTCCTCTTTCTCCTCCTTCTCTCATTCCTCCCTCCATTTACAGTATACAGCATAGATGGACAAATCTCCTACTGTGGTTGTCAAACTATCCAAAAAGCTTGTGCATCCGATTGGCTACATCCAATGTCCAGCTGGCAATTTTCACTCCGATTCCTTGTTTTTTTTGTGTAAATCAAGGGATGTTGAGCCAAAGGAGGCCAACAGGGCCAACATTTGTACAGAGCATGGTCAGCTTAACCCTTTAGGTATGACTACAAAATCTGCTTGCTTAAAGTGGTTGTAAACCCTCTGGGACCACTTTGACCTACAGGTAAGCCTAGATTAAGGCTTACCTGTAGGTCCAATAAATATCTCCTAAACCTACATGGTTTAGGAGATATTTAGAAAAAAAGAGGCATCACTGTCTACGGCGCATGCGCCGTAGACAGCGGCGCGCAGGCGCAATGAGCATGCCGAGTTCACGGCGATATGCCGCTCTCGTGCGCATGCGCGGGAGTGGCATCATCGCCGCTCCAGCGAATGACAGCGATGGATCGGCGAGACCAAGAGAAGTCACTCCGCGATTGATGGCGGAGGTCGTCGACGAGGGTCGCCTCGGGGGCTTCGTTCTCAGGTAAGTTATTCATAATGAGCTAGTATGCTATGCATACTAGCTCATTATGCCTTTGCCTTGCAGGTACCGTTTTTTAAAAATTTTTTTTTTTTTTTTTTTTTTTTTTTTAAAAGCGGCTTTACTTCCTCTTTAAAACATATGAGAAACAAAGAGAATAAAATATCAAAACCATTATCTATTATGGGATTACAAACAAAATATTATCAAAGATATAGAATAGAAAGATCCAAACTATATAAAATAAATAGTAAAAGGTATAATCCTGTGAATAGAAGGCACCTACTTTTTTGTATTTTTTTTATTTTTTTTTTTTCATGGAATTTAATAGATTTTATTTTACTTTCTGGCTCTGCTAATCCATTTGTGGTTTCCAACTTGATAACATGGAGGAGCACACAGATCATATACCCCAGATCTATCTTAAATGAGAGCCAATAGGGTGAGAATGTCTGGGCATTTAACAAGGGAAACCGGAAATGGAGTTCACGTTTTGACCCTGCAGCTTACCATGAACTTTGCGTTGGAGCAAGCATTCAATACCCCCGGGAGTTTAATATTTTTGCAGGTTATAATTTAAATGTTTTTGTTTTTAACTCAACGACAGAGTTGCTTTAAGGGCTACAGCCAGCTAAACCTCCCCCTTTTTATTTTATTTTTTATTTTTTTTAGGTTAATGTGGAGGTTCGAACCTTTATCTGTTTGATAGCTGGCTTTATCCTGTTGAGGAGATTTTTCATTTCCAGTCTTCTTGGTGTCAGAACATGAAGTAAAGGAGAAATTTGGCCCTGAATGGAGACCAAAACCAAAATTAAATTTTTTTTAGTAGATTTAAAACCGAGTTCCCTTTTTAAAAAAAAAAAATAAATTCTATGACTTTGTCTAAATAACTGGCATCATGAAGATCAGGAAAAAAAAGAGAAATCCTATTTATGGAGATATTTAGAATTTTCTCAAAAGTGCAGAAACAACATTTTAAATCCTGATAGAGGTCCCAAACCTTCCACACGCTATCCAAAACTAACAACAAAAAGTTTTCCCCGAGTTGGGCTAGAAAAAGAATGTAAATTAAAGTAGACTGAGTGAGATATGAGTGCCAGATCAAACGTTTCACCCTGTTGGTTGGTAACACTTGTCCTGTGATACAGAGATAACGGGTTTGCGATTCTGAGACAGAATTAGGAGACAGCAGAATCTAGTAAACGCCCAACATGCGAATGGCAAAGCAAGATAAATGTGGTCAGAAGTGCATTTGTGTGTTTACTCCCAACTTTAATGAGACTTGAAAAGTCAATATGCGGTGAAGTCATATGTACCTTTTACCTCCACCCCGTGTTCTATACGTTTTTCGAATGTTAATAGAAAAAGAGGTTGTTGTATAAGGTGATCGTGTTACATCCAGAGACACTAGTCGGTTCAGTTGCTTGAAGTATTGAGTCAGACAAGATCAGGACTCCTGGGGAAACAGAAATAATTCTATTGGCTTCTTTCCTCTCACCAACTTGTGCTGCGTGTTGCCACTATTACCACTGGTAGGTTTGAACATTGAGGAGAAGTTGGCTGTTGAGTACAGTGAGGGGGGGGGGGAGGGGTATTTGATCCCCCTGCTAATTTTGTATGTTTGTAAGCTCTACCGAGCAGGGCTCTCTGATTCCCCCCCCCTGTATTGAATTGCATTGTAATTGTACTGTCTGCCCTAATGTTGTAAAGCGCTGCACAAACTGTCGGCGCTATTTAAATCCTGTATAATAATTTTAATGGTAGGTTTATTTTAACAGTGAGACAGAATAGCAACCAAAAAATCCAGAGAAACGCATTTCAAAAAAAGTCATAAATTGATTTGCATTTTAATGAGTGAAATAAATATTTGACCCCTTCTCAAATTTTAGTACTTTGGTGGCAAACCCCTTGTTGGCAATCGCAGAGGTCGGAAGTTTCTTGTAGTTGGCCACCAGGTTTGCACACATCTCAGGAGGGATTTTGTCCCACTCCTCTTTGCAGATCTCTCCAAGTTATGGTCGTAAGGTTTCGAGGTTGACGTTTGGTAACTCGAACCTTCAGCTCCCTCACGTATTTTCTATGGGATTAGGGTCTGGAGACTGGCTAGGCCACTCCTTCTTGAGCAACTCCTTTATTGCCTTGGCCGTGTGTTTTGGGTCATTGTTGATTGCTGGAATACCCATCCACGACCCATTTTTTTAATGCCCTGGCTGAGCGAAGGAGGTTCTCACATGGCCCTGTCCATCGTCCCTTTTGATGCAGTGAAGTTGTCCTGTCCCTTAACAGAAAAACACCCCCAAAGCATAATGTTTCCACCTCCATGTTTGATGTTGGGGATGGTGTTCTTGGGGTTATAGGCAGCATTCCTCCTCCTCCAAACATGGCGAGTAGAGTTGATGCCAAAGAGATCGATTTTGGTCTCCTCTGACCACAACACTTTCACCCAGTTCTCCTCTGAATCATTCAGATGTTCATTAGCAAACTTCAGACGGGCCTGCACATGCATGTGCTTTCTTGTGTCTTTTTATACAGGTAACAAGCTGAGAGTAGGAGCACTCCCCTTTAAGTGTCGGTTCACACTGAGGCAGTACGACTTGCAGGGCGACTGCCTCAGGCGACCTGGACACGACAGCTGCGGCGACTTGCAAAACTACTTCTCTATAGAAGTCAATGCAAGTTGCCCCCAAAGTCGTACAGGAACCTTTTTCTAAGTCTGAGCGACTTGTGTTGCTCCGATTAGAGCGGTTCCATTGTACAGAACAGGACGCGACTTGTAAGGTGGCTAAGTCGCCTGACAAGTCGTCCCAGTGTGAACCAGCACTAAGAGTGTTCCTAATCTCAGCTCGTTACCTGTATAGAAGACACCTGAGAAACAGAAATCTTGCTGATAGGGGATCAAATACTTATTTCACGCATTAAAATGCAAATCAATTTATAACTTTTTTGAAATGCGTTTTTCTGGATATTTTTTTTTGTTCTGTCTCTCACTGTTAAAATAAACCTACCATTAAAGTTATAGACTGATCATTTCTCTGTCAGTGGGCAAATGTACAAAATCAGTAGGGGATCAAATACTTTTTTCCCTCACTGTAGGTCTTTTCTAAAAGCTATCCAATTTTGGAGCGGTTTAAGAAGTAGATCATGGCTGTTTTGCCTATTTTATAGGAGACCATAAATGTTCTTGTTTCATTCTTTTAATGAATGAAAAATGAATTATTATAAGCAATGGCTCCCTTTTTCATCCATTTTTGTTACTTCTTCCTTTTGGTTCTCATCTCTAAAGTGTGTGTGTGTGTGTGTGTGTGTATATGTGTATATATGTATATGTGTGTGTATGTATGTATATATATATATATATATATATATATATATATAGCCAACAGTTTAGATTCCTGACCATCACACCTACTATATGGCTAAAGGTATGTGGACACCCCTTCAAACGATTTAGTTTAATTGTCTCCTATTGAAGGGTTTTGCTAATACTACAGCGTACAAAGACATTTTAAACAGTTGTGTGTTTCCAAATTTGTGGTAACAATTTGGGGAAAGCCTTTTTCTATTTCAACATGACTATGCTCCTATGTACAAAGCCATCTCCGTAAAGACATGGTTTGATGAGGTGCAGAGGAACTTCTGTGGCCTGAGCCAGATCTCTGACCTTGACCCTTTGGGATGAGTTTGAATATCGATTGTGAGTCAGGTCTTCTCATCCATCAGTATCTGACCTTACAAATGGGCTTAAATTCCCACAGTCACAAATTTTGTGGAAACCCTTTCCAGAAGAATGGAAGCTGTTATAACTGCAAAGATGGGGCGCAACTTTATGTTAATGGCCATGGTTATGGAATGTCCAGCACATTCATATAGGTGTGATAGTTGTGTGTCTATAAACTTATAGAGTAAGTGGCATTTGTATATATTTTGTCCTTTCTGTGTAATAGTACTAAAACATCAGTAGTGTAAATGTGAAAGATTCCATATGAATATTTTTGGTTTGAATTCACCATGGTCTTTAGATGGAGGTTTTTCTTTACTGCAGAGATCGGCAGCGTGAGCAGTAGAGGAGGTAAGTATTCTGTGATTCCTTTGCAGAGAGTGGTGTCTTATGAATCTTTGTTTTAGCGACAGCCTCTTTATTCAGCCCCAAAACCTGTGTAATTCATGCATGGGTTTAAAGCTGAAAAAGTTTAAAGCGTAAAGTCCATAAAATATATTGTGAAAAATCAAATATCAAAGTGCTCATGTGCAGACAAAGTGTCCTGCTGTGCCTATAATAAATGCGCTGAGTAGTCCATGCAATCCAAAACAACTTTGGTAGGTGATCAAATGTGCCAAGGTGTCTTCCCTTCAGTGATCCCCTAGGTAGCGAACGCTCACCTTGGAGTGTGCGACTTTGCAATTAAGCTCAGTCTAAACACGCATTTTCTATATGGTGGATTATCCTGCTTCCATAGTCATCAGAATATGGTTACACTGTAGTCCTAAAGGGATGGACATGGTCAGTAACAATACTCGGGTAGGCTGTGCCATTTATACGATGCTCAGTTGGTACTAAAGGGCCCAAAGTGTTCCAAGAAAATATCCCCCACACCATTACATCGCCACCACCACCAGCCTGAACCCTTGATACAAGGCAGGATGGATCCATGCTTTCATGTTGCAGCTGAAATTAGACTCCTCCGACCAGGCAACGTTTTTCCAATCTTGCCTTGTCCAATTTTGGTGAGCCTGTGCGAATTGTAGCCTCAGTTTCCTGTTCCTAGCTGACAGGAGTGGCACCCAGTGTGGTCTACTGCTGTTGTAGCCCATCTGTTTCAAGGTTTGATGTATTGTGCATTCAGAGATGGTATGGGTTGTAACGAGTGGTTATTTGGTTCGAGATGATAGAAAGGCAACAGTAACTCAGTCTGCCCATTCTCCTCAGACATCAACAAGGCATTTTCGTTCACACAACTGCCGCTCACTGGATATTTTTTCTATTTCGGACCATTCTCTGTAAACCCTAGAGATGGTTCTGTGTGAAAATCACAGTAGATCAGCAGTTTTTGAAATACTCCCAACCATGCCACGTTCAAAAAAGTCACCCTAAATCCCCTTTCTTCCCCATTCTGATGCTTGGTTTGAACTTCCGAAAGTTGTCTTCACCACGCCTAGATGCCTAAATGCATTGAGTTGCTGCCATGTGATTGGCTGAACAGGTGTACCTAATAAAGTGGCCGGTGAGTGTAAATAAGAAGGAGGATTACACAGCACGGGGACAAGGCAAATAAAAATGTAATCAGGAAAACTACATAGGAGAAGAGGGAGATTTGAGGGCACTTCAGGTGCTACCTGGAGTTTAGCATTAAAGAATTGTCTTGCAAGGCTAGGTTTATGGCATTTTACATGAAAAAGATTGCAGGAGGTGTGAGACTTTGTAGTGAGGACATTAAAGCATTGAACACCTACTACATCTTCAGCTGACCCACAATCTCTTCCATTGGTTCAGGGAGAAGCTCTGCCTACTGAGCTCTCCATCTGCATTCATGTTATACAAAATAGATATCCAAGTTCACAAGGAATAACGTCCTACGGTGAAAGTTCTAAAAAGTGCAGCTTTATTGAATCTCCAATATACAGGATTCCAATGGTTGGGAAAGCTTATTATCTGATGTGCTGTGATGTGCTCAGCCAAAATAATGTGAATATTGACTTATTTTTATATGTCTGTAACACTCTTATCTCCCCTCCAGTTGTCACAATGCCTTCCTGGGTTCCTGCCGTTGGCCTCACACTTTTGCCCCACGTGGGTGGCATACTAGGAGGGCTAATCACACGGAAGGAAGTCAAAACGTGGTACACAACGCTGGTGAAGCCATCATGGCGCCCGCCTAACTGGATGTTTGCACCTGTCTGGACTACATTATATACTTCCATGGGGTATGCAACAGAAACAGTAG
The DNA here is from genome assembly GCA_028564925.1 of Lithobates sylvaticus. NCBI lineage: Eukaryota > Metazoa > Chordata > Amphibia > Anura > Ranidae > Lithobates > Lithobates sylvaticus. The sequence goes on from CM053029.1 coordinate 134,559,781, forward strand.
ATTTCTTTATCCAACCTATGCATTTCCTTCCATGTGCAGTGAATGTTCAACTTGGCGACCTGAGCCATACATGTTTACAGGGGAAACGCATACTTGCCTTTGTGTAATATTTGACTTGCTTTTGTTCTCGTTTGTAGGTACGGTTCATATCTGATTTATAAGGAATTGGGTGGTTTCACCGAGGATGCCTTGGTTCCATTAGGACTCCATGCTGGGCAGTTGGCACTTAACTGGGCCTGGACACCCATCTTCTTTGGTGCTCACAAAATTGGTTGGGTAGGTAGAACAATATGTAAACTAAAATGAAATTTAATAAATTACAGCGCTTGCAATAGTACAAATGATGTATCAAAGAATAAAGTGAAAACAATTCTTGTCCATATATTGGTGAATGATGTGCTCCAATTCATAAAGTGCGATCGTGCTCCAAACTCAAGGTGTGTAACACTCCCTCCTGTATCCCCACTCACCGGATGGAATGGACCCCCAGCTTTTCCGTCTAGGGGTCATTTCAGGCTTGGCGTGTTGGCCAGGGATGGCTATTCACATCAGGATACCAGGGAGATCTCCAATGCTCATGACAATCAAGCTTGGATTATAGTACAAAAAAACATAAAGGAAGGGGACTATAGTGAAGTACTGCTTGGTAAAGGTATTTATTGCACCAATAAAAAGGGTACTTACAAAATGTAGGTTAAAACAGGCATAAGTTTAGCAAAGGATTGCAATGAGAAACGCCACTGCTTGCGTGCGTTCCACCGAAAACGGGAAGTGACGTGTGGATTTAAAACTGGAAATTGATAACCATTAAGGGCCAGAAATCTCTGGACAACAGGTGGGGAGACTGCCCTTTTGCAGCATCTTTCAACTTTCCAGATGGGCAATTCATGTTCACTCATTCAGAAGCGAAGTTGTGTTGGCTCAGACATTGCCTCGCAAGCTGAAATTTTCTCTGTATAAAGACAAACTCTTTCATTGGTTCTAAGCTTTTGTTATTGCCCTCTAGTGTAGCTCTAATGTCTCGTTCACAGTATACATGCATAAAACCGGATGTACAAAACAGGCAGATTTGACTGATGTCACATAATTCTCTGCAAGAGCACAGATAAAAACCAATTGTTCTCTATGTACCCTGTTCACACTACAATGTTGATGTGTGTGTGTGTGAATGTATATATTTAATATATATATATATATATATATATATATATATATATATATATATATATATATATATATATATATATATATATATATATATATATATATATATATATATATTTTTTTTTTTTATATATGCACAGAAAACTGCATTCACATTGCAGATTCCGCACATGATACCAGTGTTGTGGTGTGAATAGTATATATAAAATTTTTATATTTTCAGTTGTTTTTCTTTGTGCCCGTTCAGAGACAGGTACTGAAAAGCACACATCTCTGCACATGGTATGACTGAGGACAACAGGTGAGGCGACATTTGTCTGTCCTCGATTGTGCTGGGTCCCTGTGCTATGTGCCTTTTCATCTCGGCCAGATAGAAATGGTGCAAGTGAGTTTAGCTCCTTCAGTAGAAAAAGGGAGTACCAGCATGCAGAAGTTTTCCAACAAGAGCGTGCTATGACCGCTACCGAAAGGATGGAGACAGTCACTATCCAGGCAAATGGCATGGTCCTGGCACCAACATGGCAGCATACATGTGGTAGAATGCTGCCATGGAATGGCTTCAGGAAAGTGAAATTACGGTAATTTTCTGTTTTCTTGGTGCCAACATCTTATGTATGCTACCATGGATTGGTGCCAGGAAAGGAAAATTGTGATAAAATTGAAAATTTTATCAAATACTTAAAGAAAGATCAGCAGTGGCAGTCTCCAATTTTGTCTCGTGACATGTTTTAATTAAAGGGGGGCTTAGTTTTGGATAGAGCAGAAATTTTAAACATGGGTCCTTTTCACTGCAGTATTAGGCATATAAGATCTGTTTTGTAGCTGCTTTTCTCTGACAACAAATGCATAGTAACCTGGATACATAATAGCTGGACTTTTTCTTATTCTTTCAAAACAGCATGTCATCAGTTTGAATTATAAAAAATATACTGGTGAACTACAAGTCCCAGAAGATGAGATGACTCCACCAGTGAAGATCAACAATATCAAAATGAATGGTGACAGACCTTCCATGTCCAATCTATGTTCTACGCTGACCTCGGAGCATGAACCCCTGAGCTAACAGGTAGTCATGTACGCAGGTCCCACTAACAGGTAGACAGCAGAAATAAGTCTGCCCGATCTGGAGGAGAAGTTCAATCAATGGGGGCATCAAACCATATATAAAAAAAGAGGGGAGATCTAAGTGCTCACTGTGCAACCAATAAAAATGTATTAGGGTCCAACATGGACTACTCACATGAAACCGGATGAATACAAGCATATAGAACACCGTGCTGAATGTTAGCAAAGGATGGCAGCGGGTAACGTCATCCGTGCGTGGTTCCTCCCCCGTACGCATTACGTTCTAATGAACTTCCTCAGCAGGGCGGGTTTGTCTGAACTTCCTCAGCGGGTCGGTGTTCTATGTGCTTGTATTCCTCATGTTTCATGTGAGTACGTATTTGAACCTAAAAAAAATTTTATTGGTTGCACAGTGAGCACTTAGATCTCCCCTCCTTTTTTTATATATGGTTTGATGCCCCCATTGATTGAACTTCTCCTCCAGATTGGTGAAACAGACTTATTTCTGCTGCCTACCTGTTAGTGGGACCTGCGTGCATGACTACCTGTTAGCTCAGGGGTCCATGCTCTGAGGTCACCATATAACAGAATGGAGGTGGAGGGTCTGTCACCATTCATTTAGATATTGTTGATTTTCACCGGTGGAGTCCTCTTATCTTCTGGGACTTGTTCACCAGTTTATTGCACTGCACTTTTTATAGTTTATTATTTACTACAGATTTTTGTGAAAGTCTTTTAGTGTTCAGATTGCATTTTGGGATGTGTGTGTGTGTGTGTGTGTGTGTGTGTGTGTGTAATTTTTGTGCTGATTGCACATTTTATTATACATCAGTTTGAATTGCCTAAATCTGTTTTAAACAGTTATTTTCATTGGAGGACATTTATGAATGTAGTTGCGCTTTTTCATAGTGTGCATATTCCTGTTGTGGCTGAATATTTGTAAATGTTGCTTCACTTCAAGTTCTGCAAATCTGTTCACCAACTTTGCAACAAATTTGCAAATTTGTCACAAGTACACAAAATGCAGCACATTTTCGAATGCAAAGTCTGTGACTTGATTTAATTGTCCTCATTGACTTTTCCATTGTGTGCATTATGCTGCTGTGTTTGCAGGTGGAGCTTGTCTGAATGACAGTCGTACAGTTAAATAACAGATCACATGTTTCCTTCACCTTGCAGGGCCTTGTGGAAATAGCAGTCCTAACTGGAACAGTTGTGCTCACAACCATCTCTTGGTACCCAATTAGCAAAACCGCTGCCTACCTGATGTTGCCATATATAACCTGGCTGTCCCTGGCCACTTCCTTGAACTATGTCATATGGAGGGACAACAAGGACAACAAGGATAACAAGTCAGAATAGAAGGAACCTGCTGAAGTGAACTGCACTAGACCAATGATAAAAACTTTGTTTTTTAATGGCCATGTTACCTTTTTATATTATAATGACGGTCTCTTTTGGAAGTCAAAAACCAGCACAACATTAGAAAAGTGATTTGAATGTTTCAAACCAATAAATATTGCCTTATCTTTGTGTGTTCAACAACAAATGGAGAAATAAACGACTTTTTTCTGTTTCTATATATTTGAAAAGTGCCGTGATAGTGCCTGAGGTTCAATTGGTGATTGAGCTGGCTGTTTGTGGCCTTCAGGGCAGCCAGTGTTTAAGCCAACCCGAGCCAAAACTGAATTTGTTTTGGATAAAGAGGTGAGGAATTAGAGCCTCTGTCGGGATTTTACTGCTGTCTGTATTCCTGTTGGGGAGAATTCCCCTTCCTTCCTGTTAGGGCAAGAAATAATGGGAAATCTCTCCAACAAGGACTCATTTAGACCTTGTTAACACAGTCTTCAGCGTGTAAAAAAAAAAAAAAAAAAAAAAAAAAAAAAAACAAGTTTAAAAAAAAAAAAAAAAAAAAAAAAAAAAAAAAGCAGTATGTACAGATGGAATTTATAGAAGATTTGCAGTGCTTTTTGGCAACCTTTGTTCAAGCTTTTAAACATCCTAACTGCTACAATTTTTTGTTACACGTATATTTTAATGGCAGTGCTGACTGTCACCTTAACAAGCTGCTAGCAGGTTTCAGTAAGTTTCAGCACTGGTTGAAGCTTGATGAATACAAACTGAAGCTGGTATGAATAAGACCTTATGGTCAACTACACAATCAAAAAAATATTGACCACTTCCCACCAGCCATCTCTATATTCATATTCCTTGGCATGCTGAGGACCCCAATAATAAACATTCTCCCTTTGAAAAGAAATCAGTTGCATGCAGAAAACATAAGATGTTACCTGAAGAAGCAAAACCTTTCCATCTGTTTTATTGGGGATGTTGATGTTGCCATGTGTCACTTGAAGACTCCATTAGTGAGATTTAACTGCAGTTTGCCTCTGCCCCTCCTACATTGGTATAAAAGCCAGTTCCACAAAAGCTAATATTTTAGTTTTGCATGGCTGGTAGCAATGTGAATCACATGAGGGCTAGGGGACTTTAGTGGAAAGTTATCTGCTGTGGAATCAGAGCCGATCGGCCCTATAGGCACACTATGCAAGCTGCTTAGGGCCCCGCCAAGACCCAGCATCCCCCCCCCTGCACCTCTGGCTGGTCGTTTAGAGTGCAGTGAGGAGAGGTGGGAGGAGGTGGAAGGCGGCGATCGGCAGCTCTATGGTGCCTGAGTGGGCGGCGGGATCTCCCTGGGGTTTGTAGTATTCTCAATGTATTCAGTGGAGAAGAGAAGGGAGGGGCCTCTGACCCAGGCAGGTATCAGTTTCACTTTCACTCTGCTTAAACACTGTTGCTGATGCCCGAGTCAGAGGCCCCTCCCCTCTCCGCTGTATACATTCGGAGATAGAACTACTAGCCCCAGGGAGATCCCCCTGCCTGTGAACACCATATAGCTGCCGATCGCCGCCTCCCACCTCCACCAGCCAGGTACAGGGGAACCTCTGCAAGGGGGGATTCAGCTGTTTGGGGGACCAAATGTAAGAGGGGGGGTTTCTGGGGACATTAATGTAAGGAAGGGGGGCCTCTGGGGACACTAATGTAAGGAAGGGGGCCCTCTGGGGACACTAATGTCAGAGGGGGGGGGCTCTCTGGGGACCCTGTGTAAGGAGGGGCTCTCTGGGGACACTAATGTAAGAGGGAAGGCTCTCTTGGGACCATGGTGTAAGGGGGGGGGGGCTCTCTGGGGACCCTTGTGTAAGGGGGGGGCTCTCTGGGGACCCTGGTGTAAGGGGGGGGGCTCTCTGGGGACCCTGGTCCACGGGGGGGCTCTCTGGGGACCCTGATGTCCGGGGAGGCTCTCTGGGGACCCTGATGTTAGAAGGGGCTCTCTGAGGACCCTGGTGTAAGGAGGGGCTCTCTGGGGAGCCTGGTGTAAGGGGAGGCTCTCTGAGGACCCTGATGTAAGAGGATACCCTCTGGGGACCCTGATGTAAGTAGGGAGGCTCACTGGGGACACTGATGTAAGGGGGCTCTCTGGGGACCCTGATGTAAGGAGGGGCTTTCTGGGGACCCTGATGTAAGGGGAGGCTCTCTGGGAAACCTAATGTAGGGGGAGGCTCTCTGGGGACCCTAATGTAGGGGGAGGCTCTCTGGGGACCCTGATGTAAAGGGGGGGGGGCTCTCTGGGGACCCTGATGTAAGGGGGGCTCTCTGGGGACCCTAATGTAGGGGAAGGCTCTCTGGGGACCCTGATGTAGGGGGAGACTCTGAGGACACTGATTTAAGGGGGGCTGTCTGGGGACCCTTGTGTAAGGGGGGCTCTCTGGGGACCTTGGTGTAAGGGGGGCTCTCTGAGGACCCTGATGTAAGGGGGGCTCTCTGAGGACCCTGATGTAAGGGGGGCTCTCTGGGGACCCTGATGTAAGGGGGGCTCTCTGGGGACCCTGATGTAAGGGGGGCTCTCTGGGGACCCTGATGTAAGGGGGGCTCTCTGGGGACCTCATTCTGTTCTATATTGTTGTACTTATTCTTTGACTGTTTTGTTTAAAGGAGGGAGGATTGTTTTGGGAGCACTGAAGCGTCAGGTGTGACTGTGTGGCAATGGCAAATGGTTTACATAGCTCACGGCATCACGGGTCAAGTAGAGGGCCCCTTAGCAGAATTTTGCTTAGGGCCCCAGGGAGGTCAGGATCGGCACTGTGTGGGATTCCCAGTTTTTCCCCATCTGATGACAATTCCAAAGCTCAGTTATGTGCTCATGCTTTTGTGATGAATGTTTAATAGGGCTGGGGAAATTAAAGATTAATTCCTTGATTAATCGTTAATTTTTTTGATTGATCAAAATTCTTGATCGGTACTAACCTCTCCGCTGCCTTCCAGGTCTTCAGGGAGTTCGTCGGAGATCCAGTGACTTCACAGACATCAACGTCACTGAACTCCTCCCCCCCCTTCCCCAAGTGCCTCCGTCTGCTAACGAAGGGAAGGGGAGGGGGGAGGGGTCCGGTGACGTTGAAGTTCTGACGGGGGAGGAGCTACGCATGACATCACTCACTGCTGCACTACGGAACAAACACGATTGTCAGCTTTACATGCTGTGTTTTTATCATCTTTATGTGAGTAGTTTGTGTTTGAACACAAAAATGTACTCTTATACTTAAGCGGAGAGCACTTAGATCTTTTCTTTCTACCCATGACCTGGTGTCCTTGCTGAGCTCTAAGGAGACGTGAGAGAAGTTTATGGTCGGTGTTAACCCTTTTGATACCCACTTGCATGACCCCCTGTTTGCACAGGGGTCCATGCCATAAGGAGAGAGTGATGAGTTAGACCGGAGGTGGATGGATTGTCACGCTACTGTGGTCAAAAAAAATTACTTATGTCAGTGCTACAGTTTGAATTTAAAACATATTTGTGTGAACTGTAAAGTTAAGTCATGGATTGTGGAAATTAACTAATGTCGGGTGATTGTATAAAGTGTATACCACATTTACCACTGACTAATGCAGAGTTGCAATGCAAGGAGATCAGCTAAAAGTAGTTGGACCTGTATGTGCGTTATTAATGGAAATTAGTCAATTAATCGATTTAAAAAAAAAAAAAAAAAATCAATTAATCAAACACGAAAATTGTAATCAGTAACAGCCCTATTTTAATAAATAGGAATTAAAAAAAAAAGTAACACATTAACCCGCAACTCCAGGCAAACAAAAAAAATTGTTGACATTTTTTTTGTTTAGTCTACCAAATGATTTGGGAACTTTATATATTTTTTTTGTCTTGCACTTATTTTTCACACTCCACAGTCAGACAGGTGAAACACATAGTTCCTGGTTAACAATTAACCTTCCTGGTTCAGTAACTAATTTTTCGGTGTCATCTCTCCATCTCCAGCTTCCTAAACCTTACCGTGAATCTGTAGCATTATCTTTTTCTATTGACCAAGGAGGTGGTGTAGAAAGTGAAAGGGGAATCTTATCATATAGATATTATATGTGTATATACACAGTATCTCACAAAAGTGAGTACACCCTTCACATTTTTGTAAATATTTTATTATATCTTTTTATGTGACAACACTGAAAATATTACACTTTGCTACAATGTAAAGTAGTAAGTGTACAGCTTGTATAACAGTGTCAATTTACTGTCCCTTCAAAATAACTCACAGCCATTAATGTCTAAACCGCTGGCAACTAAGTGAAAATGTCCAAATTGGGCCCAAAGTATCAATATTTTGTGTGGCCACCATTATTTTCCAGCACTGCATTAACCTTCTTGGGCATGGAGTTCACCAGAATGTAAATACTCTAAAAATCCACGCTAAGGGAGAAAAGAACTGCAGCCTCACTACAAAACTACACCAAGGTGGAATCAATATATAAGGAAAAAATCAAGTAAGGGATGATGGCACTGTTCTAAAAGTACAATCATATGCGGTGGGTGCACTTATAAGCCCCACCTCTAAATATAATTATATATATGTAAACTATATATATATATATATATATATATATATATATATAAGTAAACAAATGTATATAAACCACTGTGCGTGGAAAGTGCAATGTGCATAAAAATAATATAGTGCAACAGGGATAGTAAAGTGCTTCAGATATGTATATAAAGTGAACAAGTGCAAAATGGCATATAAATATCTTCACTAAATGATCCTGTACATTCACTATAGGAAAATATATATATATATATATATATATATATATATATATATATATATATATATATATAATCTATGAAACTACAATTCTAATGGTAAAATAAATGTCCAAATAAATATATATGAAAAAAAAAAAATATAAAAATATATTTATAGAAAATGTGTGCGAATCAAAAATACCAAAAAATGTGTTTATATACAAACACCAAGAGAAATTTCTTCTATTCAGAAAATGTCCCAAAAGATGAACACCTAAATAAATGTCCAAAGGTGAAAAAAAACTTGTGCAACCACTGTAAATAAAAGTGACTTCGCTGGGAATACAGATGACTTTTCAGTGCTCCTCTCCTTCCTCCAGTGGCCCCTCTTGTATATGCACTCACCAGAGCGCCTCACCCCTGCTGGGGTAACAGGCGTAAAACCTCCAAATCCAAGTGGTGGTGAACCTCCTATCAGGGTGCCTTGGACTCCCAGTTGCTCCGGATTATCAGTGGGGCTTCCACTCACATAGAGTGAGATGAATCAGCAGCAGGCAATAACTGACGGTTCTTATGTAGACAGGTATAAGACCACAAGGGTCCTCTTCTATTTTACATATTCTATATCTTGATCAGTGGTCTTCAATTCCCATAGAAAAGGGTTCATCAACTGCAATCAACAGGTGCCCTGAAGCATGACCAAAAAAATAACCTTTTAGTATACGTAAAATAGAATTACATTGTAGCAAAGTATAATTTCTTCAGTGTTGTCACATGAAATGGTCCTTAACCACTACAATACTGTGCACTTTCGCCCCCTTCCTTCCCAGACCAATTTTCAGCTTTCAGCGCTCTTGCACTTTCAAAGACAATTGCGCGGTCATGCAATGCTGTACCCAAATGAAATTTTTATCATTTTGTTCGCACAAATAGAGCTTTAGTTTGGTGGTATTTATTCACGACTCCGTTTTTTATTTTTTGCGATATAAGCGAAAAAATTGCGGAAATTTTGAAAAGAAACAATATTTTCTCCTTTCTTTTTTAAACGAAATCCAATAAAATCAAATTTTGTCATAAATTTAAGCCAAAATGTATTCTGCTACATGTTTTTAGTAAAAAAAAAATTCCGTTAAGTGTATAATAAGTGGTTCGCGTGATCACGGACATATGTACGCAAATGATCATGTACAGATGTGTGCAGGTGATCACGGATATATGTGTGCAGATAATCATTGGCACATGTGATTTTACTGGGACATATGTGGGGGACATGTGTGTTTTGGGGACATGTGTGTTTTACTGTGTTGGTGCACTGTTGTGGACACTAGACTGGTGATCAGTGAGTAAAAAAACAGCTAATACTCACTGATCACCAGCCGGCTGCAGCGATCCGCTCTCCTCTCCTCACCGACGACTTCCGTGTGAGGAGAGGAGAGACGATTGCCTAGCAACCGGCTGTTTGCTTACATCACATTACGGCTGTGATTGGACACGGCCGTCATGTGATCAGGAGGGCCAATCACAGAGCCCTCCTGCCGATCCGAGATGCGCAGTGTCCGGGTGACACGAGCGCATCGGGATCGCGCCGCTGCGCGGGCACGTGCGATCCCCCTACTTCTGAAGGACGTTCGGGAACGTCCGATCAGAAGTAGGCGGCTCCCACCCGGCCGTTTATATAATCACTTGAGGCTAATTACCATTTTACAAAGCCATTTTAAAGAGGTTTCTGTATTAGAACCATCTTCTGTCTGAGACGGCCTTGGTCCAACACTTAGCCCAACAGCTCAGTCAATCTTCTCCCAAACTTTCGATCTGCTATACAGTGAAGCATCTGCATTGTGTTTGCAAAGGAAATGACACAATGTCACTAGAGCAAAGCTGAAGCTCATTGTCCTTTGTCCCCCCTGCAGCTATTAATAAAGCTGCATGGTTAAGGAAGGAGCAGATAGATCAGGTCCCCACCCGAAGAAGAAAAAATATATATAGATGAGATAAAACATACATATTTTGTGTTTATATATAATACCTAAAAATTCAATTTTATGATCAAGCAAACTGTCAAGCCATCCAATGGCTGGTGTCTAAACTGATCACATGCAGCATCATGGCAGTTGTAGATTAAACAGAGGCAAAGATGGCAGCTTCCTTGGCTGAAAACGATAGGGGGTTTACTTACACTTTAATGCATTTTCTGCATTAAGGTAAAAAATATTCTGTTTGCAGCCTCTCCCAACCCCTGCTCCCCATTTTATACTTACCTAAGCCCAATCCTAATCCAGCGCCGTGCCTGAGAGCAGCAGATCTCTCCACTCTATCCTCACTGGAGATTGAGGCCGCAGTAGAAGTCATTGGTTCATACTTCTGTCAATCACAGCTAGTCAATGGACACACGGAGTATGGCTTAGGAGCAAGCAACTTTCTATGGGGGCACTAAGAGGGCAGAGGGAGCCAGGTGCACCAGCGGGGGACCCAGGAAGAGGTGGATTGGGGATGCACATTATATTATATTATTATATATAATTATTTTAATACACAGAGTTTAGTATTAAAATAATTATATATAATAATATAATAAAAAATTGAATTTACAGAAAAAAAAAATTATTAAATGTAATCCCTGTTGCCCTGCACACCACCAAAATGCAAACACGTGCATAGAGTGCACACATGCATGTAAACTGAGAGTGCACCACACGTCTCCCACCAGAGTTGGAGCAATAATTCTAGCTAGGGCCTGCCCAGACCCCATCCCATTGGCTGGTGTTTGATAGCTGCTCGGTCCCGCTCACCCCCGACACTGAGCGATCTTACAAGCCCAAATATATGCTCAATGTGATATATTGTCTCACAGGCAGCATGGCGTACACATTGCTTGGATGCTTTCACAGCAGCCCAGGCAGATCTCAGGAGACAGCCAGCATGGGGCTACACAAACACTGCATGGGTGATTAGGATGTGCCCAGGCACACTCAGCCCACCCCATGGGCACGCCTATGCTGGTTAATAAATGGTTCTTTATATTTATAACATTACATAAAGGTGTATTAAAAGGTAATGAGAGGGCTTTGCAAAGTATACATGCGAGTATCTACAGTATGTGCAAGTAATGTTTTGTGTCTGTGGGGAGCTGGGAATCAGTTTTATAACCTGCCTCAGTGGCACTCCCACATGTTATACAAGCCAAGACATGGGTGGAGCTGAGATCCATAGAACTGCACGTTGCACTCATTTATTTCTTGCTTGTTCTGCTGCAGAGGTTCAGTTAATAGGATTTTGCATAATGATATGCTGTTTAGCCAACAAACAGGATGATGTCTCAGTAAATCAATAAAATATTATTATTATACACGATTTATATATCACCAACAGTTTACGCAGCGCTTTACAATGTAGAGGGGGGACAGCACAATTACAGTACATTTCAATACAGAAGGGCCCTGCTCGTAAAGCTTACATTCTAAAGGTAGGGGGTGGTGGTACAAAAGGTAATAGATGCAGGGAATGATTTGATGGGGTTGCATCAAATCATATAATGGAAAATTGAAAACTCACCTTTCCGTAATTTTCCTTTCCTGGTGCCTACCCATGGCAGCATACCAATGGTTGGTTGCTCTGTCCCCGACCAACCCACAGGACCACTTAAAACTCTATAGAAAAATAACAAATAAAGAGCTGAATTTTTTTGTTCAATAGAGACACAGAAAACTACAAATCGAAAAAAAAAAAAAAAAAAAAGTTACGAATCGAAAAAAAAGTTACGAATGTACGAATTTTTTTTGTTCAATCCATTCGAAGTACGTTTAGCAGCACCATTGTAAGGGACACGGAAAATTACCAATTAAAAAAAAAAAAATTACGAATGTACGAATTTTTTCGTTCGTTTTAGTTTTTCGGATTTTCTTCATTAGTACATTCGTTGTTTCTAATTAGTTTTTTTCGGATTTTCGTTGTTTTTCGGATTCGTTCGATTCGAATGATTCGTTATTCGGATTCGAACGATTCGTACGAAAACAAACGAACGAAAATAACGAAAAAAAACGAAAAACGAAAAAAAACAAAACGAATTGCACATGTCTAGTGAGCATTGACCGCATCTGGAACTGGAAGACCACTAGCCCGGTATGCCTTCTGGATTAGCCTCACCATCCAGCTAGCCAAGGTCGTTTTGGATGCTGCCATTCCTTTTTAGCGCCTTTGGGAATAATGAATAAACGCTGATCCTTGCGGAACTGCTGTGTCAGTTCTAAATAGCGCCTCAGGGATCTAGCTACATCTAATTCGTGCAGCTTTGAGGAGGTTGGATCCTCCACGAAGGCTGGAAGAACCCATTCCTGGTTGAGGTGGTAGACTAAAAGGTACCTTAAAGTGGAGTTCCATCCACTTTTACAACTCTTCAGCATCCCTCACTAAACTGTGCACTGTAAACAAATTGGATATTTTTTTAATTTTTTTTTCAGCACAGACTGTATATCTGCTGTATTCATTTTTCACTTCCTCCTCCCTGGCCGCGGCCCATCGCATCATTTCCTGTTTGCAATGCCTCCTGGGAAGGGGCAGCAACTTCCTCTCAAACTGCCGTTGCTATGGAAACCTGACCTGAAACCTATTACACTGCTTATGCTGCACTGAGCATGTACGAGATCTGCAAGGATGAGATCCAGGAAGAAATACAGTCTGGCTTCAGATGCCCACACTTAAGTAGGCCACGGCCTGCTGCAAGTTTATAAAATAACAAACTACTGCTAAAAACTAACAAAACAGACCTTAGTTTACAGACTACCTTTACTAGAATACATTAAGCTTGTGTATTATAGGGGTATTTTTATTTAAAAAGTATAATTTCGCCGGAACACCGCTTTAACTGGTGAATGGGCTGTAAAACCACCCTGTCTACGAAAAAGGTGATATAGGGCTCCTGCGCCCCTAGTGCTTGGATCCCTGATACTGCCTGTCAAGAAGGACGTTCTAGCCACCCCGATGCCCCCGGAAGACCCACCTCCAGAATCCCTTACAGGAGGTGCGTGCTAACGCTAATGGGTGCATGCGGATGTGCGCTAACAATAACGGGCGCACACGGGTGTGCGCTGGCGGTAATGGGTGTGCGCTGACGGTAACGGGCGCGCGCACGTGTCTGAATTTGGCGCCAAAGGGGTTACTTAAGGAACCTGTCACTTTGCCTCCTTGCTGTTCGGTCTACAGCTTTCCTGAGTTCCCCTGCTGACACTTGTCTGTTCATCTGATACCTGTTACCCGGCCTGTCTCCTCACCATCCTCTGTTTGCTGCCTGCCTCCAATCCCGGCTTGTCCTGACTATTCTCCTGCCTGCTGCCTTGGTACCACTCCTGTTCACCTGTGTATGACCCAGCCTGCCTCCCGACTACGTCTCGCCTGCTGCCTTGGTACCATTCCTGCCCGCCTGTGTGTGACCCGGCCTGATCTACAAGACACCTCCAGACTGCCTCTGCTTCCAGTCCGGCTGTTCCTGCTTACTGCTGGTCCCAGCTCCAGTCCGCATCCGGATCTCTTTCTACCTCCTGAAGTCCGGACCAGCCCTTTCATCAGTGACCGGTCAGGCACTTGTGCCCCTTTGCGCTCCCGAGCCCCTGTCTGCTCTATCAGGGGTTCTTGAGTCAGAGGAATACAAGAAACCGCTCCCTGCATAAGTGGGCTCAACCACCAGGTAAGTACAGTACCGAACAGCCATGTCTGAGCCGGCGCAGGGAGCTTCTCTAATGTATGAACTTTGCCATCATCTCGCTGGTCTTACCCAAGCGGTGAATAATCTACAAGCAAGTTACAATTGGCTGGAAGAACGTGTTCAGGCTCTGTCTGCAGCTACACCATCTTCATCAGGGACTTCTGCTGCTCCTTCGGTAGTAATGCTGCCACCTGAACCCAGGGTTCCCATATCTGAGAGGTTCTCAGGGGACCGAAGTAAATTCAGAGCGTTCTGCAACGCATGTGAACTTTTCTTTGCTCTGCAGCCTCGGACTTTCTCACTTGAATCCAAGTGGGGATCGTCATTTCATTGTTGCTAGGGGAACCGCAGTCATGGGCCCACCATCTTCTGGAGCAGAAGGACGCTTCTCTGGATAATCTGAACTCCTTCCTCCAAGCTATGTCCCAGCTCTATGAAGACCCGCAACTGACAGCCACTGCGGAGGCGGCCCTGCATGCCTTACAGCAAGGCCGCAGACCAGTGGAGGACTATGTTTTCGAATTTAGGTGTTGGAGTTCCGATACCAACTGGAACAACGCCGCCCTGCGGTATCAGTTTCGCATGGGTCTTTCAGAATCCCTGAAGGATGTGCTGGCCCGAGTGGGTATCCAAGGGACTCTAGATGCCCTCATTAACCTATCCATCCAGATAGATAGGCGACTAAGGGAACGAAAAACTGAAAGTTCTGCCGGTCCTTACCGCCCAGTCTGGATGCTCCCTCGTGTACCCAGTCCTCCTCAGTCTGCCTCTCCTGCTCCTGTGACTTCTGCTTCCGATTCCTCCGAACCCATGCAGTTAGGCCTTTTGCGCCCTTCTCTTAAACCTGAAGAACGGCAACGCAGACGAACCAACAACCTGTGCCTCTACTGTGGAGAGTCTGGGCACTATGTAAGGACCTGTATCCTCCGCCATATCCTCCGCTCCTGCTTCCGCTCTGTCTTACAAGGCTTCTCACCTGGCTGTCTCCATTCTTTTACAGCTCCCAGGAGGGAATACCCAGGTCACCGCAATAATGGATTCTGGAGCCTGCAGCAGTTTTATGGACTTGACATTTGCCACCAAATACCACGTTCCCTTACGGCCTAGAGCAAAAGGACTTTCAGTTCATTTGGCCGGCGGTTCCACTCTTAAGCCAGTTACCCAGGATACCATGCCTCTGCTAACCACCATCTACGGAAACCATCAGGAACTGTTATGCCTGGATATTATTGAATCCCCTCTGTTCCCCATCATTCTAGGCATGCCATGGCTGAGGGATCATAACCCACAGATTGACTGGTCTACTGGGAAAATTAGTTTTCCTTCTCCTTATTGCAACCAGCACTGCCTAGTAAAGTATGCTGATGTCCCTTCTCCTTTATTATGTTTGGAAGCAGACAATGAGATCCGCCAATCTGTTCCCGAAGTCTATCACGGTTTCCTGGATGTCTTTAGCAAGAAGGGTGCTGACACTCTCCCTCCTCACAGGCCATACGTCTGCACGATTGAGCTCCTTCCTGGAGCCAAAATCCCTTTTGGGAGAATCTTCCCTTTAACTGAGCTGGAATTAGGGACCCTCAGGACTTACATAGATGATAATCTGGAGAAGGGGTTCATCTGGCCCTCTACCTCTCCTGCAGAAGCAGGAATCTTCTTCGTCGAGAAGTAAGATGTCAGGGAACCTCAGCACCAAGCAGGTGAATCCCGGATCCAATATGCGCATTCGCGCACCTTTTTGCTAACATATGTGTGCATCGGCTCATCATATGTATAGATGTGTGCATTGGCGCACGGATGTGTGCATTGGCGCACAGATGTGTGCATCGGCACATTTTTGTGAAACGGACATGCGCACTGTGCACGTTCTTGTGCGCATGCGCGCACATCTGCGAATCACGACGCACAGCGCCCTATTTAAACGAGCAGCCACTTAGCATCAGTGCTGGATTGTCTCAGCTTGTTCCTGCATACCTTGCTGTTGCCTTGTCTGACTGTACCTGAGCTTGAACACCCGGCTCTCCCTGACTACTCTCTTGGATCACCCCTGCAACCTTGTCTGCCTTATTTACCTGCACCGACCCAGGCTTGAACCTCTGACTTCGGCTTTGTCTCCTGATTCTGTACTTCGCTGCCGACCTCTGCCTGTCCCCGACCACGAGCCTGCCTGCAGTCTTTGTACTTCTCTGCCAGCCCGTTGCCAACTCCTGCTTGTTCTTGACCTGCTATCTACCTGCCTACAGGCACCTGCACCCTTCCGCTGCCCTAGCAGGTCCTGTCTCCACCTCCAGGGGTGCTAGGACCGGGACCGTGTAAGAGGCCACCCTCGTCATTTCGGACTCCGCTGTGAGGTAAGTGACAAAAGACCATTTGCTACGCCCTTGTGTAGATTATCAGGAACTCAATAAGGTCCCAATCAAGAATCAGTACCCGCTACCCTTGGTACCCGAACTATTCCAGAGACTGGGGACAGCAGCAATATTCACTAAACTGAATCTTCGTGGGGCCTACATTTTAGTCCGCATCTGGAGTGGCGACGAGTGGAAGACCGCCTTTCGCACCCGGTTCGGGCATTTTGAGTACTTAGTCATGCCCTTTGGACTTTGTAACGCCCCTGCTACGTTCCAACACTTTGTGAACAAAATTTTCAGAGACTACCTTGATCTGTTCGTTATTGTTTATTTAGACGATATCCTGATCTTCTCCCCTTCCTTGCCCGAGCACCGTGAACATGTCAAGAAAGTGTTAGCAAGACTTCGCTGCCATCGTTTGTATGCTAAACCCGAAAAGTGCGTGTTCGAGCAGCAAAGCATTCAGTTTCTGGGATTGATCATCTCTGTGGAGGGTATCCAGATGGACCCTCAGAAAGTTTCTGCAATTCTGGACTGGCCTGCCCCTACCGATAAGTAAGGCGTTCAGCGCTTTGTGGGCTTCGCAAATTTTTATCGGAAATTTATTAAAGGTTCTTCCGCAATCATCTCCCCCATCACGGGACTCACGAAACAAGGCAGGCAAGACAGGGATCAAAGGCGCTCCTACACCCAGTTGCATTCTATTCTCGCAAATTATCTGAAGCTGAGAGGAATTACGATGTGGGAGACAGGTAACTATTGGCAATCAATTCAGCTCTCGAGGAGGTACCTTCTGGAAGGGGCTGCACACCCTATTCTCATCTACACTGACCATAAGAATCTCGAGTATCTGAAAGTCACTAAGAGATTGAAGCCACGTCAGGCCAGGTGGGCACTCTTCTTTACTCGATTTTCTTTTCATATCACTTACAGACCGGGATCTAAAAACACCAAGCCAGATGCCCTCTCGAGAATGTTCAGTGAGTCCGAAGCCGTTTCATCCTCCGATACCATCCTGTCTCCAGGAAACTTCCTCTTGCTTCAGGAAGACTTGTTGGCCCAGATCAAGCGAGCCTCTATCAGTACCTCTCCTCCACCTGATGTCACGCTGCAAGCAAGGGACAGTCTGTTATGGCACCAGGATAAAATGTTCGTACCCCAGGAGGTTCAAGTTGCTGTTCTTAGGGCCTGCCATGACCACGAGCTAGCCGGCCATTTCGGGGTGCACAAGACTTCTGAGCTGCTCCAGCGTACGTTTTGGTGGCCACAACTGTTGAAGGATTGCAGGAGTCATGTGGAGTCTTGCACGGTCTGCACTCAGAATAAGGGCAACAAATCCAAAGCCTGGGGCCTGCTAAAACCTCTGCCCGTTCCTGAAAGACCATGGAGGATGATCTCCATGGATTTTATTGTCGAGCTGCCTCCTTCAGAGAACCATTCTACCATCTTCGTGGTTGTGAACAGACTTTCCAAAATGGCACATTTCTTACCAATGAAGGGTACCACCTCTGCTGCCGAAACGGCTAAGGTCTTTATTAGAGAAATTGTAAGGCTTCATGGAATTCCCGTAGACATTATTTCTGACCGAAGGGTACAGTTTACCTCGAAATTCTGGAGGGCAGAATTATATATATATATATATACACACACACACACACACACACACACACACACACACACACACACACGTATACATACAACACACACGCTACCTTGGCCAGGCTCCATAACTAGAATGAGAAGGCAGGAATAGAGAGGACACCTCCTTGGAGGTGTTTTTCCCCCTGACAGCTGGCCCCAAATGAACCGACAGTCTCATTTATATGAGAAAGCCGATTAGGGTAAACCAAGATGAACGCCGTTAGCCTCAACACGCTACTGCACATGCGCTGTGACGTCATGCCGTGATTCCACCCGAGCCGGCAAAGCAGTGATCAGTGGCATGCGCGAAGCGCTGGCACACACACAGGAAGTGGGGATGCTGTTGCTCCACGTGGGGACGCCGTCAGGAACCCTTGCGGAGAAGAAAAAAGGTTCAAGTAGACCCTGCTCACAGATGTATAAGGTGAGACATGCCAATAATGGTGGAGAAAACAGAGGAGGATAACAAGGCTCCTGGAGCTCTTGGCTGGCCCTAAAAAGATCCACAGAAAAACAGGCTCCCATACTTATATGGCGCTTTTAGCAACCCAAGTTATGGGACTCCATACTGCAGGAGAGCATGAACCTGCAATGGTCACACCATATGATGGTGAGGTAGGGCTGATCTGTAATCCTGCAGGAATGAGGACCGAAAAAAGAATGCCTGAGGGGAAGGGAACAGCTCTTTTTTTATAGAGTTTTAAGTGGTCCTGTGGGTTGGTCGGGGGGGCGGAGCAACCAACAATTGGTATGCTGCCATGGAGGCACCAGGAAAGTTAAATGCATATTCTGTATAATATAAAAATATAGTTAAATGCATATTCTCTATAAAAGACTAAGAACACATTCACACCAAGTGTGGTGTCACTGCCTTGATGGCTATTCCAGCAAAGTCCCACCGCAAGACAAGGCAAAATGCCTTGTCTCCTATGTGCCTGGTTCATCCCACTGCAGGCTGTAATTTCTTTCAGCTCAGCGCAGTGCGAGGCAATCCATTATTGTGGCACCGTGTGGCAGCCAATAGATCTTAATGTGGAAGGCAAGTCAAAAACGAACTAAGCTTAAATTTGAAACTGCTGCTGTCATGCGACTGGACCGGAGCGACTTCAGAACAGGTAAGTATACTCATCTTTCCTTTTACAAGGTGGCTAGATTAGGCTTGGAATGGGGGTGGGAGTGGATTTAAGCTTAGTTAGGTTTTGTTTTGCCTTTCACTTTAATAAAAAGTCATTGTGTGACATTTTAATAGTTAAAAAAAAAAAACATAATAGCGCAATGCGTGGCGATAAGCACATCAGTACTGCAGTTATCCATCCAATTACAATGCAGCAGCTGGTGTGAATAGACCCTAAGGCTGGGTTTACACATGTGCGGTGCGAATTCCAGCTCCATTTTCTCTGCAAAGAGAAAAAGCAGCTGTTCAGCGCTTCCTTTCCGTTATATCTGCGGATCAGCTGAGCAGGGAGAGGGGGAGGTGTAGTGAGGAGGGGGAAAGAATGCCTGTTCACAACGGAACGCATCTGCAAATCAGATGCGTTCCCATAGAAGATAATGTGCTTGCAATTCGCACAAAAATGCCCAGAAAACGCACACGTTTTTTGGGAAATGCGGAGTGCCAATGCAACGCACATATGTGAACCAGCCTCAAATGAACGTATTTTAAAATGAACCCAGCCTAAAGGATTTGCTGTTGCAGGAGACGCTCATTTGCTTTTCTATCACACTGTTATATAACATGGTTCAAGTGTGGTTATGCAAACCTTTGGAAAGTTATGCAACATGTTCCATACTGCCACCTACTGGTAATTTGAGAGACATACACCATGTTTTTTGCTTCTCTAAACCCTAACTAGATGAATTTTAGTATGGGATGACACTGTGTGTAAGAAACAATGGCTATGTTTCCATGAAATGTTGATTTTTGAAACTTTTTTTTATATATTTTTTTCCATCTCAGTTCTTCTGATCTCCTGCAGCCTGTTTCTTTCTGTCCACCTGCACTCCATTTCTTCATCAGTTGCATATCATTGCTCTCTATCAGCTTCCTGTGGGTCATGCCTGGATAATGTGTTCTAGAATGGCTGCTTGTAGGCGGCACATGCGGCAGGGTGCCAATGCACAATTAAGAGAAAGTTGTAATTTCATAACAGGAAGTGCTTGAATTAGGACCTTTATGGCAGGTTCCCAAGGGATTTTAATGAAAGTTAAAGGGACTAAAACATTTGGGCACAATAGTGGCATGTTTTTGAACAGGGATATCGTTGTTATGGCAGCAGCTAGCTGCCATAACCCCAGTATCGCCGTGTTTGGCTGGAGGTCTGGTACAAGATAAAAGTGGTCTCTGCAGCAGATTCACCGCAAGATTCACCGCAAGATCACTTTTATCGCAGCGGAAGATTGCCCTCGGCGGAGGCAATCGGATCCTTCCCATGGCTGTGCATGGAGACGAGGAAGGGGAAGATGGCCCCCACCCGTCTCCATTACACTGCAGGGCGGAAGCGACGTCAAAACATCACTTCCGCCCATAGCTCTTAAAGGGCCATTTTTTTTTTTTAAATTACAACATTTATTTTATTTTAGTGTAAATATGAGATCTGAGGTCTTTTTGACCCCAGATCTCATATTTAAGAGGTCCTGTCATGCTTTTTTCCTATGATGTTTACATCCCTTGTAATAGGAAAAAAAGTGACACATTTTTTTTTTTTAAAACGCGCCCCGTTCCGCCGAGCTTGAGTGCAACGCATACGTGAGTAGCGCCCGCACATGAAAAAGATGTTCAAACCACACATGTGAAGTATCGCCTTCTGACAAGATCAGTATTGGTCCCTATAATGAGAGAACTCTTACTGGCCCCTGGTGGGCGAGGACAGACCACTGCCTGAGTGTCAAAAGTCTTGGCTTTCCCAGCCATGAAGGTCAGCTTGACCGGTATATAGCCATCATAGGGGAAGTTCTGAGTCACATATCTGCAGCTCTTCCGACTTCTGCAAAGGCAGGTGCTTGAGGTGCCTGTAATAGAAGTCTCTGTAGAGAAGGGCCACTTAAGCTCCAGTATCCAGAAGGGCCTTGGTGTAGACTCCCTTTACTTGGATGGGAATAACAGGAGAAGGTCCCACCAGCTTGTCAGAGCATGGAGCAAGTGGTGGCCCTGGCCTGTTCGGTGGTTTGTAACCGTGCTCCTGTCTGCGGAGATTCTGATCGGGCTTAAGTCTGCACTAAGTTCTGGGAGTCTGGTGTGCATTGACTCTCCGACACCAGGCAGCATGTGTCAAAGGAAACGGGACACTGGGTTGCTTGGAGGCAACAACGGGGGCCCTCTGCAAGGGTTTGGACTTTCGCTGCTGTCTCTTCATGTCATTGATTTTGAGCCAGCTACCGTAGATGGGCACCCGGATGGCTCCTCCACCAGAGCCCTCCGAAGTTTCCCTCTGGCTTCTGACACTGTGCTTCAGGCTTCACTGGGCTTGGACACACCTGTCAATTAATGTCCCACATAATTTCAGCATACCTCGGATGTTCAATGGCACTCCTCACTGGTACACGTGAAAATGCTCATTATGGGCTCCGATATAGACACTAGTATGGATATCCGTGCATCGCTACCAAATATCCATAATATCCCTGTAATTATGGATAATCAAACATTAAAATCACTTCATCTTACCGCATCTAATGAATATGAATTAGCCGGGGTCAGCCCCCCTCATTAATCACTTAATAAGTCTCTATTATGTGAGATCTAATCTCATATTAATGTACCACCACCTAATATCTCTAACGTTAAAATCACTTGATCTTACCAGATCTAAGGAATATCTATTAGTCTAGATGATTTTTGGCCAGAAAATTGCATGCGGGGGGGGGCATCCCGTCCTTATGTACCACCTAACATCTCTATTTTTATGTGGAATATCTCTGAAATTATGTGAGATCTAACGTTAAAATGACTTGATTATACCGGATCTAACGAATATCTATTAGCCTGAATGATTTTTGGACAGAAAATTTGATAAGGGGGGGCAACCCGTCCTTATGTACCACCTAATATCTCTATTTTGATGTGGAATATCTCTGAAGTTATGTGAGATCTAATGTAAAAACCACTTGATCTTACCGGATCTAACGAATATCTATTAGCCTGAATGATTTTTGGCCTGAAAATTCGATAAGGGGGGGCCAGCCTCCCCCCTCATTAATCACTTAATAAGTCTCGAATTATGTGAGATCTAACGTTATAACCACTTGATCTTACCGGATCTAACAAATAGCTTCCAAAATAGCAAACTGTTTAGTCAATTTTTTGATAAGGGGGGGCTGAAGACGGGTTAGCCCCCCCAGCAAATAACTGTTAATATTGCTTCTTCTGTGTGAGATCTAACGTAAACAACGCTTGATCTAACCTGATCTAACAAAGATCTAACAAACTGCATACGATTTTTTCAAAAAATTTGATATGGGGGGCTAACCCGACAGAGGTAAATCCCACCTGCAATGGATAATATGGACAGCGGACCGAGTTGTTCACATTTAAAAAATATGTAACTTTTGTGTCACTTTGCATCCCTGTGTGACAAAAAAATGAAGCTACATGTCAAGTCTGGGAGGAATTGGAGATTGTCAACTCCTTTAATTCAAAGCTGAGGTAACGTGGTGTAAAAAGCGTCTATAGCAGAGTGATAACATCGCGTTTGACAAGCGTTAATCAGATATCAGTGAGGTTGAAGGTGAAATATCAGTGAGATGGAAAAAAAAATCACTTGGAGGGCATTTGGGGTGTGTTTTTAATGTGCCTTATGAGCACTTTACTCACTTTCATGGGTACAAAATAGTCATATTTTAATTGAATGTTATTAAAAATGACCTATCCTTTTCAATCTGCAGTACTGTCATTTTCTGTAAAGTGCAATGCAATATGCCCCCCCCCCCCCCCGCCCCCTCAAATCATAATTTCCTGCTTGTGCGATTGGCTCACTGATTTTCCCAGAAGTCTTCACTAAGATACACTAAGTCAGATTTCAGGCATCCCCGGCAACAAAAATTGCTTTTTTGGTAAGAGACTCTCAGTAGGGAATAACGTCTAAAGGGATGCAGACCTTGCAGTTTTCCTCATTGGAACCCTGCAGGTGTAGCAGCTGGTTGATAAATAGGAAACCGATTCACTGACCACATGGACACAGACAAACACACAGGGATTTCTTCAGAATAACAAAAGGTAGGAATCTGCAAAAAAAGTTTGTTAAAATCCTTGCAATGTACATTGATCACCCAGAAGCGAATGTTTCTTTTCTCAACATAAGTGGAGTTACTCTTTAACCACTTGCCGACCGGGCCATAGCCGAAAGGGCGCGCACCCGGGAACATCCGTGACCGCCAATCACGATCACTTGTAAACAAACCGGCGTCACATCATGACGCCGGTTCCTCCCTCCCCTCTCTGTACCGATCAGTACAGTGAGAGGGGAGAGATTGCAGCGGCGCTGTGGGCTGGATGTGTAGTGCCCACAGCGCTGCTTAGTGACAATACTCTGCAACACTGTGCAATACTCTGCAGCACTGTGCAATACTCTGCAGCACTGTGCAATACTCTGCAGCACTGTGCAATACTCTGCAGCACTGTGCAATACTCTGCCAATAAATTTTAACAGAAACAAAGAATGTTTTTTTTTTTTTTTTTTTACCGAATTTTCAGTCTTTTTTGATTTATAGCGCAAAAAAAAAAAAAACCCAGCTGTGATTAAATACCACCAAAAGAAAGCTCTATTTGTGTGAAAAAAGGACAAACATTTCATATTGGTACAGTGTTGCATGACTGAGTAATTGTCATTCAGAGTGTTAGAGCACCGAAAGCTGAAAATTGGTCTGGTTAGGAAGGGGGTTTAAGTGCCCAGTGGTCAAGTGGTTAAATCATATCTATGGTCAATATGTACAAATCGCATATTCATTTCCACATTGTATTTCAATTATTTCTAGCCTACTCCTATTAATCTAAACAATTCTGAAGTTTGTAAACTTACTTTGTGAAGAAGATCCCTGCAAATTTACTTCCTTTGACACATATTCACTATACCCTGTCAATAGGCATTGCTGTGTCACACGTTTCACAGAGCCTGCATTCTGAACTACAGAGGTGCTAAATGGAGGAGATGGAGTCAGTACATGAATCACTGATTGCAGGTAGAACGGTACCATGGGATATGTAGCCCTTATAAATCGAAAGTAAACAGCAGAGGAGAAGCTGCGAAGCATGCAGGGAATCCAGGATGTTGAAGAAAGAGATGGCTAGGTGACAGGCAGCACTCACAAAATGAAAGAAGATTCTTCAAGTAAGCTCACAGTATACAGGAATGTTCAAGTGCATAAGCTGTTCAAGGAAAGAGTTTGATGGATTCCTTTAGGGGACTTGGAGGATCTGCATGAACTGGCAGAGTTGAAGAGGGCAGGTATCATCCGAGAGTACTAGAGTCTATACGCTTCTTCAATAGTGGTGGTACGGAAGAAGAATGTGTCACTGAGGCTGGGTATTGACTACTGCACGCTGAACCGAAGGACCATTCCTGACCAATATACCACCCCAAGGATAGAAGATGCCTTGCAGAGCTTGTCAGGAGCAAAATGGTTCACCATGCTGGATTTGAAGAGTAGGTATTACCAAATCCCCATGCACCCTGAGGATCGGGAGGAGACCATTTTCATTACCCCGGAGGGGATCTTTGGATTTGACCGTATGCATTAAGGCCTATCTGGTGCCCCAGCCACCTTCCAATGGCTAATGAAGAAGACTGTGGGTGACATGAAACTGATCGAGGTGTTGGTGTACTTAGACGACATCATCGCTGAAGACCCTGGAAGAGCACGAAGAGCGTCTGCAGATGGTCCTGAAGAGACTCCATGATGAGGGGGTTGAAGCTGTCTCTGGAAAAGTGCCAGTTTTATCAACCCTCAGTCAACTATCTTGGCCACATTGTGTCTGCTGACGAAATGGCCACCGACCTCCAGAAGCTGGAAGCAGTCACTTCCTGGCCGAGGCCTACCAACAGCTTAGGTCATTTCTGGGATTCTGCTCTTATTACAGAAGATTTGTCAAGGGATTCGCTAAGACGATGAACCTGATCTGGCAAAGCCTGTCAGACCAGCAGAAGGGCCCAGAAAACCCAGAAAGTCCATTCAGGAACAATGGACTCCGAAGTGCGAAGAGGTTTTAGGCAGATGAAGTGAAGCCTAACAACCGCTCCAGTCGTGGCCTATGCAGATCCAACCAAGCCATACAAGCTACACTTTGACGCCAGTCGAGATGGGTTAGGTGGGGTGCTATATCAAGAACATGACGCTCATCTACGGCCTGTTGCCTACGTGAGTCGGAACTTGGCCTCCGCCGAGAACTACCCCATGCACAAACTTGAGTTCCTGGCCTTGAAGTGGGCAGTGGTGGATAAGCTGAGGGATTTCCTGTATGGAGTGGTGTTCGTGATCAAGACCGACAACAATCCTCCCACCTACATCCTCACTACCACCAAGTTGGACGCCACGGGTCACAGATGGTTGGCTCCTCTATCAGGGATTTTCAGCCTGAAGTATTGACCGGGGTTAGGAAACAAGACGCGGATGCGTTGTCAAGAAGGCCCCATTGTTCCAGAGACCCTCCAGAAGAATAGACCCAGCTGACACCTGAAGGGGTACGAGCCTTATGTCAAGGAGCAGAACATCAACTTGGAGAAGGATCCAGGACCAAAGAGGTTGGAGTGTCTCCAGATGTTATTGCAATGTCACCCAAGTCTGCCCAAGCTGTCCAAGAAAAAGGACCAGTTGGAGGACCCTCCATGTAGCTTGGCATTGAAGGTCTTGGAGAGCCTGCTTATAACAGCACCACCAATGATGCCACAGGTTACTCTCCCTATAGTTTGATGTTCGGACCGTAGGCTCGGCTGCCAGTAGACTTGGCCTTCGGCACATCCCTCGACCATACCTCAGCAACTTCCCATAGAGGGTATGTGAATCGCCTGCCGAGATGTCAGAAAACCACCTACGATATGGCTCAAGCTGCTCATATGCCCGAGGACAGAGAAACAAAATAAACTTTGACCTCAGGGTATGAGTGCAGGACCTACAGCCGGATGAGAAGGTACTGCTGAGAAACCTGGGTGTCCCTGGAAAGCACAAGCTGGCTGACCACTGGAAGTCGCAGCCCTATGTCGTTTGCAAGCATCTGCCAGGACACCCAGTATATCAAATCCGGCCAGAGGGAAGCACAGGCCTGCTGAAGTCTTGGCATCGCAATCATCTGTTGCCTCTGTCAGAAGCAATTCATGTGCCACCACGGCCAGATTTACAGTCCACACCCACGGCCTCTCAAAGATCCCGGCCAGTGACTAGATCTCACTCTGTACCCCTTGCTGAAGATGAAAACGGTGAGGATGAAAAGATTGTTTGTGGCCGTCTCAAATGCCAGGGCCTGCCACCCCCCCCCCTTTTCTTCTCCTCCCAAGGTGACTGAGGTGACTCTCAGGCCAGAGGCTCCTGAGTTTGTACCTCAAAGTCCACCTTTTGAAGAGTTGGACGACCCTCAATCTTCCCTGCTGACAATAGACCCCCAAGACTTTCCATCCTTCCATCCTTCATTGAGAAAGCTGATATGCAGGAAGAAGAGACCAGTGTGCCTGTAACCCCAGAACCTAAAGAACAGCGAGAGCGAAGGGTTATTCACCTGTCCCCAAAAGACTAACATATGATACTTTGGGTGAAAGCTCAAGGTCATTCTCATTGCAAAAAGGACTTTTGAAGTAACTGACTCTTCCACCGCAGATTTGGTGGTGGACAATCCCAACTCACTGTCAGGGCTGGGCTCAGCCCTTCCTTCTCCGAGCTGGCGGCTCAGCTGTCGGCTAATTGCCAGCTCCTATCTCTCCACAGTTACTCAGCTGTTGAGGATATCCTGCTCGTCAGTCCTGCCTACTTAAGCCGTCCAGTCCAGAGGATCTCTGCCTTCACCTTGGTCAACATCACAGAAACAATATCCTGCGATCCTTTTCAAGACTTGCTTTGCTGACATCTCTTCTGGCTCCAGATCCTGCTTGCTGTTCCACTACATTGATCCCTGACTTCTGGCTTGGCTGACTATACATTCCGGTTACTGAACTTTGGCTATGTTTTGACTACGTTTGTTCTTTTTACTTTTATTATTAAACAATTGTGGATTTAACTGTACTTCTGTCTCAGCCTGATTTCTTGGTTTCTGACACTCACCCCCTGGCACATCTAACTGGGCCATTCCAGTTAAGGTGGCCTGTAGGCAGGACAACCTCCCCTCCTATGCTAATTGGTGGGATGTTCCTCTGCCAGGGTTTTATGCAGATGTAAATTGTATGGTATGGGGGGGCTAGCTAAAGATTTAAGCTTGTTGGTCTGAGGAGAGCTCACCATGAGGCAGGGGAGGTGAACGGAGGTGTAAGGAGAGACTACAGGCACCTGCTGAAGAACCATCCAAAGACGGTTCCAGAGCTGCTGTTGAAATTGCCTGGAACCCTGGTTCATGCAAAGCCGTTTAGAACCTTGTGTATGCTGTGAGGTCCACCCAGGAAGGCGAGGCACTCACGGTGGTGGAGTGACCACAAGGAGAAGGTGGAAGTAGTTCAATTTTAGTGGATTTCTCTGAAGATTTGCACCATCTTTGAAGTTTTGCTATTTGACAAACTTGGGACGTTATCACTATCTATTGGAGTATCTTTTCACTTGAGGTTTCTTAATGGAAATATAATTTTTGTTGTATTTAGTGATTGGAGTAATTATATTTTGAGCACAGGACTTTGCTGGTTGATGCATTTATTGGTATTCTTATATTTGTGATTTGATTTATTTTATGTACAGAAGAGTTTAAGTTGGATCACAGACCTATTCAGAGTTCACATTAAAGAGATACCTACATATTTTTGGTCACCTACTGTCACCTGGGGAGTTGATTTACATATTTCTGTGTAAAAATTGTGGTTACCGTATACTATTTTTTGTATGAAATACAAATTTTTTGGTTTGGCGATTAAACAGGGGAGTAAGCAACTTTTCCTGACACAAGCATGACAGCATATACGTATGGGTAGGCTCTGCCCCCTGCCCTATTCCAGGACTGGTTACACTATATAAGCAAGTCTCCTCCCTGCAGGCAGCATTCTCTTTTTTTTCCCTCACTGCTACAGCCGGTAGCTGCTACTACCCTCACCTTACTGGATTCATCTGGCCAAGCCACACAGGTTCAAGCCTCTCCTGTGACAAAGCTCCATGCTGTACATGCTGTAAATTTCCTATATGGAAGAGACCTCCCCACCTCAGGGTGAGGGGGGGTGATGGCATCTGGTCTCTATGGATTGCTCCTTCATCATGACTCCATGGATGGACATTCATTGGACTTCCTGTTTGGCCATGAAGCTTGCAGGTAGTAAGGCACAACATGGTGCACCAACCTATAATATTCAGTTACTGCTGCAAGTATCTTGTTAACTTGGACCACTGAAAGCATATGTCACACAGGTGAAATTCTTTGGCCTTTCCATAGTTTCAGTCTGTTTACTAATGCCTCACAGGTTGTGGTTGTGTCTTCAATACAGCTAATGCTGATAGCAGGTGTGCTGTGCTGGGCTGAAGCTTTCCTATTAACTCATCAAGGCCTGGCCCTACAGGCTTGACTTATTGTCTACAGGTATGCTGTTAGCTTGCACCACTGAAAGCATATATCACACATGTGAATCTTACTGGCTGTCCATAGTGCCACTCTGTTTACTAAAGTTTCACAGGTTGTGGTCTGTGTCTGCAGTTTTGCTAATGCTTAGGCTGATAACAACTGTTGCTGAGCCTTTCCTATTAATGCAGGGCCTGGCCCTGGCGGCTGGGCTTACGGTGTATTGTTATAATGCTTGGTTGTGGTATGGACCTTTGCGGTACATGTCTAAAGGTAGCTAGTGCTGATCGTCTGATGACTATTAACCGTGCTGCTTGCCTGTGATTACATTGACTCTACTGTACTGACTGCTATGCGTTTATTACTATGCATTTACATGCTGACCTTGATGCTAAAATGAAAGTCAGGATCTGCTTAGTTACATTTTCTTAGTCTGTTATTTGTGGTACACCACAGAGGGATATGTGGTTGGCTGCTTGTAGTGGTTTACTACTGTTTTTTTTTAACAAATATTCCCAGGCATGGCTCTAATCCTTTCAGCTCATCCATGGGTCAGTAGCAATCAGCTTTCCTAGAGACCAGCAAAGTTCATTAAGGTGAGGGCAGGTAGGTATTTTCTATATCCTAAAAGAGTGCACATTATGGGCATAATGGATTGTAAATCTCTCCAGCTCTGCACACCAACACCACTTCCCAGGAAGAGGAGAGTCAACATGGTCCTGCAACAGGGACAGGTCCTCTTTAGCCCTGAAGGAACCACTATGTATTTAACTGCCAGAAGAGGCAGACCAAGGAAACCTCTACAATAATCGCTTGGGGCGATAGTGGACTGGTGTGTTGGCCAAAATGCATGCCAAGTTGCAAGCCAGAGGCAAATTGGCAGAGACTGAGAAGGAATATAGTCACTAATGGTCCCATACCAAGCCTAATCAAACAGCTGCATTTATTTAAAGGCAACCTCTACCTCTAACAGTTGGCCAGGGAGTCTTTTTTAGACTGGCCAGATGGGTCAGCCTTAGCTGGTAGTAGCTTGCTTCTGGGAAGTTGCTATCGCAAGTTGGCATATCAGAAGCAAAAAGAAGTAGATGTTTTAAGTCTGTCCAAACTGACTGTGTGGATCTCTTTTTCAATAATGCTCAGGTACTAATCTAATCAAACTAAAGTTGTTTAACCACTTCCCGACTGTCGGCCGTCATATGACGGCCTCCGGTTTGCGTGGGTATATCTGAATGATGCCTGTAGCTACAGACATCATTCAGATATTGCCGGTTTCAGCCGGCGATTCCCTGCACCATAAGAACGATCATAGCGGCTGTTCCGCCGCTTGATCGTTCTTATGGGCGGCGGGAGGGGACGCCGCCCTCCGGTGCTTCTACCAACTCACTGCTTCCATCGGTGAGTCGGACACAGGAACCGCCGGCACCGGATGATCACTATAGAGATTTCCGGCGGACCAGATGGTCGCCGGAGTCTCTATGATCGTTCGGAGGCCGGGCGCGATGTGATGACGTCACGCCCGGCCTCTGCATTCGAATAACAGCGCCGCCTCCGCTGGGAAGCGGTGATCGTTTTTTTTTTTTTTTTTTTTTAAATTTTAGGCTTTCCAGCCTAGAGGTGAGATGTGGGGTCTTATTGACCCCATATCTCACTGTTAATAGGTCCGATCAGGTAATATTCCTATTACAAGGGATGTTTACATTCCTTGTAATAGGAATAAAAGTAATCAATTTTTTTTTTTTTTAAACTGTCAAATTTAAAAAATAAAAATCAAATTAACAATAATAAAAAATTTTTTTTTAAAGCGCCCCTGTCCCCGTGAGCTCGTACGCAGAAGTGAACGCATACTTAAGCCCCGCCCACATATGAAAACGGTGTTCAAACCACACATGTGAGGTATCGCCGCGAACGTTAGAGCGAGAGCAATAATTCTAGCCCTAGACCTCCTCTAACTCAAAACAATAAAAAATGTTAAAGCGTCGCCTATGGGGATTTTTAAATACCAAATTTGGCGCCATTCCACGAGCGCGTGCAATTTTGAAGCGTGACATGTTGGGTATCTATTTACTCGGCGTATCTTCATCCTTCACATTATGCAAAAAAAATTGGGCTAACTTTACTGTTTTTTTTTTTTTTTTTTAAGCATGAAATACGTTTTTTCAGAAAAAAACCTGTTCGAAAAATTGCTGCGCAAATACCGTGCGAGATAAAAAGTTGCAACGAGCGTCATTGTATTCTCTAGGGTCTTTGCTAAAAAAACATATATAATGTTTGGGGGTTCTATGTCATTTTCGAGCAAAAAAATTATGAATTTTACATGTAGGAGAGAAATGTCAGAATTGGCCTGGTTGCGAAGTGGTTAAAGAGTACCTCTGCCTCAAAAGCAGCCAGACAAACAGTCTTCATCAGATTAGCCAAGGGTGCCATTCTGCCACAACAAAAGCAATATCATTTGCAGAGGCCCTGGAACAGCGAATGGATCTGGAGATGAAGAAGGTTCATACTACTATTAAGTAGTGTTTTATGACCTGCGGTTGAGCTCACTTCAGTAGCCAGACTGTCAGGATCTCAGACAAGATGAAAGCAAAGCTCTGGCCAGTGATAAACTCTCTATAATGGCTGATCCTAGAGTGAAAATATAGTAGCCAGTGATGCAGTTCAGCCACTGTGGAAACTGCGTGCTGTTTCTCTAGTAGTCCGCTGTGGTAAATTAATCCTTATGGCTCATCCCACAAGTAACACATACCGATTTTAAGTCGGAGTGGTGACTGTTCAAGTCGGATCCAGTGATATCTAGAAGGGGGATTAATCCCTTATGTTAATCGCCAATGACCAGAGCATAGCCAAAAGGCAAAGTAAAGAAGATTAAATGACAGATTAAAACCTGGGAAACGATAGAGTAGAATAAAGAATCAATCTTTGTCTGCCTAAAGCAAAGTCTTCTCCCTTCTGGGAGTAACAACGTTTCTCCACCCAAGTCGCCCAGTAGGGTTGGCCGGCAAAATTATATGTAAATTTGAGCTTTAGGATCTGTAGGTCCTGTGCATTAAGGAAGCCATTGGAATTTTCATTCCTCTCCTCCAACTCATTGCATTCCCTCCATGACGCATTAGAACAATATATGCCGGAAAACAAGTGTTACCATACCTTATTTAACGGTGAGCCTACCAGCCAAAGAAGATGTCAGGGGTTACTCCTGCATTTTCCTTAGTCAAAAGGCAGACTTGGTCAACAAGCAGAAGGATTAGGATCCAAAAGTTCATGTGGCATTGTTGCAATCAATCGCTCCAGCCATCATCAGTAAGGCTTGGTTTCCACAAATCGTATCCCATGGTTTCCAAGGAGTACCGTTCATGTCTGTGCAACTTCAAGGTAGTCCCTGCACTACTTTGGTCCCACTTTGACCGGACTTGGGGGGGAATACACAGGCATTTCTTCAAGTCTCATCAAAATCGCACGACTTTTAGGTCGCAATAGTGGAAACCTAGGCTAAGATTGTAGATTGTCTTTAGAACTAGCAGGTGTGTGTATACTGTATACACAATTCGACATGCTTCTGCAAGTACCTTTGCTTGGCCGTTCAATACAAGTTTATCTGGCAGATGTTGGTCTTTTCACAAACTCAGGGCATTTCCCAGGACATTAGGTCCAGTAGTGGCAGTCTTGCGGGACCAAGGGCTTCTGGTTATCCTTGTTTGGGCAACAGCCTGGCAATGTCTTCCAGGTCCTGAAGAAATATACTAGTTCAGACTCTGATTGTATTGGGAGGAGCCATCATCGAGAGACCAACTAGTCTCATTACAGCAATGACCTGCCTGGAAGCAGTTCTGAATCTCTGAAGATTACAGTAGAATTACCCTCAGAGAGCAACAGTATAAGTATCTCACTTGAAAAAATTGTAGCTCTTTACCATTGGTTGCATCTCACAGTCGCAAAAGGGTAGAGAAGTAGTCTGTAATAAGTCATGTGGCCCAATGGAAGGTTGACAACTTTTATTAACTGTTTTTGTAGTAAGGGAAGACTTGCTTCCTGCACCAGGAACAGTGACTCCACAGAGGAGACAAGTCCCTTTGGGACGTAGCCAAGCTAGCTAATCTTTCAGCTGATCAGCTACTAGGCATAGCAATCATTGCAATCTATTACTTGTCTGGTATTAATGCCAATGGAGGACAAGGTTTCCAAAAAAACAAACAAATAAGGCTAGGTCAGGATATTGATCTGACTGTAACTTTGGTGGCTTCCCAGAGGTGGAAGTAGTGGAACTACTGACATCCAGCTGGGTCTGCAGATTAGCCAATATGTATATCGAACAAACCTAATGGTCTCCAGGGTACTTATCAGGATCTGCAGTCTTTCAGGGTGATGAGAACATGAATTGCCTGGTGGCCTGCAGGCCACGATATCCACGGGTACAGTCTCGGATGCAGGAACCTCCTATTCTCCTTCCTGAGATCCATTACCTCATACAGCGTGGGCAACGTTATCATCCAAATTCAGACAAGTTATATCTAGATGCTGGAGACCAAGAAGTGAAGGCTTACCTGGAGGCCTCACCTTTTTAGTGTTTGAAACCCTATGGAGGTCAGTGGCAAGTGAAATTTAACTCAGCTTTCCAAAAAATTGTGGTTAATCACAGTTCATTCATGATTCAGCATGGGAGGGGGCAATTACTTTTTCACATAGGGCCAGGCAGGTTTGAACAGCTTTTTTCCTTTAAATTAAAAACTGCATCTTGGATTTACTCGGGTTATCTTTGTGTAATATTAAAATTTTTTGGATGATCTGAATCATTCAAGTGTGAGAAATGTGCAAATATATATATATATATATATATATATATATATATATATATATATATATATACATACATATACATATATATACACACACACACACACACACACACACATACACATACACATATATACACATACACACACACACTATCAACCCAATAAAATCAACACATTATTTATTTTTGCCAAAACCATGAATTGGGTACAAAACTTAAGTCAAATAAGCAGAAGTTGCTCAACAGAAGACACCAACATAAAGCAAAAGCTTGAAATGCTCAGCATCGTCCTCCACCTCACGTCTTTGTAAAGAGACTTTATTGTCTGCAGCCTTATGATGGAAATTGAAAGCCACCTTCCCCGCCATCATGGCAGACCCAATACTGTACTGAATCACAGTCCAGGCAGTATAGAAAAAGATGGCGTCTGCTTGGCTGCCAAGGTTACCACTCTTTATTCTCTGCTTTGTTTTGGCAACACGGTCATTCACATTACCCATGATATTCTTCTCGGATCCCGCAGACAGGAAAAAATAAAAACACTATGCTGTAAAAACTTTCCTTAGACACAATGATAAGTGAGAGCTAAACATAATATGTTACATTATAATAGCAGGTTGCCCCCCCCCCAGACCTCCTGTGTCTTCTTCTTTATCTTTTTAAATATTTTTGCATACATAACTTCTAAATCAGCCTTTGGACCTGATGATCTCTTGGGCACCAAAATTCGACGAAAAAGGAATTTATGTGCATCAGACATGCTGCTCAGAGGCCCATAAAACCGCTGAGAGACAGGTACAACTGAACAGATATACAGTATACATACATGGATAGGTATTTAAGCCTGGTTATAAAAAATTCTGTTCCTAGTGGTCAGGCTCTGACTGCTGTGGCGAATGATGCCATAGGGCAGTGATGGCAAACCTTGGCACCCCAGATGTTTTGGAACTACATTTCCTATGATGCTTAACTATACTGCACAGTGCACGAGCATCATGGGAAATGTAATTCCCAAAACATCAGGGGTGCCAAGGTTAGCCATCACCTGCCATAGGGTATCGTATCAAAAAAGTGATGTAAATATCTCCACATTCTTATAGCCATCATAAATAATCCCTAAAAGGTGTCCAATATGGGTGAAAATAAATTTAAAGCTGCGTCTAGTGGCCATAATGCAGTATTCCACGATTTTGGCATTTCAGGAAACCCCATCGTATTGATGTATGTACTGCTCTCCACAGCTTTCTCCTGTGAGCCCAGGATTGCTTGAAGACCCAGTCACAGGAAATGGGTTGGATCACCCTGGGCATCCTTCAACGAGTAGAGGAGTGACACTAGATTGCAGAGCAGACAGTCTAGTGTAGGGTGAGGACTGCTTTCTTTTCTTTTCTACAATTCTTGCAGGTCAAATACTTAAAGCGTTTGTAACCTTTTTTTTTTTTTAAAGTGTCATTGCCAGCCCCTTTTTTATGCAGCCATAATGCACAGTGTACGTGTTTACTGAAAACGACACATGTAAATACCCTTTTTCAGATCTCATCAGGTTGGTCACGTGACTCCCAGCTGCTCTCCTACTCCATATACGGGCTACAGTGGGAGGGACCGAGATCTCCCTTCATCAGCCTGGGAGGTCACCTGACCGCTATGTCCCTCCCACTGTAGCCCATAGATGGGGGAGGAGAGCAGCCGGGAGTCACGTGACTGGCCTGAAGATATCAGGAAAAAAAAAAAAAGGTATTTACAGGCTTCGTTTTCAACAAACACTGCATAAAAGAGGGGCTGGCAATGACATTTTTTTTTACATTTACATCACCACTCCCCTCCTGCTGCTATTAGTGTTAGAGACAGCGATGGCTCAAAGGAGCTGACAGGCGGTAGGAAGGAGGAGAGCAGCGAATGACAGAGGCACGTAAACTGACCACGGTAAATCAGGGCTCAACAGCCATGATTACTATGGTCAGTACACAGGAACTGGCATGATCAGCCAGGTTTTTTACAGTTTAGAGAGGGGCAGATTAGACAGCACAAGCACTGTGCTGTTTAATCGGCTATAAGGGAACAGAACCTCTTTTTTTTTTTTAGGGTTACAACCACAATAGAACAAGCTGGCCTTTTCACTTTAGATCACTTTTGATCGAAGACATTATTGTAGGGAACCCTGAGCAATTGGGCACTCAATCATTTATTGGTTTTAAGCAATCATTGAATCAGATGTGTGATAAAAATTGACCAGACGTTGGCTTATATTGCCGCCTTTCAATCCATTTTGGCTGCTCGATTGGATGGTTAAATGCTCTGAGCAATGTATGTTTGAAATTTTGGGTAGCAAACTGTTGTGGATCAATCGATTTTGTCCAACAATTTTTATTTTATTTTTGACTAAAGGCAAATGACTAAAAAGTACCATTTTAGGGCTGGCATTATCTTTACTATGCATCCACAAAAACTCAATTTAAGCCTGCCCTGAAAATTGAAAGCGAAAGTGAAAGTGAAAGCGAAAGTGAAAGTGAAAGTGAAATCCAAAAATAAGTCTGACGGTTCATAATTCATCCACTCCAATCTGGTGGCAATGGGGAATACAAAAAAGGGTCTTATTTAAAGTATAACTAAAGACATTTATTTTTGTTTTTAGATTTGGATAGAGTAGAGAGGGATTAGAACACTTGTCAGATTATATTGCTGTCTGTGCCCCCATTAAGGAGATTCGCTCCCTTTATTGTCCTGTTTACCATTAACACAGAGTGAAGGGAAATAACATTTCTGGTTGTCAACAGAACAGTAATAGGAGGGGCTTCCGGTTGGGGCACTAGTTATGGTGACTGCCAGGGATTCCCTTCACTTTGAAGAGATTTTGTCTAATTTCTTGAGACAGGAAGTAAAAAGGGAAATCTTTCCAGTAGAATAAAAAATGAACAGTGGTTTAAACCCACCCTTACACTATCCAAAGAGGGGAAAAAAGTTTTGCCTTTAGTTCTAAAGCCAGAACTGGCTGCTGGCCCATATTGGTTTTGTTCTAGATTTATATAAAATCGCATCTTACTTGACATTTTCCAGAACAAGACTGTATCTGATTCGTAGCTATAGTGCACATTCACTCTTATTCAAAGCAACCAAACAGTAAACTCTGATTGGTTGATATGAATCAATTACTGCGCGGAAGGTGACACTAAACTCTGTGACACTTAACGTGTGTTAACTTAAAATAGTTTTAAACCCCTTTTAATGAAATCTGACCTAGGCACATATATCTGTAGTGTTTACTTATCTCTCTCCAAAGCTCTGATTGCTGCATCTTTCTGCTACCCCGTTCCTCTGTTATCAGCAGAGTCACTTCTGACAAGTTCTCCGACACAGGAGATAAAAGCAGCTGGAAATTTGTAGGTAGGGAGCTTAGAGATAGATAAGCAGAGAGCTTGTCTATTCAGACTGCAGCTCTGCAAGTTTCTTTGTTCCTTTGCCGAGTCGGGGGTGTGTGCCTTTCCTCCAATCAGCTCTCACACAGTGTAAGCCCAAACTCCACACCCATCCCTATGTGCTGCTGAAACAGGAAGAATGATTTTTAACACAATCTGCACTTTCCAAAGAATATAGAAAAGGGAAAGACAGCAGATATACATGTAAAACTTATATAGGCAGATTTGTTTCATCTCTGCGTATCAGCTGAGGCTATTCACTTCACTGGGTATAGGAGAGTATTTACAACCATTTTAACCGCTTAAGGACCACTCCACATACATATACTGCGGCAGGGTGGCCCTTAAACACAAAATCATGTCACAATCCATAGTGCAGAATTAGTTTCTGTCCACTCCAAAACAAAGAGAAGGGGACACAATATAGCGGGATTCAGGGGACAAATTTAAGCAGATGGAGTCTGCACGCCTGTTGCTATGGAAACCCAGTGGCTGCCTAGTCAGAGCAGAAAGTCACCTCTGAATCTGATGATCTGAATATGAGGTCTGATTTTGTTTACTTTGAAAAGGATCAGGGGGCACTAAGGAAGCCTCTTTAATTATCATACCAATCTTGCACTTATTCTAAAATACCAAGTTAGCAATGGTCTGATCTTATTCTCAAACTTTCAAAGAAACTATTTTTCCTGCTATTTTGGGCAAACCTTAGTGAACATGCGCCGTTACTATCCAAACCCATAACATCTCACAAATGAACCACTAACGCAGATAAAAGAGGGGTCAATTACAACTGTTTCAAGACATATGGAGAGACCAAAGAAATAGTTACAGTATCTCACAAAAGTGAGTACACCCCTCACATTTTTGTAAATATTTTATTATATCTTTTCATGTGACAACACTGAAGAAATTACACTTTGCTACAATGTAAAAGTAGTGAGTGTACAGCTTGTATAACAGTGTAAATTTGCTGTCCCCTCAAAATAACATTAAATGTCTAAACCGCTGCCAACAAAAGTGAGTACACCCCTAAGTGAAAATGTCCAAATTGGGTCCAATTAGCCATTTTCCCTCCCCAGTGACATGTGACTCGTTAGTGTTACAATTTCTCTGGTGTGAATGGGGAGCAGGTGTGTTAAATTTGGTGTTATCACTCACTCTCTCATACTGGTCACTGGAAGTTCAACATGGCACCTCATGGCAAAGAACTCTGAGGATCTGAAAAAAAGAATTGTTACTCTACATAAAGATGGCCTAGGCTATAAGAAGATTGCCAAGACCCTGAAACTGAGCTGCAGCACGGTGGCCAAGACCATACAGTGGTTTAACAGGACAGGTTCCACTCAGAACAGGCGTCTCCATGGTCGACCAATGAAGTTGAGTGCACGTTCTCAGCGTCATATCCAGAGGTTGTCTTAGGGAAATAGATGTATGAGTGCTGCCAGCATTGCTGCAGAGGTTGAAGGGGTGGGGGGTCAGCCTGTCAGTACTCAGACCATACACCGCATCAAAATTGGTCTGCATGGCTGTCATTCCAGAAGGAAGCCTCTTCTAAAGATGATGCACAAGAAAGCCCACAAAAAAATGTTTGCTGAAGATAAGCAGATTAAGGACATAGATTACTGGAACCATGTCCTATGGTCTTATGAGACCAAGATAAACTTATTTGGTTCAGATGGTGACACGCATGTGTGGAGATAACCAGGTGAAGAGTACAAAGACAAGTGTGTCTTGCCTACAGTCAAGCATGGTGGTGGGAGTGTCATGGTCTGGGGCTGCATGAGTGCTGCCGGCACTGGGAAGCTACAGTTCATTGGGGGAACCATGAATGCCAACGTGAACTGTGACATACTGAAGCAGAGCATGATCCCCTCCCTTCGGAAACTGGGCCGCAAGGCAGTATTCCAACATGATAACGACCCCAAACACACCTCCAAGATGACCATGACCACTGAAGCTGAGGGTAAAGGTGATGGAATGGCCAAGCATATCTCCAGACCTAAACCCCTCATGAGCATCTGTGGGGCATTCTCAAAGGGAAGGTGGAGGAGCGCAAGGTATCCAACAACCACCAGCTCAGTGATGTCGTCATGGAGGAGTGAAAGAGGACTCCAGTGGCAACCTGTGAAGCTCTGGTGAACTCCATGCCCAAGAGGTTTAAGGCAGTGCTGGAAAATAAATGTGGCCACACAAAATATTGAGACTTTGGGCCCAATTTGGACATTTTCACTTAGGGATGTACTCACTTTTGTTGCCAGTGGTTTAGACATTAATGGCTGTGTGTTGAGTTATTGAGGGGACAGCAAATTTACACTGTTATACAAGCTGTACACTCACTACTTTACATTGTAGCAAAGTGTCATTTCTTCAGTGTTGTCACATGAAAAGATAAAATATTTACAAAAATGTGAGGGGTGTACTCACTTTTTTGAGATACTGTAGATGAAAAAAAATCCCCCTCAGATTTGTACAAACCTGATTGAAGTATTACTGACATAGCAGTATAATAATATACAGGTGATTTCAGATAAATACTCAAATCTAGCACTGAACTTGGATTGATATATGTACCATGGCCTATAGAGACAGGGAAGCTTGAATACAGATGCTACTGGTTGTATAAAGTCAAGGAAGCTCATTAAAAAAAAAAAAAGAAGCTTGCGATTGGGAGTTAAAGAATTTCAGTCACATGACAGTTCTGTGTTTCATCCAAGTACAGGGTGCTGAAGATATCATTGAAGAAAGTGGGGTGGTATTTGCAGGCCCGGGCACAGTCTGGATTGAAATTCACTTCCAAAATCTGAGGCTGCATCGCTCTTTTCCCTGGAGACAAGAAAGCAGAGTAGTTAAAGAGCACAGTCAATCCAAACCGAATCTTTTACAAACAAATCGAATCCCCCCCTTTCAAAAAAAAATAAAAGAAAAAAATTTACGGTCCGCCCCTGCATTCTCTTAGGCAAGAATGATGTTCCACTCTCCTCCCACTGCCTCCTAAGAAACCACCATCAACATATCCCCAATAGGCTTTGCTTCCCCATTCTATGAAGTAAACAGAGGCAGCGCCAGACATCGCACATGTGCAGGCAGAGATCCAGCACCGTGTCCGATTACATATTGTTCTATGAATGGACAGTAATGCCTCCTGGGATATGCAAGGTCAGTATCCCAAAAAGTACACTATAATCATCCATTCATAGAATAATGTGTAAAATCTAGGGCTGCGTCACTATGGGTCAGCTGCAAAAAGCAGGAATAGACAGCCCACTACCCATGAAGTGATAAGGAAGATGGTGGCACTGGACCTCACCTATAGCAGGGGGGGGGGGGGAAGAAAAGAGGACACTGGACCAGCTAGGCTTTTAGGCATAGTAATCCAGTATATAAAATGGTACCAAAGATAAGTGGGGAAAATCACTGATATTTGCAGTGGGGAGGATGAAGTTCTTCTTAGTAATGAGGCACTTGCTTAGAAAACACCTTAAGCCCCATACACACGCTCGGATTATCCGAGGACCAGGTCCGTCGTACTTTGTCCGATGTTGGTGTTGCGTACACACGGTCGGACTTTGTTGTCGAAAAATCCGATCATTCTGAACGTGGTGATGTTTGTTGTGTACGACGGGACTACGTAGAGGCTAGTAGCCAATAGCTCTGGTCTTCTAATGTGATCTGAGCATGTGTGGCACTTTGTCCGTCGGAATTCGATACACACGATCGGAATTGGTGTGATCGGACTTTGTTGTCGAAAAATCTATCCAGCAGGAGATAGAACTTTGTCCGTCGGACAATCCGATGGAAACTGTCCGATGGTGCCTACACACGGTCGGAATTTCCGACAACATTGTCCGATCGGATTTTCCGATGGATTCTGTCCTACCGTGTGTATGGGGCTTTAGAGTAACTTGTCGTAAATATGCAACATTTTTTAAACTTTTAGGCCTCCCTGCTGTTATGCCTCTTCTCTGGTGCCGAGTGGCCATTAACCACTTCAGCTCCAGACCATTTGGCTGCCCAAAGACCAAAAGAATTTTTTTTTGCGATTCGGCACTGCGTCGCTTTAACTGACAATTACGCAGTCATGCGACGGGGCTCCCAAACAAAATTAACGTCCTTTTTTTAACCACAAATAGAGCTTTTTGGTGGTATATGATCACCTCTGCGGTTTTTATTTTTTGCGCTATAAATAAAAAAAAAAGAGCGACAATTTTGAAAAAAAGCAATACGTTTTACTTTTTGCTATAATAAATATTCCCCAAAAATACATAAAAAAAAACTATTTTCCCTCAGTTTAGGCCGATATGTATTCTACATATTTTTGGTAAGAAAAAAAAATTGCAATAAGGGTATATAATCAATATGCGCAAAAGTTATAGCATCTACAAAATAGGGGATAGTTTTATGGCATTTTTATTATTAATTTTATTTTTTTACTAGTAATGCCGGTGATCTGCGATTTTTAATCGGGACTGCGACATTATGGCGGACACGTCAGACAATTTTGACACATTTTTGGGACCATTGTCATTTTTACAGCGATCAGTGCTATAAAAATGTCACTGGCAGTGAAGGGGTGTCCCTATTGTGTGTTCTAACTGAAGGGGGATGGGACTGTGCAGGGGAGATGACAGATCGTCTGTTCATACTCTGTATGAACAGACGATCTGTCTGTTCTCCCCTCAGAGAACCGAAAACTGTGTTTACACACACAGAGATCCCGGTTCTCCGTGTGCCCCGAGCGATCGCGGGAGCTTGGCGGTGATCGCAACCGCCGGGCACTCGCATCGGCTCCGTGGGCGAGCGTACGCGCCCCCCTAGTGGCCGTATAACTGCGGCGGCTGGTCGGCATGCGGTTAATGATGCAAACAGAAGCAATGGCATAAGTGCAATTCATCATTGTAGGTCAGTTCAAGGTGTCAGTGTCATTTCCTCAGCAGCAGGTCTACGACGCCTGCACTGACAGAAAGGGGGTTGAAGAGGAGCAGAGTATAGCTGGGCCCCCATATTTTTTTTCTTATGCAGAAACAAAGTTAGGCTAGAGTTGGACTTTAAAGTGGAACTCCAGACAATTTTTTTAGCCAAACCTCAATAGTTTTTCCTGCTCATTTATCAGCAATGATTTTTCTCTACACTTCCTTCTCCATCATCTGGATAGGAAGTGAGGGGAAATCTACCCAATGAGTACACAAACAGCAAGGAAAACCTGACAAGTTTATTATAACCATTCCCCACTGTAAAAAAAAAAAGGTTTTGGTTGGAGTTGCACTTTAATCCTTAAACAAAGACACTTCTTTTCCTCTATCCTACTATTATTTGAGCTAAACATAATAAAAATCCATACCTTTCTGGTCAGTTTCCCACTTTAGCATCAAGTCAATGGCGTAGACTGCACGAGACAACGGATAGTCGCAGATGCCAAGCGGAGCAGGTTTGGAGCATGCAGCTTGGAAAAGCTCCCTGAAGGTTTTAAATATTTCATCCTAATGGAGGACAGAATATGTAATTAACAACTAGTATCTAACAACGTCTGCCTTAAACACACATACTGTATAAGAAGCAATGCACCTTTGATGGACTTCTGTCTGAGTGCATAAAAAACTAAAAACATAGGATCTTCAGTGCTACCTTACTGGAAAAAACTGGCACTACGATGAAAGAATAGATGGGGGATTGGAGTGGCTGAAAAATACAAATCCAATCTTATTGGAAGACAGGATCTTTTTAAATATTTATACAAATAGTGATCGTATTTCCCCAGTTCCTTTTTTTTTTCAAAGGGTGAATACATTTCTCAGAGCAGAGGTCCTCCAGGTCGCCTATTGACTTAGTTGCCTTTCCTGTGTTGTGAACTGCAGATCAAAACTGGACTATGTATTCTAGATCTATGATCTGTTTTCTTTTTTAATCTCATGTCTATTGGTACCTTACTATGTACTCACCTGTGTAGATTTCCAGGGATAATCGGGATACTGCTTCTCAAACAAGGTGATGAATTCATCACAATGGACCTAAGACAAAAGAAGCAAAAGAAAGTCACAAACCGATGACGACGTCACCCAGCTGGCCTCCAGCTGGATATACATTGTACCGGCGAGTCTTCAGCTACAGCATTCTACATACCTGCTTTAGCTGTACACCTGGGGCATAATTCATAACTGTGAAATGTTTCTCATAGTCATCTAGATCGTCCAGTGTAAACGGTCTGTTGGAAATGAGACAAAAAAAAAAAAAAAAAACAATAAATTCTGTCTGGCTAATATTACTATGACACCCATTATTAGTGTTGTGAGTGGAAGAAAAATCATTAAAGCTTGAGGCCCAGATAAGCCAGGGAACTATCTCACACGCAATTGTCTTTACCCTAGAATTATCAGAACGTTTCTTGCTGTACCTTGGCACAGAACTGGTGGCCTTTGGTGGTCGATGCTTCAGACACCAGATAACGAAAATATGATACAACGAAAAGGGAAACTCAAACAATTGCAAGCAGGGATGCACTTTATTTCAGAGGAGACTTCCCATGTCTTCTGCAATTAAACAAACCTATCTGCCCCTTTGTAATCTTTTTTTAAGACCCAATGGGGTCGATACGCATGAGCATGGAGGACTCAATGTTGTATTCCCTCAAGTAGACAAAGTATTGCAAGAGCATTTAATTACATGTATTTTCTCTGAGCCTGAATGAATGAACCATGAGTTATGCCAATAAAGACAGCCGAACACCCCGCCCTTGGAGAAGCCAAGGAGAAGATGTCGGAACTGGCAAGGGAGTACTGGGGAGGGTATCTGCAGACTTCAGTTCCACTTTAAGGGGGTAATTTAAATAGTCTCAAAATTAAAGACCAACATTTTTATATATTGCAGCTCACTAGTCCTTAGGATGTCATAGCTGCATTTTACATGATTTTATTTTTTTTGCCTTTTCATTTTCACCTTGTGATCCTGCCAAGTAACACATTCCTGTTCAAGGTGACAGCACTCACTCTTGGCACTGGAGTAGTAATTTTCCTTGTAGGCCATAATTGCCACCCTGGCTGGACTTTAAACATGTCTTTCCATGGAGATGAAGAAGAAGAAGAAGACGAAGAAGACGAAGAAGACGAAGAAGACGAAGAAGACGAAGAAGACGAAGAAGAAGACGAAGAGGAGGAGGAGGAGGAGGAGGAGGAGGAGATTGTTTTAACCACTTCAATACCCGCGTATAGTAATATGACGCCCACAGATGGGATCTCCCATTCCTGGCCGTCTAGGGGGCGAGCGCGCACCCGCTGCGTCGCTCGGGGACCCGGTGCGC
This sequence comes from Lithobates sylvaticus, assembly GCA_028564925.1. Taxonomy (NCBI): domain Eukaryota; kingdom Metazoa; phylum Chordata; class Amphibia; order Anura; family Ranidae; genus Lithobates; species Lithobates sylvaticus. The sequence continues at coordinate 134,603,950 of CM053029.1, forward strand.
GTGCCCGGCGGCCGCGATGTCCGCCGGGCACCCGCGATTGCCCGGGAACACAGCAGGACCGTGGATCTGTGTCCTGTCAGTGGAGAGGAGACCGATGGTGTGTTCCCAGTACAGAGGAATACCGATCCGTCTCCTCCCCTTGTGAGTCCCCTCCCCCACAGTTAGAATCACTCCCAGGGAACATAATTAACCCCTGCAGCGCCCCCTAGTGTTAACTCCTTCCCTGACAGTCACATTTACACAGTAATCAGTGAAATTTTATAGCACCGATCGTGGTGTAAATGTGAATGGTCCCAAAAAAAAGTGTCCGTCACAATGTCACAGTCACCAAAATAAATAAATAAATCTATCCCCTATTTTGTAGACGCTATAACTTTTGCGCAAACCAATCAATAAACGCTTATTGCCTAAACGCATATTTTTTACCAAAAATATGTAGACTACGGCCTAAACTGAGGAAAAATTTTTTTATTTTTTTTTTTAAATTGGATATTTATTATAGCAAAAAGTAAAAAATTGTGTTTTTTTTGTTTATAGCCCAAAAAATTTAAACCGCAGAGGTGATCAAATACCACCAAAAGAAAGCTCTATTTGTCGGAAAAAAAAGACATACATTTTTTTGGGTGCAACGTCGCACAACAGCGCAATTGTCAGTTAAAGCGGCGCAGTGCCGAATCGCAAAAAGTGCTCTGGTCAGGAAGGGGGTAAAATCTTCTGGGGCTGAAGCGGTTAAGCTTCTAGTTCAGCTCACAGGAAGTACACTGCATTTCTGTCAGGATCAACAGGCATGTTCTCTGCTTGCTGAAAATTTTCCTAGCCCGAAAGCAAAGAAAAAAAAAAAACACAAATGCAGCCATCACATCTAACAACTGGTAAGCTGCAATATACAGTGCCTTGCAAAAGTATTCACCCCCCTTGGCATTTTTCATGTTTTGTTGCCTCACAACCTGGAATTAACATGGATTGTTTGAGGATTTGCATCATTTAATTTACAGAACATGCCCACAACTTTGAAGATGTTTTTTTTATTTTTTATTGTGAAGCAAACAAATAGGACAAAATAACAGAAAAAGTCAATGTGCATAACTATTCACCCCCCTAAAGTCAATGTAGAGCCACCCTATCACAGCTCCAAGTCGCTTTGGATAAGTCTCTATGAGCTTGCCACATGTTACCACTGGGATTTTTGCCCATTCCTCCTTGCAAAACTGCTCCAGCTCCTTCAAGTTGGATGGTTTGCGCTTGTGAACAGCAAGCTTTACGTCTGACCACAGATTTTCTATTGGATTGAGGTCTGGGCTTTGACGAGGCCATGCCAACACATTTACATGTTTCCCCTTAAACCACTCAATTGTTGCTTTAGCAGTGTGTTTGGGGTCATTGTCCTGCTGGAAGGTGAACCTCCGTCCTAGCCTCAAATCACAGAGTGGTACAGGTTTTGCTCAAGAATATCCCTGTATTTAGCACCATCCATCTTTCCCTCAACTCTGACCAGTTTCCCAGTCCCGACTGCTGAAAAACATCCCCACAGCATGATGCTGCGACCATCATGTTTCACTGTGGGGATGGTGTTCCCCACAGTGTGCCATAAAGTAAAGATGTTGCCTTTTCGCAAACTCAAAATGTGCCATTTTGTTTTTTGCTGAAAGTAATGCTTTTCTTCTGGCCACAAAGCATAACTCTATGGAGCGTACGGCTTATTGTCGTCCTATGTACAGATACTCCAGTCTCTGCTGTGGAACTCTGCAGCTCCTCCAGGGTTACCTTAGGTCTCTGCGCTGCCTCTATGATTAATGCCCTCCTTGCCCAGTCCGTGAGTTTTGGTGTGTGGCCATCTCTTGGCAGGTTTGCTGTTGTGCCATGTTCTTTCCATTTAGTTATGATATATTTGATGGTGCTCCTAGGGATCATCAAAGATTTGGATATTTTTTTTATAACCTAACCCTGCCTTGTACTTCTCAACAACATTGTCCCCTACTTGTTTGGAGAGTTCCTTGGTCTTCATGGCAGTGTTTGGTTAGTGGTGCCTCTTGCTCAGATGTTGCAGCCTCTGGGGCCTTTCAAAAAGGTGTGTATATGTAATGACAGATCATGTGACACTTAGATTGCACACATGTGGACATCATTTCATTAATTATGTGACTTCTGAAGGTAATTGGTTGCACCAGAGCTTTTTATGGGATTCATAACAAAAAGGGGGTGAATACATACGCACATGCCAATGATCAGTTTTTTTTATTTCTGAAAAATAGTTATGTTTATTTGTTTCTAATTTTACTTCACCAATTTAGGACTATTGTGTTCTGGTCAATCACATATAATTCAGATTAAAAAACATTGAACTAAAGGCTGTAATGTAACAAAATAGGTAAAAAGCCCAGGGGGTGAATACTTTTGCAAGGCACTGTACAGTTTTACATTTTTGTTATTGGGTACTTTTATCCTTTTTTTAAACAGATTTTGTTTGCTAAATACAAATACAGCATAACACTGAAGATGCTGACTACTACTCAACGAACTGCAAAATAATCTGGGTCTTCAGTGGTCCGATAAGCCCCCTGAACAGTTTTCCAAATCAGCAGCATTCACACTACCTGAGCCACAGCCAGTGGCAGATTATAGTGGAAACTTCAAAGTTAAAAGTTGAAACGTGAATATTACCGGTTGGCAAAGCGAAGCCAGAACACATCATAGGCATATAGCTTGAGCGGTCGCACTGAGCGAAGGAGGACCACATAACGTATGTCGAACTTCACCATTCCAACATCATCTCGATGGAAAAGCACCGGATTCTCAATGTACTTGGATACAACCTAAACAATTTGAAAATACCAAATGTTTTTTTCATAATCTTACTGTGTCACAATGCAAAAATCACAAAAAACAAAAATAACGCACAAAATTTAAAAAGGTAGGGGGCTTTTTTATCATTGTCTTAAATAGCATTTTGCCTGCTTCAACGTCCCGAAGCAAACAGAGCACTAAATGTGTTTGTAAAACAAACCGCTATGCATTAAAAATGTGCATTTCTTTTTAAAGCCATGGAACAAAGACAGCAAGACATACTGTATATAACATGTTATTTAGCCTTACGATATGTTGTCCAGAAGTGGAGAGCTAAGCATGTCTGACAACACTGCTTGAGGTCTCAATGCAGCAGAGGCAGCGATGTCATCTCAGTACAAAACGTTAGAGTGGCTAAGTGGTTAGCACTTTTGCCTAGCAGCACTAGGGTCGCCGGTTTGAATCGCGCCTATGGCACTGTCTGCCTGGAGCTTGCATGCTTTGCCTGTGTGGGTTTCCTCTAGGTACTCTGAAGACATGCTGGTAGGTTAATTGGCTCCTGTCTAAATTGGCCTTAGTATGTGTATGAATGGGAGTTAAGGACCTTAGATTGTAAGCTCCTTCAGGGCAGGGACTGATGTGAATGTACAATATATGTGTAAAGCGCTGCATAAATTGAAGGTGCTATACAAGTACTGGTAATAAATAAAGCTAGGAGCTCATCGCATTTCTGGCAGAGTAACTGGTATTTCACAATACTTGCAGTATGTTTACCAACTTTTTTAAAAAAGAGACAAAACATGGAAAACAGATGTACTAAATAGAAAAGTGCGTGAAAATGCAATTATTTTTTTTAATCTGCTCTGTGCGATGGAATTGCACAGAGCGGCCCTGCTCCTCCTCTTCTCGGGTCCCCCACCTGTGCTCCTGGCAACTCTTCTTAAAAAGCCACTTCCTATGGGGACACTCCTTCAGGCTGACTCCCAAACCCTGCTGGTTGCGTCTATGGACACAAACAGTGGAGCCCTGCCTCATCCATGGCTTGGGATTGACAGCAGTGGGAGCAAATGGCATTTGCTGAAGCTTGTAAGACCAGAAAATGAGGGGAGAGGGCGGCTGCAGATGGGCACAGCCCTGGATCAAATGAGAGCTCAGGCAAGAAGTATAAGGGAGTCGGGGGAGGGTGAGGGGGGGGAATACTACTGCCTAAACATTTTTACTTTAATGCAAGGTGAGCTGATGATGTCACAATCTCAAACTCAACCAATCAGAGGAAGCTTTGTATTCATTGATAGAATACAAGTTGTATATGAATGGCAGAGACGCTCAGACCAACTATTTTGTTCCATATACGAGACAGGAAGGTCTTGTCTCACACCTGGAACACAGTGCGGTATGTAGCCTCAGCTACATACAGTTTATACAGAACACCCAGCGGCTGCACATGTTAGTAAGGGAGATAGTTTGTTCAGGCCAAGCTGACCCAAACTATTAAAATTGAAACTAAAGCTGTAGATCAGCTTTAAAGTGAAGCTAAACTCAAAAAGTGAAGATTTGCCATCCTATAGGAAACATTTAGTGTCCAAGCAGTATTGTACAAATATGCCTTTTATCTTGACTTCCTCCTGGAAAAATAGCAGTGTAATTCCTCATAGCTGAGTGAGCTTAGACACTTCTGTACCCACAACCTCATAGCTGTATATCTGCAGTGTAAGATATAAGGCACTGCTTCCTCAGATTTGGTGTCCCTACTATGCTGCTCACGGCTTGCCTTGCTGGAAGCTTTGACATGGGGAAGCAAAGCCTGGTCTCTTGCAAGAAGGCCGCCGTCACATAAAGACACAGTGCAGAACCAAGACATGACAAGTCAGTAATGGGGAAAGATCAGCTAGCTGCAGGGAGAGCACAGGCAATACTGGTGACTGACTAGTCCATTATCCTCTGCCTGCCTTTTTTTTTGAGACCAGTGTTCATGTATCAGTACCTCTATAAGCTCAGTTATGCTAATTAAGAGACCGAAACACATTGCACATTAATCATGTTACCCTGGACAATCATTTCTCCACAGCAGCCAGTCAGATTATTTCCCCCTACAATTATTTGCAATGGAGCAAGATGACTAATGGAATTATTATTTCAGTGTATCCCCGTAATACTTTCTACTGCACCAACCTTCGGTGTGCTCTCTCTCTGGCGTATAATGTAAGGCAGGCTGGTAGTGACATGGGTATCCAAGCTCCTGGCCAGGTTCCATGGCTTGCAGATCCAATGGTTGTCTTCCCCGCTGTAAGGACAATGACAAACTCTGCCTAAATCTAGAGGCCAAATATAAAACTACTTGAGAATACCAAGAAAGAAATAGAAGGCTTGGGGCCTTTTTTTACACAACACGCAGCGTATCAAAAAAGGTCCTACCAGCCATGTGGAATGATAAATGGTACAGTTTAAAGAAGAGAACGGGAAGACAACAACAAGACATTACAATCAATGAAGAGACAAGAATCATACAAGTAGAGAGCTACTCCAAGATCAGGTTACATACAGCATGTTCATTTTGAGCCAATTTCCCTTGCAGAGGTAATGAATATGATGCTTCTTACCGCTGCTCACGCTGTTGAAAGTATCCAATAAATTGTGGCAGTTCAGTCTTCAGGTTGAAAGTACGGGGAAGCCATTTCGGGCCCTCTGCACCTCCAACCCTTCGAGAAATGGATGCCAGGCAATCCTTAACCGTCAAAAGGTTTTCACATGGGAATTGGCTCAGCAGGACGTGAGGCCTCTCTGTGCTCAATGTTCTGATGGAAACAAAACAAATTAAACTGAAATCACCAACACAGAGAACAGCACATAAACTTCTCATCAGACGTAGCCCATTGATGACATACAAATAACCAAGTCCCAGGTATAATGACAGCAGGGCACTCACTTGTAATCTTTGATATGAGAGAAATTGAAGAGGATGTCTGCTTCCTTCTCCTCATTTGTGAAAACGAAGCGAGGATGATCGACAGCATTCAGAACCTGCTGCATATCTGTGTTGATCCTGGACAGACAAAAGATTGTAAACTGAACAAACCACTAAATACACAGATGAAATATATATATATATATATATATATATATATATATATATATATATATATATATATATATATATATATATATATATATATATAAATAAATATATAATATATAATATATTTTGCACCAATACCAGTTTTTTTTAAGAGCTGTTACGGTTACTGAATTACTAATACCATGTACTCCAAAGAATTGCATGCGATTGGAACAGGAATGTGGTGCGATTCCCGTTTGAATAACATGCGGTTTCCCGCACCATTTCTGAACCAGGGCTGAAGTCACTATGACGACAAGCCTGGGTTCACACAGAGTGCAGCGGGAAACCACGTGCGATTCAGACAGGAATTGCACCGCATTCCTGTTCAAAGCACACGCAATTCTTTGCCTTGTGATTTGAGCCCATTCATTTTGTATGGGCTCAATTCGCACAGTAAAAGTATCTGTTTTCGGTATCAGAGCATTTGCACGAGCACAAGTACTCGTGCAAATGCTTAGTTTTACCGGGCGTTCTCAGCGCCTTCTCGCGTCCTTCTCAATGCTAGTCTGCCTACGGCCACTCCCTACGTGTTACGACACGTCACGTGTCTTCATCTGGGGATGCCCAGATGAAGACACGTGACGTGTCGTAACGCGTAGGGAGTGGATGTAGGCAGACGAGCATTGAGAAGGATGCGAGAAGGCGCTGAGAACGCCCGGTGAAACTTTTTAAACCCTTATTGCCTGTTTAATATTTTGCAAATGTAAGAGTCCACTTTTAAAGCCCATTAATAAACCATTTACTACTTTTAACATACTACACTAGTGGAGGCTTCCCTTTCTCCCCTTCCTTTCCCTGGTATGGTGTCATTGTGACACCAAGTTATTTAGGTCCACGGTTCAAGGACTCTTAAAGGAGAAAGATTTGGCTGCACCACTTACTAGGCTTTGCTGACCTCTGATACCAAATACTCTGGGGCTATGGGATACCCCTGAAAAGCACTTTTTACTCTGTCTTAAGGTGAGAGTTCTGAGAGACCAGAAAAGGATGACAAAATAGATGAATACCCGTGTCAACATGTTTTATTCAGCATCATTGATAAACGCTCTGAAACAATTGGAATTATTCTGGAGCACCCATTGGAGAATTATCCTATATAATTGCTGTCTGGTTGATCTCATTGTGGATTTGCATTTCACGCCACCACAATATCAAGACTTGCTGATCTATTTATTTATTTGGACTATTTCTTTATTCATCTATTTATTCTGGGACTACCTCATATTTATTTACCGTCACTTCACGGTTTTATTGATTTATTTATATTCCTCGATTCTTTATATACTTTTTATACACGTGATCTAAATGAAAATATATTTATTTATTTCACACTCAAATGTCACCTATTATTTATGCATATTTATACACTTGGCACATTAGATTACAGTCACTATTCTACTCATTCAATTCACTTGATTAACTACTTTATTATGCTCATTGATTATTAATACTTCCAGATTTACTTTATACTAGCGCCACCTCTTGGTTACTAGTAATTATTGCACTTATTCACTTTAACATAATTTTTGCGCGAAATTATCCACTATATTTACTTCATGTTTGTGTACTTGTGAACACTTTTCATTTTGCTGCAAATTTCTCCATATATAATATCAATATTGACCATAAATTAATTTCTCCATTTAAGCTGCTTGGCCTGCCTGTGACTTCCTTTCCAGGGGGACTCTACCCCCTGATTTTTTTTTTTTGTGTTGCTTCTCCCTTTGTCAATCTTAGCTCAGCTCTACAGGGGATTGCAACAAGCGGATACCAAGCAAAACTAAGTTTCATTTCATTAAAAATACATTTATTTTAGTGGCTACCACAAATTCATGACCTGTAACAGTTGCACTTCCTTTTTGTACTGGCAAAAACAGCTTTCTATAGTGTTTGGAAATATCCAGTTTTGTATAAAATGAGAGTTTGTATTTGTATTACATACTTTTGCAAAAGAAAAAAAAAAAAAAATGATTGAAAAATAAATACATTTATTGACGTATTAAATACAGCTTTATATCTTCCTAGAGTTCAGCATTAAAGTGAAAATCCACCTTTTCGCCCTCTAAAATTTACAATTAGCTCAAACTTTTATCAGTTTTTATTTTTTCCTTGTCTGAATATGTATATACAGATCGATTGATCGTTTTAAAGTTATTTGGGTGGAACGTAAAGTGGACCTAAGCCTAGGCAGCCTTATCCTTCAAAAGAAAGAAAAAAAAAGCTGGCCGTTAAAGATCTAGCTCTTTCTGTAGGAATGTGGGCTCCTGCCAGGTGGCCACCATATCGGAGAAGGCACAAGCTATCACTGGGCAACCTCCTACTCCTGGGTTCCACACCCGAGGACCCCATCAACTTAATACAGTGTCAGAAAGCAGATAGTGTGCAGGCTATGCCTATCAAGCACCTGCTATGGTTCTATGAGGGTTAGCCCTACAAAAACCTACGTGAGCCATTACATACTTGAAGATTTTACTCTTGTCATGAAGTGGAGGCTCCACGGGGTGAGGCAGGGTCTCTTTATTCTCCGCAAAAATAGACTAAAATAGAACAAATAAATTATTTAGCACATTCTAATTAAACAGTAACTGAACCATACAAAAACGTTCAGCTATTGTACATGCAAACACAACAATAAATAGGACTTGTAAGGGAAGAAAGCAGGGGCTGCCACTGATGACTTGGTTTGAAGTGAAAGCAGAAGTACAAGCTCACCTGATAATGAGTATCTGCAGGCTCTGGTGTTCGGCAGTCAATGTGTGAAAGATCCACAGCTTGCCATGGCAAGAGCAGACAGCTCCGTATTAAGGGATCCGACTCTCCGTAAGTGAAGTCACGGGAAACTTCCTCTGTATTAAAAAGGAATCAATAGCAGTTTTATATTTTTTTTACTTTTAAGTTGATATTTGACAGGTAGGGTAGGTCAGTGTGGGTGTGTGTGTGTCAGGTAGGGTATATATGTATGTATGTATGTATGTATGTATGTATGTATATATGTATGTATGTATGTATGTATGTACAACACAACCCCACTGCCCAGACAAAAAACCCAGCGCCACTACTGAACCTACCGTGTTTCCCCGAAAGTAAGACAGTGTCTTACTTTCTTTTTATCCCTAAAAGCCCCACTATGTCTTACTTTCGGGGTATGTCTTATATTGGGAAAAAATTTGTCGGCTCGGGGCACATCTGGGCATATTATGGGGCACATCAGGGAAAATTATAGGGCACATAGCACATTATGGGGCACATAGCACATCAGGGCACATTATGGGGCACATAGCACATCTGGGCACATTATGGGGCACATAGCACATCTGGGCACATTATGGGGCACATAGCACATCTGGGCACATTATGGGGCACATAGCACATCTGGGCACATTATGGGGCACCTTAGGGCATCAGGGCATCTTACACTGGGGATCTTACTTGCGAGCATGCAGAGTAGCGCAGGAAGCGTCTGTCTGTCATACGTTTTCTCTCATGTCACGCTGCTCGCTCCCTGGCGGCCCCTCCTCTCTTCTCGTCTATCCCAGATGATGTCTCAAGCCAATGGGGATTGACGAGAAGAGAGGAGGGGCCGCCGGGGAGCGAGCAGCGCTGAGTGACATGAGAGAAAACGTATGACAGATAGACGCTTCCTGCGCTACTCTGCATGCATCTCATTCGGCTCTGGCGGCGGCTCTGGTCTCTGGAGGCAAATCCCCCGTGTTTCCCCGATAGTAAGACATATGTCTTACTTTCGGGGTACGGCTTACATTAGCTGACCCCTCTGAAACTCCCGATACGTCTTACAATCGGGGGTGTCTTACTATCGGGGAAACACGGTAGTACAGTGACCTGGTACAGTGAAACTGCACTCCCATACCAGAGTCTAGAATCAGACATAATGCAACCACATGACAGTAAAGCAACATAGCTTAGGACAGGAGGCAAGGCCTCAGGCCTCAGGCACCCAATAAATACAACTACTAGTAGTAGTTAAAGGTCGAAAACCAAAAAAGGTAACTGCAACCACTGTAGGCAGACAGCAGAAACAAACCGAAAATCTGATTTTCAAGTGGCTCTTTGCTGGTAGGAGTGGTTATCCTGGGCTGGCCTGTAGTTCTTGTTTGTCAGTGTCCAATTCTCCTGTAGGCAGCAGTAAAAACTGAAGGTTTAACACTTCCTGTGTCCCTCATGGAAGAGAACGTTTTGGCTGTGTGCTCACTATAAAATTAAACGGACCCAAAATCATTAAACTTTCACCTTTGAGAAAATGCATACAGTTTGGGCATGGGGATCCTAAATATTTAAAGGGTACACAGGCATATGAAGCCTTAATGGTCTATGTCAGATGTAACACCTGACAGCAGGAGCGGACTGACCATTCGGCCACTTCCCGAGGGCCCCGGGTCACTAGGGGGCCCCATCAGGGTTGCCAGCCTCAGTAAAACCAGGGACAGTATGTAAAAATATGTGTTTTTTTTACATCTGTTTCTGAAATATCCCTTACCGACATCCTTTTGGTCTAAAAATCCAGAGAGTATAGCTGCCCCACCTCTCCAGTACCTTATCAGCCAATAGAAACATGTCTGTGTATACTGTGTGATTGTATACTGTGTGTGAGTATACTGTGTGGCCCCATAATCTCCGATTGTCTGGGGGCCCCATAATCTCATATTGCCCGGGGGCCCCATGAGTTGTCAGTCCGCCCCTGCCCGACAGCTGATCTTCTCAAAACATCTCATATTACTGCCAATGACCTGAACTTGGCATAGGACTGGTGGGCTTATGTGCACATACCTCCATTGCTTATATCTCGGAGGGGCCACAGTATGGTGAAAGCCAACTGCTGGGGGATGTAGTAGAAAGGCGCAGTCACAAATGATGGCTCATCCGAATGCTGAATTCTCGACCCAAACTCGTCCATGATGTACCAGACTGGAACTTTCTCTTCTGCAGACTGAAGATTGAATATATGTGAATGTAATAAAATAAAATAAAATCAATACAACCATAAAAAAAAAAAAACACTGAAACCACAAAATCCACAATCCTGAGCACAATAAAAGCTACTTAGGGAATGAAAACTATAAACTTTTATTTTAGTTTTGTATCCAGTATCCTCATATTTGTGTCCTGTTGGGGAGATTTTTCTTCACTTGCTGTCCCAGAGACATAAAAAGGAAGCAAGGAGTAAATCTGTCCAAATCAGAAGGAAATCCCCTTTTACATTGCCAAACCTGAACAGGCTTTAATTTTAGATTTCCCACCATTTTCTGTAACAGACGCAAGGGTCAGAAAGAAAAATATAGAGGGCTAATCTCCCCAGCAGGAACACAGACACCATTAAAAACCTGCATACAAAATTGCCAGCACACCAGGGTCCAGTATAAGGATCAGCAAATGTTCTTCCATAATTAAAGTGGTTGTAAAGTCAGTAAGCACAATCACTGGCATCCCCTGTGTAATAACAAGCTATACACCAGTGTTTGTTTTTTTTTTTTTTCTTTAATTATGAAGCTAAATACCTTATTTCACAGTGCCGCTGTGTGGTCACATGACACCGCTCTCCTTCCCTGATCTAAGGATTAGAGCAAAAGGGGCTGAGACGTCAGCCGGGAGGTCACGTGATTGCACAGCGTTGCTGTGAAAAGGTATTGTTCATAATTCTAAAGGTTACAACTGCTTTAAGTAAAATCCTTTTAGGGAAACCTTGTGTGCTGGCAATTCTTTTGTATACAGTCTAGCACTGTGCAACCGCACTTAGCTTTCTCGTGCCAGCACTGCATCTGCTTCTATGGTGCTTGGCAGTACGCACCTCTGGGTTTTACCATGAGTGTTGTGGCCGCGTCCTATCAGCTTGGCTTCTGGGTTCTAACAGCAGTGTTGGCTGCAACCAATCACAGTGGCCTTTCTCCCTGTCATGGCTACAACCACTGCGATCAGCCTCCTCCCTCTTCCCGGCTCATTTGAACTTGGCGCAGTTTCAGACTGAGATGTACTGCTATCTATCCTGTTTTTTTTTTTTGTCTGCTGCCTTCTTCACCTCTGGATTTATCCTGGTTATTCATGTCTTCTGCTGTCTGCCCTGATCTCTGGTTTGTATCCTGTTTATCTATTCCACTACACTTTTACACACAGTTCACTCATTTACTCCAGACTTACTTCCTGGTGTCTTCCTTAAAGTGGTTCTAATGGCTGAAGGTTTTTTTTTTACCTTCACGCATTCTATGCATTAAGGTTAAAAAAAAACTTCAATGTGCAGCTCCCCCCTCAACCTGATCTCGATCCAGCAGTGTGCACGAGAGCAGCTGCTCGCCCATGTCTCTCGCTCCTCATTGGCTGCGATGCAGCAGCCATAGGCTTCCACTGCTGTCAATCATAGCCAGTGAGAAGGGAACAGGGCTGAGTTAATGCTGTTTTGTGGACACAGAGAGCAGGGCTCAGGAGTGAGCATGCACTCCATGGGGGTGGGCTGGGGGAATGGCCAGGAGCGCCAGCGGCAGAACCGAGAAGAGGAGGATGGGGGCTGCTCTGTGCAAAACCACTGCACAGAGCAGGTAAGTATAACAGGTTTAAGAAAAAAAAATTGGCTTTACAAACCCTTGAATTTGTGTTAGTCTGTGGTGCATAGAGCAGGGTGAACCCAGGGGCCACAACCTGGGGTCGGCACACAGCTAAATCCAAACCCTTGTGAGGGGGTCCCTGGTGAATACTGGCTGGTTCTTAGACTCTGCGCCCTCTGGACTCCTGTGTCATCTGAGCTCACATGAGACCATCCCCATACTTTATAAAGTCCTGATCCAACTTTCCAGGTCTTATATATTCCAATGTGATCCTAGTTTAGCTTCTGGAACTTAACATTTCCAGTGCAATCCAGTGTAGTTTCCTAACCTGTAGATTTTGCTCACAGATCTAACTTGTTCCGTAGTGCTTAACCTTACTGAAAATCTGCTCTTCTTGGGCATGTCCACAGCATTTCCTTGGCTATTCCATAGTGTAGCTGGTGGGCCCACATCAGCACAGTTGTCACCTTGACATACCATTTCTTGAGTACCTGCTGTGCTTTATGGCATGAAAAATGTATGTTCAGTGCGGATTGGGACTTTATAGCAATAAAATGCTATTTTATTTCCCACTTGATTTTACAAAAAAAAAAAAAAAAAAAAAAAGGTAGGGCTTTACATACACTTTAAACTGGATGAAACGCCTAAATCATAGATTGCAGATTGTGATAGATAGCAGCTCTGTAACCCTCAACAATAGCCGAGAACAATGCAACTGATAAGAGTACAAACACTGGCAGAGAGCACAGTAAGTCAGCTGACACAATTTCTACCAGGAGCAACAGGTATTTTCTTCTTTTTTTTTTTTTTTTATTATTTGAATGCCAATTTTTTTTTTTTTTTTTACACACAAACTGGTCCAAAAAAAGAGAAGCACATAGTTAGATTTACATACTCCTCAACGTGACAATATGGAAAAGAAACACGACACCTGATACAGTACATCTCCCTAATCAATTATTTGTATACCTCTCCCCCAAAACACAGCTGGGGAAAGCCAGATATAGAGGTAAAAATATAATTAAAAATGTGTTCATTTATCCTTCATGCATGCTACTGGACATGGATACTGCAACACTGAATTCACTCTCCTGACTTGCTTACGCATGGTATGCTACCTTTGTTTGCGTTTCTTTGTACACTCAATAAAACTGTACCTTGGAAAAAAAACAAAAAACACACATGTTGGCTGAAACTTTGGCTATGTCTCCAAGATCCATCATCTTGAGTGTATGGGAGACAGGTACACTTCAGACAAGGTGCAAGCACTGCAATATAATGGTAATAAAACATAATGAACCAAAATGTAACGCTCTACCCATGGACATCCGCTCGGAAAAAAAAAAAAAAAAAACATCTGGCCTTCAGGAAGAAGCTCAAGACCCATCTCTTCTGAAGACCCAGATGGACACTGGTGGCAAAGCGCCTTGAGGTGATTTAGTTCGCATATGTAGCGCTATACAAGTTACTCATTCAAAATCCAAGACATTCTTTCTTCAGAGACATCAAGGACACAAAAGACTAGGGTGTGTCTCTTACCCCTTGTGAAAGCTGATATGTCTGGTTATACTTCCACATTTCTGTAAGGACATCTTCCACCACCCCTTCATCTGGGACCTCTCCATGGAACTCCATCCCCATCAGGTTGGCCATACGGTGCAGAAGGCCAGGAACCTCCATTAGTTGTCGCCGAGCATGCTCTACGCGGTAGGTCCATGCATGGTCAATGAGGAAAATGCTGAAATGTCATAAACATGTATTAGGACCAAAACCCAGCAGCAAGAGGATATTCCAAATCCAAAAATGGTAGCTCTATAAAGACTAACATCTATAAAGCAATGCATTTTTTTTTAAATGTGTAATCATGTTAAAAACATCAAAAGCAAAAGTCTGCATAAGCCTGATAAGCCGAAAAAAGCTAATTGTATTACTAGCAATATAGGATCCCAAATAGTCCTGGTCTCTCCTGCATGGCGATCCCTCATAAAACAACACACAAAAAAGTGCGATGACTTTATTCTCCTCTTCTCAGTCTAGATAAGGGCATTGATTGGCGCTTTGGAACAGATTCCTAATGATACAAAAGGTGGTGCTAGATTTAAAAAATGGACATTGTTGCCGCTTACTGTGAGATGTCAGGGATTTATGCAGACCTGTAAAACTACAGAAAGGTCACTTTGAATTAATGTGAACTGTAAACATTTTTGCATTTGTGAAACTTAAGAGGCCAAGTTCTCCTTTTGTAAAAAAAAAAAAAAAAAAAAAAAAAAAAAAAATGGAAAATGCACATGATTTTGCAGGTAAAAAAATAAATAAAAAAAAGTACATTTATTAGATGTGTACACTGCAGCCTGCAAAGCATTGCACCTGTGAACAGTGGATCATGCAGACCCTCAGTCCTACTGGAGAGATTGCCCCATACTTCCTGTCCTAGACACACAATTGAGTGGAAATCTCTGGTCATTTCCTGGTGACAACTGTAAAATACTTAATTTCCCATCCTTTTCTATCCTGGTGTGAATGCCCGGGGAGCCCTGTCCTGAAAACTATCCATGCAAAGCTCCTGGTGTGAACGCATTACTCTACTACTTTCTGGTTCAGCTTTACACCCCGGTAACACAGATCGTGACAAGTTACTTTGCTTGAAGTAGCATGATTTTAAGAAGCATTTCAGTCCTACTTCAGGTGCGATATGGAAGACATCTGCGCGACTTCATGAACAGATTTCCTGTCAAATCGCTCCCTGTCAAATCGCATGACAAGTTGCACTGGGGTGACCAGGGGCTTACTGCCTCAGACAGAGGTGGAGTGCCGATTTATTGAGTAAAAAAGCAAAGTGGAGAGACAACAGAGAAAGCCTCAAAGCCGAGCCTGGAAATAAGGGAGTTTCTTAAATGGCTGAACAGCATAGTAGAGGTGTGTGTGAATGTCAAGACTGGCTGAACAGAATTAGAATTCCTTTGGCAGGTCAAAGAGCACACGTGCATGCATTTCTACTGATTATCTTTGCTTTCAAAGCCTGTGCCAGTATTTACAGCATTCTTTATAAAAAGTGAAGCGCAGGAGAGAGAGAAAAAAAAAGACAGAGAGCGAGCGCGAGAGAGAGAGAGAGCGAGAGAGCGAGCGCGAGACAGAGAGAGAGAGAGAGAGAGCGCGCGCGCGACAGAGAGAGAGAGAGCCAGACAGACAGCGAGACAGAGCCAGACAGACAGCGAGACAGAGCCAGACAGACAGCGAGACAGAGCCAGACAGACAGCGAGACAGAGCCAGACACACAGAGATAGACACAGAGACAGACAGACACACAGAGATAGACACAGAGACAGACAGAGACCGAGACCAAAGCAATAGGGTTGCAATATCGCTATATAATCTTGCCACGTCAACCTGTTGGGATCTGAAGCTTGTAGCCCATTCTCATTGGTGACGATTACTTTGTAGGTTGCCTCATTGCCTGGGTTAGGCTTCTTTTTTTGTTTTCTCTCGATTTCTATTGGGTCCGCCTCCTCTTCCTCCATTTCCTCAACCTGCATTATACCGAACCACTCGCCAGCATCAAAGATCTAGGAGACAGACAGAAAAACATTGAGGGTGAAGGTCCACTAACCACTGCAGCCATTGATGTCAGAAATGGGGTGCCTTGGTAGATTCTGAGTGGACAACAAGACAGGTTCAGGTACAGCCAAGTTTGACCTGTGGCAAGCACTATGTAAAAACCGACTTTAACCACTTGACCACTGGGCACTTAAACCCCCTTCCTAACCAGACCAATTTTCAGCTTTCGGTGCTCTCACACTTTGAATGACAATTACTCAGTCATGCAACACTGTACCTGAATGAAATGTTTGTCCTTTTTTTCACACAAATAGAGCTTTCTTTTGGTGGTATTTAATCACCGCTGGGTTTTTTTTTTTTTGCGCTATAAAATCAAAAAAGACTGAAAATTCGGTAAAAAAATAAATAAAAATTATTTGTTTCTGTTTAAATTTATGGCAGAGTATGGCAGAGTATGGCACTGAGCAGCGCTGTGGGCTGGATCTGTAGTGCCCACAGGGCTGCAATCAATCTCTCCCTCTCTCGTCCCACACTGTACCGATCAGTACAGAGAGGGGAGGGAGGAACCGGCATCATGACATTAGTTTGTTTACAAGTGATGCTCCGTCATTTGACGGAGCGATCACGTGGTAAACAGCCGATATCAGTGGCCATTTACCGTGATGTCACGGATGTTCCCGGGGGCGCGCGATTCTGGTCGGCATGTGGTTAAAGGCCTCCTGAGGAAGATTGGGTGTTGGGAGATGGCTGAAAAGGTAACAGCATACAGTAAAACCTTGGATTGCGAGCAGAATTCGTTCCAGAAACATGCTTGTAATCCAAAGCACTTGTATATCAAAGCGAATTTCCACATAAGAAATAATGGAAACTCAAATGATTCGTTCCACAACCATTTATTCATAGATCCTTCAGTTTATAGTCCATATAAAAAGATTATAGCAATGTGATTTGGTTGTGTAACCATAAAATGTCCATCAACAAATGGCAGCTTAACAAGGGGATTAGAAGCAAAATCCAGCAGGAGCTACAGAATATAAAAGACAAGAGAGGCGCCTCTAAGTGTAGCAATATAGACATAGACCATCCCCCGCACCGCCGGCTCTCACTGCTGTCAGTCTGCAACAGTGACCGGGAAGACTACCCTGCAGTAGAGCGATCTGAAAGCGAGGCTTGAATCGCTTATGGAGCACAGCCTGGAAGGGATGACATCGGTGGCAGTGCGGAGGGCGGTCTATGTGGACAGCTTTACCCCAGATGCCGGCATACTTAGATGTGCCTCTTTAATCATCAACCATGCGAGCTTCTAAATGTTGTACCTTCATTAAAAGTAACCACATTGCTACACTTAGAGGCGCCTCTCTTCTCTTTTATACTCTGTTGCGACATGACGCTGCTTGTATATCAAGATATCGCTTGTATATCAAGTCAAAATTGATTTAAAAAATGTTGCTTGTATTGCAAAACGCTCTCAAACCAAGTTACTCGCAATCCAAGGTTTTACTTTACACTGGTGTACCGTGTACTCTTTAAATTTTTTTTTTTTTTTCTTCAGTATGAGTCACCTTACGAAACTAAAGGGAACAGGTGATGCATAAGTATGCTGATCTCCAAGCTGGAACTTAGCAGGCAAACCTGTGCCAAGGGTGAGGGCTTGTGTAACATGCCAGGGCATGGCTGTAAGCTTACAGAAAACATACCCGGGGTGATGGAAGTTTACTAGTCTATTATTTCCATAGGGAGTTCACTATGTGACATAAAACATGCCCAACCTTCAAATCCACACACCCTGTACGGTATGGAAGTTGGCCTAATGCCTCTATTGAAAGGAAACCTGCTGAGAAAGAAATATAGCAGTTTGCCATTGCTCTGCCCTCCTACTGAAAAGGATATTTGTTGGTTGTAATAAATGCATTTAGCTTTTGAGTCAAAAATTCTCCTTCAATTGCTGCATGCTTGTTCCAAGTGTTGAAGTGGCGCAGAAATGCGACTGTGCAATAAGTTGTGGCCCGGAAATGCGACTGTGCAATAGATGTGGCTGTGACTCAATAGTCACCATCTTTTCTTTGAGACAAAACCCTTTGCCATCACTGTAAGCCACATCTGCAGTACCCGCATGTAAAGGCCAAGAACATAAAGACTTATGTTCAGGCAAGGACTGAAAAATATTTCAGGATTGATTTATTATATAGAACGAGTCAGAAAAGTCTGGAATCGGATGTGAAAGAAAAAGTCCCCAATTTTCAGCCAGCAATTCAAGGACTCGATCGGCATTTTAAAGGACACAGTCTATTTCTCCTGAGTGACTATGACATCATTCTGGCATGAGGCAAAGTTTCTTATGTCACTAGATCCTAGGGAAGTTATAAATCAGTCTTAAAACTATTGCTCTGTGAGGGGTGACTACTTGCATGGCATTCCACTGACCAGCTCCATCATTCAACCAATCTGGCTATGGACTGGACAGCTTCAATGTTTAGGGCTCATTCACGCCATGATTTTGTAATACTGCGCACTTTGCCACAATGTATGTTAAAGCTAAGCTGGTCCAAAACAAACTATTTCCTTCACTAAATGCTGCACTGGCTCCAATGTATGTACTGTGTGTAACTTCAGCTATATACAGTACTGGGTTGTAAGACAGAGACTTCCCGTCTCACATCTGGAACAATGCAGAGGCGGTCTGAGTGGCGCTCAGCCATTCATAGGCAGGCTTTGTATTCTGTTAATGAATGCAAAGCTTCCTCTGATTGGCTGAGTTGGAGGGACGGGCTGATGATGTCACTCTCTCTTATTAGAGATTCTAATGCAGTTTATGAAGTGAAGCACTGTCAATAGGGTTGTCCCGATACCACTTTTTTAAGACTGAGTACAAGTATTGAGAGAAAGAACCACAACTCTAGGTCGGCCTGCCAAGACGAGTGCTTGTCTTCCTGTCAGAGAGCCTCAGGTGCTGGCTAATACATGTAAGGTAGAAGGTAATGGAAAGAACTCTGGATAGCCGCACACCGAAATTGATTTCTTGTGTTTGTTTATTCCAAAACGAAGATCACATCAAATCATCCACAACAACCGGGTGTTACAAAAATAACTGACACGTTTCACACTGAATTCAGTGCTTATTCATAGCTACGAATAAGCACTGAAGTTAGTGTGAAACGCGTCAGTATTTTTGTAACACCCGTTTGTTGTGGATGATTTGATGTGATCTTCGTTTTGGAATAAACAAACACAAGAAATCAATTTCGGTGTGCGGCTATCCAGAGTGCTTGCCATTACCTTCTGAGTACAAGTATCAATACTTTTTTTCCAAGTACTCGCCGATACATATTACCGATACTTTTTTTTAATGTCATGCAACAGTGGCACTAATATGCAGCACTGATGACGCATGGACTGTGTCAGTCGTTTTTTCTTTACAATTATATTTTTTACAATTTAATTTTTTTTTTTACAATGTTTCCTTTTTTTTTTGATGGGGGGGGGTACAATTTAACCTTTTAAATATTTATCACAATTCTTTTTATCAACCCTGTTGGGGGGGCCTTGGTGAGATATCAGGGGTCTTAACCCCTATGAGACAGGGAAAAGGACTGAGGACACAGATTCCCCAGTACCTTTCGCTGCACTGGAGATGAATGGACAGAAGACAGAGGCTCCTCTTCATTCATAAACTGAAGCATCGTAAACACAGTTTACGTTGATCAGTTATGAATGGACAGAGTCAGTGACTCTGTTCATTCGGAAAAGGAAGGAGCCGGTAAAAGACAGATTTACCAGCTCCTTCCTGACTGCCCAAGTATTGGATCAAGCATTATCTCATCAGTACTGATACCAGTATCGGGACAACCCTAACTGTCAATCACCTCCTCAAGCTCTTATGACCCAATTTAAATCTAGCCACAAACAGATCTAAACTTGCCTGGTTCAGTAAGGACTGATTGAATTTTGATCTGTGTGTGGCCCCTACCTGTGCAACAGACATCAATTGTTACAATGACTTATTTTAAAACAACCAGGCTGAAAAATGTGTCGATCAGCGGCTGCAGCCACTGATCCACGTAACAGCAGGAGCCTCTGTCAGAATATTAATTTCCTAGTGGGGAGGATTCCTCACTGGCTGAAAAAACGAAAACAAAAAAAATAAATACCTGTGTATGCCCAGCTTTAGTGAAGGCCCATTTAGATCTACACTATATTGCCAAAAGTATTGAGACACCTGTCTTTACACGCACATGAACTTTAATGGCATCCCAGTCTTAGTCCGTAGACAATATAGTGTGGATGAGTGAGTTTGGGGTGGAGGAACTTGACTCGCCTGTACAGAGTCCTGACCTCAACCCGATAGAACACCTTTGGGATGAATTGGAGCGGAGACTGCGAGCCAGGCCTACTCCAACATCAGTGCCTGACCTCACATATGTGCTTCTGGAAGAATGGACAAAATATTCCCATAGACGCTCTTCTAAACATTGTGGACAGCCTTCCCAGAAGAATTGAAGCTGTTATAGCTGCAAAGGGCGGGCCAACTCAATATTGAACCCTACGGACTAAGACGCCATTAACATTCACGTGCGTGTAAAGGCAGGTGTCCCAATACTTTTGGCACTATAGTGTATGTGTGCCCCCTGTATGTGTGTCATTAAGCAGGTGTGCTGACATGCATTTTAACCACTTCCTGCCCAGCCTATAGCAGAAAAACAGCCGGAAAGTGGTTCAGTTATATGACGTCCAGCAGGATAAGCTGCAGGGGCACGCAGATCGGTGGCGTGGTGTGTCACTCTGACACACCGCATCTCCGATCGTGGTAAAGAGCCTCTGACGGAGCCTCTTTACCACGTGATCAGCTGTGACCAATCAGAGTGTGAACCAGGAAGTGCCAGAAATCGGCTATCCTCCGTTCGGGCTGATCGGCAGCTCTCCTGTCAGAGGGAGGAGGTGCACTGATAAATAGCACATTGATTATCAGCGCAGCCCCCATCAGGAGGTGACCATCACAATGCCAATGAATGTTCACCCAAAGCTCCAATCAATGCCCCGCAAAGTGCCAGTCAGCGCAGTGCCACGTAATGCCTGTCATTGCCCTTCACAGATGCCAATCAGTAATGCCTGTCACTACCTTCTCATCAGTGCTGCCCATCAGTAATGCCTGTCACTACCTTCTCAGTGCTGCCTATCGGTGCCCATCAGTGCCACCTATCAGTGCCCCATCAGTGCCGCATAACAGTGCCGCATAACAGTGCCGTCAATCAGTGCCCATCAATTCTACATATCAGTGCCACCTCCTCAGTGCCCATCAGTGAAGGAGAAAACTACATTTTATAACTGAAACAAAGAAAAAAAAATAAAAAATGTTTTTTTCAAAAATGTTGGTCTTTTTTTAGTTTGTTTAGCAAAAAAAAAAAAAAAAACCCAAGAGGTGATCAAATACCACCAAAATAAATCTCTATTTTTGGGAAGAAAATGATACAAATGTAGGTACAGTGTAGCATGACCACGCAATTGTCAAAGTGTGACAGCGCTGAAAGCTGAAAATTGTCCTGGGCTGGAAGGGGTGGGGGGGGGGGGGGGGGGGGTATTTGCCTGGTATTGAAGTGGTTAATGTACGTTTTTAAATTTTGAATGGATAGGGTTAATAGCCATTAAAACAAGGCTTATTAATGCCTGTTGCCAATGCATGTAAATACATGCATTATGATGCCTTACCATTGACCTCTATGGGCTTCCCAAAAGCCATACAACACAGAAAAAAATTATGTATTTTTAAATGCACTGAAAGTTGAGAAAGTTGGGGCAACTCTTAAAAATACTGCCTCCCCCTCCTAACACTAACCTGTGTAAGAAAAGATCTGTCTGCTTTATTATTTTCAGGCAGCTTCGGGCCAGTCATGCAATTGGCTCCACTGTATCAGCAAGTGCCAGCTGCAGGGGAGAGGAGGGAGTGCTAACAATGAATGGGATATAGGGAGCCTATGGGAGACATCACCACTCTGGCATTCCCAGCGATTGTTGATTGATCGCTCTCTATCCCCTTGCAGCCATCAGGGGGGAGGAAAAATAAAAATAAAAAAAATAAATAAATAAAAATCACATGACAAGATTGGAGCGCTCTAAAAATAAGGACGAATACAGATCTTTTCTTACACAAGTTACTCAGAATATTTTTTAGCGTAGTTAAGGTTTGACCGCAATTCCATTTTAAAACACAACAGTGTTTATGTGCCCAGAGTTGGTACGTTCTCGTCCAATCATCAGGGGGAAGGTGCATGCAGGGTTCATCAATGACACTAGGGATGTCCTGATATTCTTCTTGAATTATTGTAAAGTGACTGTCAGATACGTTGGCATCCCCGCCACCAGGGTCGGACTTACCATAGGGCTTGACTGGGCTCAAGCCCATGGGCCCCGCCCAATAGCGGACCCTGCCTGTTTCCGTTTTAAATACCATATCTTCTTTACATTTTAACCACTAGGCGTCCGCACTATAGCCAAAAGACGACTACAGCACGGACGTCAATTGCCGGGAGGGCGTCTCTGGACGTCCTCCTGTTCACTTCCCCAATGCGCCCCGCCGCAGGCGCGCATCGGAGAAGTTCTGTGTTGGCCATGTCCCTTGGACACAGCCAATCACAGAACATGCTAAATGGCCAATCACAGTGGCCATTTAGCACTCGATCGGCATGTCCAATGGGAGATGATCTCATATGTAAACATATGAGATCATCTCTCATCGCCGGTGCAGTGCCATAGAATGAGATTTGCCATAGAATGAGATGCTCCGCCTCCATCACATCCTATTGGCTCACAATCAGTCTCACTTTGGCTATCATAGGGAGAGGATCTCCTCCCTGTGATAGCTGGACCTGCACGGAGCTCTCCGTGTCCCGGTCCAGCCCGGTGGATGGCTCATCTCTGTCACTGGAGGTAGAAGTTCAGTGCAGGGCACATAGGAAGGAGGAGGAGGGGGGGGGGTGAGGGGCACACACCAATCATATCTGCAGAACTGGGCAAGCAGTCCCATGTGAAAGGACCTGTGGACGACGGGCACGTTACAGCCCCAGGTGCCAGGGTGTCCAGTGATAACAATCACCAGACAGAGAGAGAGGAAGGTACAAAGTCATCTGCAAAGCCTGCTTTCTGCTTAAACGCTTCACATCCCATTATATATTCACTGCTAAATAAGACTGTTCACAGGAAAAACCACCCCCCCCCCCCCGCAACCCCAACCCCCACCCGTTCACCATTCATTCTGCACGGGGCTTTGTAAGTAGAGCATGGGGGTGACGGTGATAAAGATACAAGCGGCACAAAACATTTTCCGTGCTTTGCAAGTGTCACTCAGCACTTTGAGCCATCCCTTAAAACCACAACTCAAATCGCCTATTTAGCTCCTATAGAGCTCCGTGCAGGTCCAGCTATCACAGGGAGGAGATCCTCTCCCTATGATAGCCAAAGTGAGACTGATTGTGAGCCAATAGGATGTGACGGAGGCAGAGCATCTCATTCTATGGCAAATCTCATTCTATGGCACTGCACCGGCTGCAAGCTCACATGGCTTTCTGCCTTCTACTACGGTAGCCCGGCTAGATAAAACAGTTCAGCTGATAGCGCCCCGCCTACCGATCTCTTTCCGCGTTACTTATTGGAAAAGCCGCCTAGCTACGCCAGTCCGGATAGCGTAAATGCCACGCCCCTCCACACGCCGCCTCTTGAAGCGATGTGTCTGTAGGCGCGCTCCCGTGTCTATTCACAACCCCAGTGCGCCTGCTGAGGAGACATGCGCGCTCCCGACGCACAGTCTTTTTATTGTTAGCCTCACTAGTATTGTATTCCCTCTTGTAGATGAAAAGAGCCATTAAAACAGAAAGAAATCACATCTATTTAGGACAAGTTTACATTGGCGCCAAAAGCAGACGTTTATACGGGTATTCCGAGCAACCTATCACAATGGTGTGCGTAGCAGCGAGCGATGACATCACATCGCACCACAAATCATCCGTCATCTGTTGTTTGGCTACCGTTACCACTTCCCAAACGCCTCTATGTAAACGCACTGCAAACACGCCACAAATGCCTCACAAATGACTGTGGTGTTTTCTAACGCGTTTGTGATGCGTCCAGAAAGCGTTCATAGCTGAGATAGTACAAGCAGTGCCGATCCTGACCTCCCTGGGGCCCTAAGCAAAATTCTGCTAAGGGGCCCTCTACCTGACCCATGATGCCGTGAGCATAGGTGCCCAGAGAGCCTCCCTCCTTACATTAGGGTCCTCAGAGAGCCTCCCCTTACGTCAGGGCCCCTAGAAAGCCTCCCCTTACGTCAGGGTCCCCAGAGGGCTCCCCTTACATCGGTGTCCTCAGAGAGCCCCTCCTCAAATCAGGGTCCCCAGAGAGCCTCGCCCTACATCAGGATCCCCAGAGAGACTTCCTTAAATCCTCACCGCGCCAATCATTGCAGCCTCACCGTGCCCATTATTGCAGCCTCACCGTGTTAATAATTGCCACCTCACCGTGCCCATCATTGCAGCCTTAGTGTGCCCATCACTGCCGCCTCACCGTGTCCATCATTGCCACCTCACCGTGCCAATCATTAAAGCCTTACCATGCCAATCATTGCAGCCTCACCGTGCCCATCACTGCCACCTCACCATGGCAATCATTGCAGCCTTACCATGCTTATCATTGCAGCCTCACCGTGTTAATAATTGCCACCTCACCGTGCCCATCATTGCCATCTCACCATGCCAATCATTGCAGCCTTACCATGCTTATCATTGTAGCCTTACCATGCTTATCATTGTAGCCTTACCATGCTTTTCATTGCAGCCTTACCATGCTTTTCATTGCAGCCTTACCATGCTTTTCATTGCAGCCTTACCATGCTTTTCATTGCAGCCTTACCATGCTTTTCATTGCAGCCTTGCCATGTTAATTGCCACCTCGCCATGCCAATCATTGCCACCTCGCCATGCCAATCATTGCCGCCTCACCATGCCAATCATTGCAGCCTTACTGTGCCCATCATTATTGCAGCCTAATGGTGCCCATCATTGCAGTCTTACTGTGGCAATCAATGTAGCCTCACCAGTCAGTGCCAGTGGATTACGCACAGCAGGCATCTCCCGCTGTGTCACGGAGCTCAATGTGAAATGTTATGCCGCACTATGACAAAAGTCCCACCCTCCTTCTAGACCAGCTTGTGTGATAGACAGAACACTGTATCTATCACACGAGCTGGTCTAGGAGGAGGGCGGGATCTTTGTCATAGCGCTGGCCGAAGGTTTCAGTCAGCTCTGAGACACAGCGGTCTTCTGACTCCCGCTGTGTGACAAGAGGAGGAGGAGGAGATTGGAGCTCGGGAAGCAGAGCCGATCCGCCCTTGGGGGGGCCCCCCACAGCGGCGGGGCCCTATGCATCTTGCATAGTGAGTGTATAAGGCGGATCGGCTCTGGACACAGGTGTCCGTTTAAGAAGCAGTGATCACAGCACATAAATAGTTTATGAACAAGAGATAATTGGGGGAGAAGTGTTTGAACTTGTTCTCCCGCCGATTATCTCCACACATGGAGAATCCTCATAGAATGACACAGTAACGACCAGTTTATGAAGCTGCAAACTGAGTGCTTCACTGGCGATCTGTGTCAGAATTCACACTCCCCGATTCACCAGCTCAGAGGTGGAGAATCGGGGAGTGAAGAGGGAATGTGGGGGGATCTGAGGAGGAAAGAGGAAGATAATTAACTTCCTTGTGCCTCGTTCAGACACCCCCAACACTTTAACCATGTCCCCCTATTTTTATATATATATATATATATATATATATATATATATATATATATATATATATATATATATATATATATATATATATATATATAGTGTGAGTGTGAGTATATATATATATATATATATAGTGTGTGTGTGTGTGTGTATATATATATATAATGTGTGTGTGTGTGTGTGTGTGTATATATATATAATGTGTGTGTGTGTGTGTGTGTGTGTATATGTGTGTGTATATATGTGTGTGTGTGTGTGTGTATGTATGTGTATATATATATATATATATATATATATATATATATATATATATATATATATATATATATATATATATATATATATATATATATATATATATATATATATATATATATATATATATATATATAATGTATGTGTGTATATATATATAAATGTATCTGTGTATGTGTGTATGTGTGTATGAGAGAGATAGATATATATATATATATATATATAGTGTGTGTGTGTGTGTATATACACACACACATGTATATATAATGTGTGTATACATGTATATATTATGTAGGGGGACTCTTATCATTAAATCACACCGTCTGTTTCGTGTATTGAGCGGTGATAATCTATCACTGCTTAATAAACTGACATCTCTGTGTTTCTGTGAATTTCTGGTGCTGTAATCTCGTAAAGTCTCACGAGATTCCAGTATCAGGGGCCGTTCTCCAGTGTTAGAAGCGTTTGTAGATCTCTTCACTCCTCCAAGATCTACTCCGCTTCATAAACTGGCACACAGAAGAGAAAAATCTCCTCTGTGAATGCCGGAGAATGAAGCAGTGAATAGATTTCACTGCTTCATAAATGGACACCTAAATGTCTTTTTATTTTGGTTAGGAAATAGAGGTGAGCAGCGATCACAGTCCTGATGACCGGCAGAAGACGGCAGAAGAGGACCGAAGACAGAAGAGGACAGAAGAGAACAGGACAGAAGAGGACAGAAGAGGACAGAAGAGGACAGAAGAGGACAGAAGAGGACAGAAGAGGACAGAAGAGGACAGAAGAGGACAGAAGAGGACAGAAGACAAAAGCCAAATAGAAAAACATAAAAATGTAAATACCCCTATGACAATAAATTATTAAAATGATTTAGCAATATACAACATGTCTTTAAAAATATACCTATTTCCTGTAGCCGATGATCAGCCAAAAAACATTATGACCACCTCATGAAAAAAAAAAAAAAATAATAATACAAACAATTTTGAAAAAGAAAAATCAGCCAAAATATTATGACCACCCCATGAAAAAAATAAATAAAAAAAAATTATTTTTGAAAAAAAATGTTCAGCCAAAACATTACCACCACCCCATGAAAAAAAAATACTAAAAAATAAATATTTTGAAAAAGAAAAATCATGATCAGCCAAAACATTATCACCATCTGATGATCAGACAAAATATTATGACCACCCCCATTAAAAAAAAATAATAATTTTTGAAAAAAATGTTCAGCCAAAACATTTTGACCACCCCACGATCAGCCAAAACATTATGACCACCCCATGAAAATAAAATAATAATAAAAAAATAAATATTTTGAAAAAGAAAAATCAGCCAAAACATTATTACCAGCCCATGATCAGCCAAAACATTATGATCACCACATGAAAAAAAAAATAATGATAAAAATAATTTTTGAAAAAAAATACTTGAAGTAATTGTAGCCATATTAGTGCAATTGTGACAGAGAAAATGGGATTTTTGAAAAAAATGTTCAGCCAAAACATTTTGACCACCCCACGATCAGCCAAAACATTATGACTACCTCATGAAAAAAAAAAAATAATAATAATAATAAAAAAAATTAGAATAAGAAAAATCAGCCAAAACATTATGACCACCCCATGAAAAAAAAATTAAAAAAAAAATATTTTTGAAAAGAAATGTTCAGCCAAAACATTATCACCACCCCATGATCAGCCAAAACATTATCACCACCCCATGAAAAAAAAAAATTATAAAAAAATAAATATTTTGAAAAAGAAAAATCATCATCAGCCAAAACATTATGACCAGCCCATGATCAGCCAAAACATTATGACCACCACATGAAAAAAAAAAAATAATAAAAATAATTTTTGAAAAAAAATACTTGAAGTAATTGTAGCTGTATTAGTGCAATTGGGACAGAGAAAATTGAGTACTATCTGTGACACTTTTTTTTATTTGCACTAACATATCATTTTTCATAGACCTAAGACCTTGAAGAAGGGGGACACACCCCGAAAGCTCGTCCATGAAAAATGATGTTAGTGCAAATAAAAAAGTATCACGGACAGTACTCAATTTTCTCTGAAAAAAAAAAAAAAAAAAAATAAAAAAAAAATTGTATAAAAAAAAATTATTTTTGAAAATAACTAAATTTTTGTTTGAAAAAAAAATTTGAAAAAAAAAAGTTTGTTTGAAAAAAAAAAAAAAATTTGGGGAAAAATATGTTCAGCTCTTTCAGCTAATGATGGAACTTCAACTTTTTACTACTATTTATACTTTTTAAAATATGCTTTTTAACACTTTTCACAGTTACTCCAGCCACTCCAGTAGGTGGAGGCAAGAACACTTCACACAATTTCAACAGAAATTGTAGCTTTCCTAGTTAATCTATCTATCTTATTTTTGTCAATTTAAATAATAATTATTTTGCTGACAATATCACCGCAAGAAGCTGTTACTTACCTAGAAAAGAATGATATCTGTATTCGATTGTTTATGTAAAAGCAGCAGGCTGGTAGCAGAAATGGAAACATTTTATCTCTGATCTGTTAGGAATTGTATGCATTGTATGCATTGTATAGATTTGGCAGAGCCGAGCGCTGGAGCCATAGCAACCGATCAACCAATCACAGATCTTCCTAGAAATTTCAAACTGATGCAGGAGAAATGTTGTGGCAGTTGCAGTTGCCTAGCAACATAACTGATGACCTCACAGTGCAGGTCACATGGCCAATGACACTACAGTTCAGCTGCACCTGAGTTAGCCAGTCAGTCTACGGATTGAAGGCAAGCCTGAAGGTTGGTTTCTATTGAGCTCCAGGAGAAATTAGATTTTTTTGGAGAATGAACCGTATCATTAAAAAAATGTAATCTGTTCCTCAATTAATCATCAAAAGGTACATTTATGATCCATTATATTTAGAAGAATTGCATTGTATCTTCTTATTGGTAAACAATAGATTATATATCCCCCCTATTGGTGACCAGTGGCTTATATTCCACACCATCACTGTGTATCCAAAAAGGATATAAAATGTATTTGTGTGTAGTGCTGTATGATGGAGTAGTTATCAGACTATCACAGCACTGACACATAGGAATGAATAGGGATTACGTCTCATAGTCAACTGGTTAAAGTTTATCTATAGACACAGGTGCACTGTGACAACCAGTTTATGAAGCTGCGATCTGAGTGCTTCACTGGCGATCTGTGTCAGAATTCACAGTCCCTGATTCACCAGCTCAGAGGTGGAGAATCGGGGAGTGAAGAGGGAATGTGGGGGATCTGAGGAGGAAAGAGGAAGATAATTAACTTCCTTGTGCCTCGTTCAGACCCCCCCCCCCCCAACACTGTAACCATGTCCCCCTATATTTATATATATATATATATATATAGTTAGATATATATATATATATATATATATATATATATATATATATATATATATGTGTGTGTGTATATATACACACATGTATATATAATGTGTGTGTGTATACATGTATATATTATGTAGGGGGACTTTATTTTATTAACATTAAATCACACCGTCTGTCCGTGTATTGAGCGGTGATAATCTATCACTGCTTAATAAACTGACATCTGTGTTTCTGTGAATTTCTGGTGCTGTAATCTCGTAAAGTCTCACGAGATTCCAGTATCAGGGGCCGTTCTCCAGTGTTAGAAGCATTTGTAGATCTCTTCACTCCTCCAAGATCTACTCCGCTTCATAAACTGGCACACAGAAGAGAAAAATCTCCTCTGTGAATGCCGGAGAATGAAGCAGTGAATAGGATTTCACTGTTTCATAAATGGACACCTAAATGTCTTTTTTTATTTTGCAGCAGAAGAGGACGACCGTCAGCAGAAGAGGACGACCGTCAGCAGAAGAGGACGACCGAAGAGGACGACCGTCAGCAGAAGAGGACGACCGAAGAGGACGACCGTCAGCAGAAGAGGACGACCGAAGAGGACGACCGTCAGCAGAAGAGGACGACCGTCAGCAGAAGAGGACGACCGAAGAGGACGACCGAAGAGGACGACCGTCAGCAGAAGAGGACGACCGAAGAGGACGACCGAAGAGGACGACCGTCAGCAGAAGAGGACGACCGAAGAGGACGACCGTCAGCAGAAGAGGACGACCGAAGAGGACGACCGTCAGCAGAAGAGGACGACCGAAGAGGACGACCGAAGAGGACGACCGTCAGCAGAAGAGGACGACCGAAGAGGACGACCGAAGAGGACGACCGTCAGCAGAAGAGGACGACCGAAGAGGACGACCGTCAGCAGAAGAGGACGACCGTCAGCAGAAGAGGACGACCGTCAGCAGAAGAGGACGACCGTCAGCAGAAGAGGACGACCGTCAGCAGAAGAGGACGACCGTCAGCAGAAGAGGACGACCGTCAGCAGAAGAGGACGACCGTCAGCCCGTCAGCAGAAGAGGAGGACCGTCAGCAGAAGAGGAGGACCGTCAGCAGAAGAGGAGGACCGTCAGCAGAAGAGGAGGACCGTCAGCAGAAGAGGAGGACCGTCAGCAGAAGAGGAGGACCGTCAGAGGAGGACCGTCAGAGGACGACCGTCAGCAGAAGAGGACGACCGTCAGCAGAAGAGGACGACCGTCAGCAGAAGAGGACGACCGTCAGCAGAAGAGGACGACCGTCAGCAGAAGAGGACGACCGTCAGCAGAAGAGGACGACCGTCAGCAGAAGAGGACGACCGTCAGCAGAAGAGGAGGACCGTCAGCAGAAGAGGACGACCGAAGAGGAACGTCAGCAGAAGAGGAGGACCGTCAGCAGAAGAGGAGGACCGTCAGCAGAAGAGGAGGACCGAAGAGGAACGTCAGCAGAAGAGGACGACCGAAGAGGACCGTCAGCAGAAGAGGACGACCGAAGAGGACCGTCAGCAGAAGAGGAGGACCGAAGAGGACCGTCAGCAGAAGAGGAGGACCGAAGAGGACCGTCAGCAGAAGAGGAGGACCGTCAGCAGAAGAGGAGGACCGTCAGCAGAAGAGGAGGACCGTCAGCAGAAGAGGAGGACCGTCAGCAGAAGAGGAGGACCGTCAGCAGAAGAGGAGGACCGTCAGCAGAAGAGGAGGACCGTCAGCAGAAGAGGAGGACCGTCAGCAGAAGAGGACGACCGAAGAGGACCGTCAGCAGAAGAGGACGACCGAAGAGGACCGTCAGCAGAAGAGGAGGACCGTCAGCAGAAGAGGAGGACCGTCAGCAGAAGAGGAGGACCGTCAGCAGAAGAGGAGGACCGTCAGCAGAAGAGGACGACCGAAGAGGACCGTCAGCAGAAGAGGAGGACCGTCAGCAGAAGAGGACGACCGAAGAGGACCGTCAGCAGAAGAGGACGACCGAAGAGGACCGTCAGCAGAAGAGGACGACCGTCATCAGAAGAGGAGGACCGTCAGCAGAAGAGGAGGACCGTCAGCAGAAGAGGAGGACCGTCAGCAGAAGAGGACGACCGTCAGCAGAAGAGGACGACCGTCAGCAGAAGAGGACGACCGTCAGCAGAAGAGGACGACCGTCAGCAGAAGAGGACGACCGTCAGCAGAAGAGGACGACCGTCAGCAGAAGAGGACGACCGTCAGCAGAAGAGGACGACCGTCAGCAGAAGAGGACGACCGTCAGCAGAAGAGGACGACCGTCAGCAGAAGAGGACGACCGTCAGCAGAAGAGGACGACCGTCAGCAGAAGAGGAGGACCGTCAGCAGAAGAGGAGGACCGTCAGCAGAAGAGGAGGACCGTCAGCAGAAGAGGAGGACCGTCAGCAGAAGAGGAGGACCGTCAGCAGAAGAGGAGGACCGTCAGCAGAAGAGGACGACCGTCAGCAGAAGAGGACGACCGTCAGCAGAAGAGGAGGACCGTCAGCAGAAGAGGAGGACCGTCAGCAGAAGAGGAGGACCGTCAGCAGAAGAGGAGGACCGTCAGCAGAAGAGGAGGACCGTCAGCAGAAGAGGAGGACCGTCAGCAGAAGAGGAGGACCGTCAGCAGAAGAGGAGGACCGTCAGCAGAAGAGGAGGACCGTCAGCAGAAGAGGACGACCGTCAGCAGAAGAGGACGACCGAAGAGGACCGTCAGCAGAAGAGGAGGACCGTCAGCAGAAGAGGAGGACCGTCAGCAGAAGAGGAGGACCGTCAGCAGAAGAGGAGGACCGTCAGCAGAAGAGGAGGACCGTCAGCAGAAGAGGACGACCGTCAGCAGAAGAGGAGGACCGTCAGCAGAAGAGGAGGACCGTCAGCAGAAGAGGAGGACCGTCAGCAGAAGAGGACGACCGAAGAGGACCGTCAGCAGAAGAGGAGGACCGTCAGCAGAAGAGGAGGACCGTCAGCAGAAGAGGAGGACCGTCAGCAGAAGAGGAGGACCGTCAGCAGAAGAGGAGGACCGTCAGCAGAAGAGGACGACCGTCAGCAGAAGAGGACGACCGTCAGCAGAAGAGGACGACCGTCAGCAGAAGAGGACGACCGTCAGCAGAAGAGGACGACCGTCAGCAGAAGAGGACGACCGTCAGCAGAAGAGGAGGACCGTCAGCAGAAGAGGACGACCGTCAGCAGAAGAGGACGACCGTCAGCAGAAGAGGACGACCGTCAGCAGAAGAGGACGACCGTCAGCAGAAGAGGACGACCGTCAGCAGAAGAGGACGACCGTCAGCAGAAGAGGACGACCGTCAGCAGAAGAGGACGACCGTCAGCAGAAGAGGACGACCGTCAGCAGAAGAGGACGACCGTCAGCAGAAGAGGACGACCGTCAGCAGAAGAGGACGACCGTCAGCAGAAGAGGACGACCGTCAGCAGAAGAGGACGACCGTCAGCAGAAGAGGACGACCGTCAGCAGAAGAGGACGACCGTCAGCAGAAGAGGACGACCGTCAGCAGAAGAGGACGACCGTCAGCAGAAGAGGACGACCGTCAGCAGAAGAGGAGGACCGTCAGCAGAAGAGGAGGACCGTCAGCAGAAGAGGACGACCGTCAGCAGAAGAGGACGACCGTCAGCAGAAGAGGACGACCGTCAGCAGAAGAGGACGACCGTCAGCAGAAGAGGACGACCGTCAGCAGAAGAGGAGGACCGTCAGCAGAAGAGGACGACCGTCAGCAGAAGACGACGACCGTCAGCAGAAGAGGACGACCGTCAGCAGAAGAGGACGACCGTCAGCAGAAGAGGACGACCGAAGAGGACCGTCAGCAGAAGAGGACCGTCAGCAGAAGAGGAGGACCGTCAGCAGAAGAGGAGGACCGTCAGCAGAAGAGGACGACCGTCAGCAGAAGAGGACGACCGTCAGCAGAAGAGGAGGACCGTCAGCAGAAGAGGAGGACCGTCAGCAGAAGAGGAGGACCGTCAGCAGAAGAGGAGGACCGTCAGCAGAAGAGGAGGACCGTCAGCAGAAGAGGAGGACCGTCAGCAGAAGAGGAGGACCGTCAGCAGAAGAGGAGGACCGTCAGCAGAAGAGGAGGACCGTCAGCAGAAGAGGAGGACCGTCAGCAGAAGAGGAGGACCGTCAGCAGAAGAGGAGGACCGTCAGCAGAAGAGGAGGACCGTCAGCAGAAGAGGAGGACCGTCAGCAGAAGAGGACGACCGAAGAGGACCGTCAGCAGAAGAGGAGGACCGTCAGCAGAAGAGGAGGACCGTCAGCAGAAGAGGAGGACCGTCAGCAGAAGAGGAGGACCGTCAGCAGAAGAGGAAGACCGTCAGCAGAAGAGGAGGACCGTCAGCAGAAGAGGAGGACCGTCAGCAGAAGATGAGGACCGTCAGCAGAAGATGAGGACCGTCAGCAGAAGATGAGGACCGTCAGCAGAAGAGGACGACCGTCAGCAGAAGAGGACGACCGTCAGCAGAAGAGGACGACCGTCAGCAGAAGAGGACGACCGTCAGCAGAAGAGGACGACCGTCAGCGGAAGAGGACCGTCAGCAGAAGAGGAGGACCGTCAGCAGAAGAGGAGGACCGTCAGCAGAAGAGGAGGACCGTCAGCAGAAGAGGAGGACCGTCAGCAGAAGAGGAGGACCGTCAGCAGAAGAGGACGACCGTCAGCAGAAGAGGAGGACCGTCAGCAGAAGAGGACGACCGAAGAGGACCGTCAGCAGAAGAGGACGACCGTCAGCAGAAGAGGACCGACCGTCAGCAGAAGAGGAGGACCGTCAGCAGAAGAGGAGGACCGTCAGCAGAAGAGGACGACCGAAGAGGACCGTCAGCAGAAGAGGAGGACCGTCAGCAGAAGAGGACGACCGTCAGCAGAAGAGGACCGACCGTCAGCAGAAGAGGACGACCGAAGAGGACCGTCAGCAGAAGAGGACGACCGTCAGCAGAAGAGGACGACCGTCAGCAGAAGAGGACGACCGTCAGCAGAAGAGGACGACCGTCAGCAGAAGAGGACGACCGTCAGCAGAAGAGGACGACCGTCAGCAGAAGAGGACGACCGTCAGCAGAAGAGGACGACCGTCAGCAGAAGAGGACGACCGTCAGCAGAAGAGGACGACCGTCAGCAGAAGAGGACGACCGTCAGCAGAAGAGGACGACCGTCAGCAGAAGAGGACGACCGTCAGCAGAAGAGGACGACCGTCAGCAGAAGAGGACGACCGTCAGCAGAAGAGGACGACCGTCAGCAGAAGAGGACGACCGTCAGCAGAAGAGGACGACCGTCAGCAGAAGAGGACGACCGTCAGCAGAAGAGGACGACCGTCAGCAGAAGAGGACGACCGTCAGCAGAAGAGGAGGACCGTCAGCAGAAGAGGAGGACCGTCAGCAGAAGAGGAGGACCGTCAGCAGAAGAGGAGGACCGTCAGCAGAAGAGGACGACCGTCAGCAGAAGAGGAGGACCGTCAGCAGAAGAGGAGGACCGTCAGCAGAAGAGGAGGACCGTCAGCAGAAGAGGAGGACCGTCAGCAGAAGAGGAGGACCGTCAGCAGAAGAGGAGGACCGTCAGCAGAAGAGGACCGTCAGCAGAAGAGGAGGACCGTCAGCAGAAGAGGAGGACCGTCAGCAGAAGAGGAGGACCGTCAGCAGAAGAGGAGGACCGTCAGCAGAAGAGGAGGACCGTCAGCAGAAGAGGAGGACCGTCAGCAGAAGAGGAGGACCGTCAGCAGAAGAGGACGACCGTCAGCAGAAGAGGAGACCGTCAGCAGAAGAGGAGGACCGTCAGCAGAAGAGGACGTCAGCAGAAGAGGAGGACCGTCAGCAGAAGAGGAGGACCGTCAGCAGAAGAGGAGGACCGTCAGCAGAAGAGGAGGACCGTCAGCAGAAGAGGAGGACCGTCAGCAGAAGAGGAGGACCGTCAGCAGAAGAGGAGGACCGTCAGCAGAAGAGGACGACCGTCAGCAGAAGAGGACGACCGTCAGCAGAAGAGGAGGACCGTCAGCAGAAGAGGAGGACCGTCAGCAGAAGAGGACGACCGTCAGCAGAAGAGGACGACCGTCAGCAGAAGAGGAGGACCGTCAGCAGAAGAGGAGGACCGTCAGCAGAAGAGGAGGACCGTCAGCAGAAGAGGACGACCGTCAGCAGAAGAAGACGACGACCGTCAGCAGAAGAGGACGACCGTCAGCAGAAGAGGACGACCGTCAGCAGAAGAGGACGACCGTCAGCAGAAGAGGACGACCGTCAGCAGAAGAGGACGACCGTCAGCAGAAGAGGACGACCGTCAGCAGAAGAGGACGACCGTCAGCAGAAGAGGACGACCGTCAGCAGAAGAGGACGACCGAAGAGGACCGTCAGCAGAAGAGGAGGACCGTCAGCAGAAGAGGAGGACCGTCAGCAGAAGAGGAGGACCGTCAGCAGAAGAGGAGGACCGTCAGCAGAAGAGGAGGACCGTCAGCAGAAGAGGAGGACCGTCAGCAGAAGAGGAGGACCGTCAGCAGAAGAGGAGGACCGTCAGCAGAAGAGGAGGACCGTCAGCAGAAGAGGAGGACCGTCAGCAGAAGAGGAGGACCGTCAGCAGAAGAGGACGACCGTCAGCAGAAGAGGAGGACCGTCAGCAGAAGAGGAGGACCGTCAGCAGAAGAGGACGACCGTCAGCAGAAGAGGACGACCGTCAGCAGAAGAGGACGACCGTCAGCAGAAGAGGACGACCGTCAGCAGAAGAGGACGACCGTCAGCAGAAGAGGACGACCGTCAGCAGAAGAGGACGACCGTCAGCAGAAGAGGACGACCGTCAGCAGAAGAGGACGACCGTCAGCAGAAGAGGACGACCGTCAGCAGAAGAGGACGACCGTCAGCAGAAGAGGACGACCGTCAGCAGAAGAGGACGACCGTCAGCAGAAGAGGACGACCGTCAGCAGAAGAGGACGACCGTCAGCAGAAGAGGACGACCGTCAGCAGAAGAGGAGGACCGTCAGCAGAAGAGGACGACCGTCAGCAGAAGAGGACGACCGTCAGCAGAAGAGGACGACCGTCAGCAGAAGAGGAGGACCGTCAGCAGAAGAGGACGACCGTCAGCAGAAGAGGACGACGTCAGCAGAAGAGGACGACCGTCAGCAGAAGAGGACGACCGTCAGCAGAAGAGGACGACGTCAGCAGAAGAGGACGACCGTCAGCAGAAGAGGACGACCGTCAGCAGAAGAGGAGGACCGTCAGCAGAAGAGGAGGACCGTCAGCAGAAGAGGAGGACCGTCAGCAGAAGAGGACGACCGTCAGCAGAAGAGGACGACCGAAGAGGACCGTCAGCAGAAGAGGACGACCGTCAGCAGAAGAGGACGACCGTCAGCAGAAGAGGACGACCGTCAGCAGAAGAGGACCGTCAGCAGAAGAGGACGACCGTCAGCAGAAGAGGACGACCGTCAGCAGAAGAGGAGGACCGTCAGCAGAAGAGGACGACCGTCAGCAGAAGAGGACGACCGTCAGCAGAAGAGGACGACCGTCAGCAGAAGAGGACGACCGTCAGCAGAAGAGGACGACCGTCAGCAGAAGAGGACGACCGTCAGCAGAAGAGGACGACCGTCAGCAGAAGAGGACGACCGTCAGCAGAAGAGGACGACCGTCAGCAGAAGAGGACGACCGTCAGCAGAAGAGGACGACCGTCAGCAGAAGAGGACGACCGTCAGCAGAAGAGGACGACCGTCAGCAGAAGAGGACGACCGTCAGCAGAAGAGGACGACCGTCAGCAGAAGAGGACGACCGTCAGCAGAAGAGGACGACCGTCAGCAGAAGAGGACGACCGTCCGCAGAAGAGGAGGACGACCGTCAGCAGAAGAGGAGGACCGTCAGCAGAAGAAGAGGAGGACGACCGTCAGCAGAAGAGGAGGACCGTCAGCAGAAGAGGAGGACCGTCAGCAGAAGAGGGAGGACCGTCAGCAGAAGAGGAGGACCGTCAGCAGAAGAGGAGGACCGTCAGCAGAAGAGGAGGACCGTCAGCAGAAGAGGAGGACCGTCAGCAGAAGAGGAGGACCGTCAGCAGAAGAGGAGGACCGTCAGCAGAAGAGGACGACCGTCAGCAGAAGAGGAGGACCGTCAGCAGAAGAGGAGGACCGTCAGCAGAAGAGGAGGACCGTCAGCAGAAGAGGAGGACCGTCAGCAGAAGAGGAGGACCGTCAGCAGAAGAGGAGGACCGTCAGCAGAAGAGGAGGACCGTCAGCAGAAGAGGACGACCGTCAGCAGAAGAGGAGGACCGTCAGCAGAAGAGGCGGAGGACCGTCAGCAGAAGAGGAGGACCGTCAGCAGAAGAGAGGAGGACCGTCAGCAGAAGAGGACCGTCAGAAGAAGAGGAGGACCGTCAGCAGAAGGGAGGACCGTCAGCAGAAGAGGAGGACCGTCAGCAGAAGAGGAGGACCGTCAGCAGAAGAGGAGGACCGTCAGCAGAAGAGGACGACCGTCAGCAGAAGAGGACGACCGTCAGCAGAAGAGGACGACCGTCAGCAGAAGAGGACGACCGTCAGCAGAAGAGGACGACCGTCAGCAGAAGAGGACGACCGTCAGCAGAAGAGGACGACCGTCAGCAGAAGAGGACGACAGTCAGCAGAAGAGGACGACCGTCAGCAGAAGAGGACGACCGTCAGCAGAAGAGGGCAGAAGAGGACCGACAGCAGAAGAGGACGACCGTCAGCAGCAGAGGACGACCGTCAGCAGAAGAGGACGACCGTCAGCAGAAGAGGAGGACCGTCAGCAGAAGAGGAGGACCGTCAGCAGAAGAGGACGACCGAAGAGGACCGACAGCAGAAGAGGAGGACCGTCAGCAGAAGAGGACGACCGTCAGCAGAAGAGGACGACCGTCAGCAGAAGAGGACGACCGTCAGCAGAAGAGGACGACCGTCAGCAGAAGAGGACGACCGTCAGCAGAAGAGGACGACCGTCAGCAGAAGAGGACGACCGTCAGCAGAAGAGGACGACCGTCAGCAGAAGAGGACGACCGTCAGCAGAAGAGGACGACCGTCAGCAGAAGAGGACGACCGTCAGCAGAAGAGGACGACCGTCAGCAGAAGAGGACGACCGTCAGCAGAAGAGGACGACCGTCAGCAGAAGAGGACGACCGTCAGCAGAAGAGGACGACCGTCAGCAGAAGAGGAGGACCGTCAGCAGAAGAGGAGGACCGTCAGCAGAAGGTGACGACCGTCAGCAGAAGAGGACGACCGTCAGCAGAAGAGGACGACCGTCAGCAGAAGAGGACGACCGTCAGCAGAAGAGGAGGACCGTCAGCAGAAGAGGACGACCGTCAGCAGAAGAGGACGGACCGTCAGCAGAAGAGGAGGACCGTCAGCAGAAGAGGACGGACCGTCAGCAGAAGAGGACGACCGTCAGCAGAAGAGGAGGACCGTCAGCAGAAGAGGACGACCGTCAGCAGAAGAGGAGGACCGTCAGCAGAAGAGGAGGACCGTCAGCAGAAGAGGACGACCGTCAGCAGAAGAGGACGACCGTCAGCAGAAGAGGACGACCGTCAGCAGAAGAGGACGACCGTCAGCAGAAGAGGACGACCGTCAGCAGAAGAGTACGACCGTCAGCAGAAGAGGACGACCGTCAGCAGAAGAGGACCGTCAGCTGAAGAGGACCGTCAGCAGAAGAGGAGGACCGTCAGCAGAAGAGGACGACCGTCAGCAGAAGAGGACGACCGTCAGCAGAAGAGGACGACCGTCAGCAGAAGAGGACGACCGTCAGCAGAAGAGGACGACCGTCAGCAGAAGAGGACGACCGTCAGCAGACGAGGACGACCGTCAGCAGAAGAGGACGACCGTCAGCAGAAGAGGACGACCGTCAGCAGAAGAGGACGACCGTCAGCAGAAGAGGACGACCGTCAGCAGAAGAGGACGACCGTCAGCAGAAGAGGACGACCGTCAGCAGAAGAGGACGACCGTCAGCAGAAGAGGACGACCGTCAGCAGAAGAGGACGACCGTCAGCAGAAGAGGACGACCGTCAGCAGAAGAGGAGGACCGTCAGCAGAAGAGGAGACCGTCAGCAGAAGAGGAGGACCGTCAGCAGAAGAGGAGGACCGTCAGCAGAAGAGGACGACCGTCAGCAGAAGAGGAGAGTCAGCAGAAGAGGAGGACCGTCAGCAGAAGAGGAGGACCGTCAGCAGAAGAGGACGACCGTCAGCAGAAGAGGATGACCGTCAGCAGAAGAGGACCGTCAGCAGAAGTGGAGGACCGTCAGCAGAAGAGGAGGACCGTCAGCAGAAGAGGAGGAGGTCCAGAAGAGGACGACCGTCAGCGGAAGAGGAGGACCGTCAGCAGAAGAGGACGACCGTCAGCAGAAGAGGAGGACCGTCAGCAGAAGAGGAGGACCGTCAGCAGAAGAGGAGGACCGTCAGCAGAAGATGAGGACCGTCAGCAGAAGAGGACGACCGTCAGCAGAAGAGGAGGACTGTCAGCAGAAGAGGACGACCGTCAGCAGAAGAGGACGACCGTCAGCAGAAGAGGACGACCGTCAGCAGAAGAGGACGACCGTAAGCAGAAGAGGACGACCGTCAGCAGAAGAGGACGACCGTCAGCAGAAGAGGACGACCGTCAGCAGAAGAGGACGACCGTCAGCAGAAGAGGACGACCGTCAGCAGAAGAGGACGACCGTCGAGGACCGACAGCAGAAGAGGGCAGAAGAGGACCGTCAGCAGAAGACGACGACCGTCAGCAGAAGAGGACGACCGAAGTGGACCACCGTCAGCAGAAGAGGAGTACCGTCAGCAGAAGAGGACGACCGTCAGCAGAAGAGGGCAGAAGAGGACCGTCAGCAGAAGAGGATGACCGTCAGCAGAAGAGGACGACCGAAGAGGACCGACAGCAGAAGAGGGCAGAAGAGGACCGTCAGCAGAAGAGGACGACCGTCAGCAGAAGAGGACGACCGTCAGCAGAAGAGGACGACCGTCAGCAGAAGAGGACGACCGTCAGCAGAAGAGGACGACCGACGAGGACCGTCAGCAGAAGAGGACGACCGTCAGCAGAAGAGGACGACCGTCAGCAGAAGAGGACGACCGTCAGCAGAAGAGGACGACCGTCAGCAGAAGAGGACGACCGTCAGCAGAAGAGGACGACCGTCAGCAGAAGAGGACGACCGTCAGCAGAAGAGGACGACCGTCAGCAGAAGAGGACGACCGTCAGCAGAAGAGGACGACCGTCAGCAGAAGAGGACGACCGAAGAGGACCGTCAGCAGAAGAGGAGGACCGTCAGCAGAAAATTTTTTTATTTGAAAAAAAAATGTTTGTTTGAAAAAAAAATTTTTGGGGAAAAATATGTTCAGCTCTTTTAGCTAATGATGGAACTTCAACTTTTTTACTACTATTTATACTTTTTAAAATATACTTTTTAACACTTTTCACAGTTACTCCAGCCACTCCAGTAGGTGGAGGCAAGAACACTTCACACAATTTCCCCAGAAATTGTAGCTTTCCTAGTTAATCTATCCATCTTATTTTTGTCAATTTAACCACTTGCCGACCGCCCCATGTACATATACGTCGGCAGAATGGCACGTACAGGCAAAACCACGTACCTGTACGTGCCATTCGTCCGGCGGGGACGGTCGGCATCGCTTCAGGAGCGATCATAGACGAGGGGCCGGCCAGTGGTTTCTGGCCACCCCCTTGCGATCGCTCCTGGCGAATCAGATGCTTCCTCTTGCCTGCGTATTGTAAACACAGGCAAGAGGAAGTGATGTCACGCTCCTCGTGCCGGTCTTTCTGACCGGGACGCCGAGCGGAGAAGACATCAGGTTAGTGCACCAACACTACACTGACACCAGTCACACATAGGCACACATTCCACCCCCAGATCACCCCCCAGATCACCCCCTGCCCCCCCAGTCACAGTGTCACTGATTGCAGGGATTATTTATTTACTGATCACTGCATTTAGTGTCAGTTGTGACCAGTGATGGCACTAACGACGTTAAAGTAAACTGCGTTACTTTAGAGGGTAACGAGTAATCCAACTGATTACTCTTCCCCTCGCGGTAACGCCGTTCCCATTACTGGGGCGGCGTTACCGCAATTACCCGCCGCGATCGCGGAGCCATCCGCGGCCTCAGGAAAGGCCGCGGCTTCGGCCTAGCTCCGGAGCGGCGGCCGACGGGTGCACCAAGATGGCCGCCGCTCCGGCCTAGCTGCGGAGCGGCGGCCATCTTGGTGCACCCGTCGGCCGTTTACAATGTGATTGCTCCATCAAATGACGGAGCGATCACTTTGTAAACAAACCGGCGTCAAGATGACGCTGGTCTCCCCTCTGTGTACAGATCTGTACAGTGGAGGGGAGAGATCGGATGGCAGCAGCCATCCCTCCATACTCTGCAACACCCTGCTAATACTGCGCAATACTCTGCAACACCCTGCCAATACTCTGCAACACCCTGCAATACTGCGCAATACTCTGCAACACCCTGCTAATACTGCGCAATACTCTGCAACACCCTGCCAATACTGCGCAATACTTTGCAACACCCTGCCAATACTGCGCAATACTCTGCAACACCCTGCCAATACTGCGCAATACTCTGCAACACCCTGCCAATACAGCGCAATACTTTGCAACACCCTGCCAATACTGCGCAATACTCTGCAACACCCTGCCAATACTGCGCAATACTCTGCAACACCCTGCCAATACAGCGCAATACTCTGCAACACCCTGCCAGTGCCAATACTGCGCAATACTCTGCAACACCCTGCCAATACTGCGCAATACTCTGCAACACCCTGCCATACCCTGCAACACCCCGCCATACCCCGCAACACCTGGCCATACCCCGCCACACTCTGCAATACGCGGTAATACCCAGCCATACTCGGCGATACCCAGCCATACTCGGCGATACCCAGCCATACTCGGCGATACCCAGCCATACTCGGCGATACCCAGCCATACTCGGCGATACCCAGCCATACCCGGCGATACCCAGCCATACCCGGCGATACCCAGCCATACCCGGCGATACCCAGCCATACCCGGCGATACCCAGCCATACCCGGCTATACCCAGCCATACCCGGCTATACCCAGCCATACCCGGCTATACCCAGCCATACCCGGCTATACCCGGCTATACCCAGACAATATTACAGTTGGGGAGATGACGTGGATATTACAGTGGGGGCTTTATGGTGGTGGAATTTTCCAAGGTTTTTGCAAATTCAATTATTATTTGCTGATCCGAAAAATGATCCGATCCGTGACTCTGCAACGATCCGATCCGTGAGTTTGGGGGGGGACAGATGTACAGGGGGGGGAACAGATATATGTGTGGGGGGGGGGACAGACGTGTAGTGGGGTACAGAGGGGGAACAGATATATGTGTGTGGGGGGGGCAGACGTGTAGTGG
This sequence comes from Lithobates sylvaticus, assembly GCA_028564925.1. Classification (NCBI taxonomy): domain Eukaryota; kingdom Metazoa; phylum Chordata; class Amphibia; order Anura; family Ranidae; genus Lithobates; species Lithobates sylvaticus. The sequence continues at coordinate 134,646,698 of CM053029.1, forward strand.
GGTACAGAGGGGGAACAGATATATGTGTTGGGGGGGAAATAGACGTGCAGGGGGGAACGCGCCCCTTGCTTACAGTAATACTAGACCCGCCCCTAAGAATATTAAAAAAAAAAAAAAAGTCAGTTACTTTGCTGAGTAACTAATTACTTTTCCAATGTAGTAACTGAGTTACTAACTCAATTACTTTTTTGGGAGAAATAATTTGTAATGTAACTAATTACTTTTTTAAAGTAAGATGACCAACACTGGTTGTGACTGCAATAACTGTCAGGGCAGTTAGTTTTAGGCCCCTTTAGGTCTAAGGTAGCCCCCTACCCCCCCCCCCCCCTTAATAAAGGTTTAACCCCTTGATTGCCCCCTAGGTAACCCTTTCACCCCCTTTTGCCAGTGTTACTAAGCGATCGTTTTTCTGATCGCTGCATTAGTGTCACTGGTGCCGCTAGGTAGCCAGTTTTTTTCTAGGTTAACCGCCAGGTTTATATAGGTTCATAAATAGGTTTATAGGTCAGGTACCCCCATATTACAACCTAAATAAAGGTTTTAAACCCTTGATTTCCCCTAGAGTTAACCCTTTCACCAGTGATCACCGTATAAGTGTCACTGGTGACGCTGGTTAGCCAGTTAGTTATTTAGGTTCCCCGTCAGGTTTTTATATAGCGTCAGGTACCCCCATATATTACCCAATAAAGGATTTAACCCCCTGATTGCCCCTAGTTAACCCTTTCACCAGTGATCACCGTATAACTGTTACGGGTGACGCTGGTTAGTTAGTTTGTTTTTTATAGTGTCAGGGCACCCGCCATTTATTACCCAATAACAGTTTAACCCCCTGATCGCCCGGCGGGTGATATCAATAAGGTCTGCGTCGCCCCAGGTTAGTGTCAGTACCACAAACACCCACGCGCAAAGCATACACCTCCCTTAGTGGTACAGTATCTGAACAGATCAATATCTGATCTGATCAGATCTATACTAGCGTCCCAGCAGTTTAGGGTTCCAAAAAACGCATTGTTAGCGGGATCAGCCCAGATACCTGCTAGCACCTGCGTTTTCCCCCTCCGCCCAGCCCACCCAAGTGCAGTATCGATCGATCACTGTCACTTACAAAACACTAAGCACACATAACTGCAGCGTTCGCAGAGTCAGGCCTGATCCCTGCGATCGCTAACAGTTTTTTTGGTAGCGTTTTGATTCAGTCGCCAGCAGCCTAGGAGCTTTTTTACCCGTGAATCTCACTAGTGTACTACTAAATTTAGAGCCCAAAATGGCAAATCGCAAGTACACTAGTGAACAGGCCTACTTGTTTCTGAGTATGTCAGATAGTGAAGAGGAGGTCACTCATCTGTCAGAATCAGGCTCAGAATACGATCCAGTAGACGATAGCGGCTCCATGACAGATAGCTCTGGCGACAGAGGTGAGGTCCCTGCTAAGGTCAGGCGTACCCGATCCCGATCTTCTGCTGTTGTTGAGGTGCAGGAACCGCAGGTCTCTCGTATGGAGCAGAGAAGTACTAGCGCCGCTATTCCTTCTGGTGAACTGGCAAGCACCAGCGGCCTAGTACACCCTGGACATCCAGCACTGCAGTAACACGTGATGACGTGGCAAGTCCCATAAGTGCAGTTCAAGCTGGCGAGGTGGCAAGCACAAGTAGTGTCCCGCTGCCACCAAGAAGAAGACAAAGGCAGGCCCGTCGATCACATAGTGCCCTTCCTGCAGAATTTGCCAATCCTGATTGGGTGCCCACCACTTCTGCAGAACCCGTACTTCCCCCATTCACTGGCCAACCCGGTATTCAGGTGGAAACAGCTGATTTTAAGCCATCCGATTTTTATTCGCTGTTTTTCACGGAAGATCTCTATAGATCTATTGTGGACCAAAGTAATATATAAGCTGGTCAATACATCGCCGCTAATCCCCAGTTGCCTTCCCTTGCCAGAGATTGGAAACCAATTACGGTTTCCGAATTTAAGTCCTTTCTGGGCCTTTCCCTCAACATGGGCATACATAAATTCCCGACTCTGAGGACTTATTGGTCCACCTCACCAGTCCACCAAATGCCCGTGTTCACTGCCTCCATGTCCAGGGCACGATACGAACAGATCTTGCGGTTCATGCACTTCAGTGACAATGAACTTTGTCGTCCTCGTGGAGACCCTGAATTTGATCGGCTCTACAAAATTCGGCCCCTCGTAAACCACTTCAACCAACGTTTTGCAGCCTTGTTTACGCCCAATCAAGTTGTCTGCATTGACGAGTCCTTGATTAAGTTTTCTGGCCGCTTGTCTTTCAGACAGTACCTTCCCAGCAAGCGTGCCAGATACGGGGTCAAGCTCTACAAGCTCTGTGACAGGGCAACAGGCTATACGTGGAGCTTTTCGGTTTATGAGGGAAAAGATAGTTACGTAGAGCCGGAGAACTGTCCAGATTACATAGGGAGCGCTGGCAAGATAGTGTGGAACTTGGTGTCACCCTTTTTCGGAAAGGGGTACCACTTGTACGTGGACAATTATTACACGAGCGTGCCACTGTTTAGTCATTTGTTTGATCAGCAAATTGGAGCATGTGGCACTGTGTGACCTAATCGCCGGGGCTTTCCCCAGCGGCTTGTAGATTCCCCTCTTAGGCTGGGGGAGAGAGCCTGCTTCAAGTGTAATAATTTGCTCGCTGTGAAGTGGAGGGATAATAGGAATGTTTTCGTTCTTACCTCCCTTCATGCAGACACGACAGTCCAAATTCGTACGGCGGCTGGTGTTGTGACGAAACCCCTCTGTGTCCACGAGTATAACCTTAATATGGGAGGGGTGGACCTCAACGACCAGTTGTTGGCGCCGTACCTAGTTGCCCATAAGGCTAGACGCTGGTACAAAAAAGTGTCTATTTATTTGTTCCAATTGGCTTTGCTGAACGCTCATGTGCTATACGGAGCTTCAGGCGGGACTTTACCCTTCCTTGAATTCCAGGAAGAGGTTGTCACAGAACTCCTGTATCCAGGCGGTTCTGCACCTCAACATCCCCTGCCAAATGCAGTAAGCCGGCTGCATGAGAGGCATTTTTCTTATGCCCTCCAGAGTACCCCTACCCAACGAGCCCCCCAAAGAAGATGTCGTGTCTGTACCAAGCGCGGATGTAGGCGTGACACCCGTTATTATTGTCCACGCTGTCCTGACAATCCTGGTCTCTGCATTGGTGAATGTTTTGAACGCTACCACTCACTAGTAAGGTATTAGCGTAGGGTACAGCATTTCACAGGCTAGGATACACTTTCAACAAAGCCTGGGGAATGCCCAGGAAAAAACCCAAGCCTACTTACCACCAGCTCGCAGAAAACCAAATTAGCCTGTCTAACAGTGCGTTAAAAACAGGGGTTTAGTCCGCACGAGCTGGCTATAGATGAGGGTGGTGGCAAGTTTTTTGTATCATTATCACGTTGGTGTTTGTATTGGTCCAGCAACGCACCAACACCTTTGCAGCCATTGTGCAATCTGCTGGGTGCTTGGTGTGCTCCTGTACCTTTAAGAAGGAGTTGGCTCCCCTTCAGTCCACCTGCCCTCATCTATCCATTAGAATGCATGTGCCTCCACTGTGGGGACACTCATAGTTTAGTGTTAGGACCACAGATATCAGGGTGCCGTGACGTGGCTCTGTGGCTTACGCATGCGTTTGCAAATGCGTGCGGACTAAACCCCTGTTTTTAACGCACTGTTAGACAGGCTAATTTGGTTTTCTGCGAGCTGGTGGTAAGTAGGCTTGGGTTTTTTCCTGGGCATTCCCCAGGCTTTGTTGTTAGGATACACTTTCACAGGGTCTCAAGAATACCATTGCATTTTGAGACCCGACAGTTAAAATTATAGTTACAGGGTCTCAAGAATGCCATCGCATTTTGAGACCCGACCGTTACAGTTATAGTTTAAAAAAAAGTTTAAAAGTTTAAAAAAAACAAGTGTCAAAAATAAAAATAAAAAAAAAGTACGAAAAAAAAAAAACCCCAAAAAAATATAAAATAAAAAAAACAAAAAAATAGTTGTCGTTTTATTGTTCTCTCTCTCTCTCTCTCTATTCTCTCTATTGTTGCTCTTTTTTACTCTATTCTATTCTGCAATGTTTTATTATGTTTTATCATGCTTGCTTTTCAGGTATGTAATTTTGTTTACTGTGTTTTATTGTTAGCCATTTTTTTGTTTTCAGGTGCGCCATTCAGTTGCAGCGCGGATTTATTTATCTTGACAGCAACAGCGTTTGCTCCCACGATACATAAAGCCGCGACTCCAACGCTGTAGGAGGTGATTTCACCACCACAGTTAAAAAAAAGAGCATATATGCCGAAGCATGGGGGCAGCAGGGGCGGAGGAGCGATTTTGCTCCTAATGCCACGTACATACGGTCGAAATTCCGACGGAGGCTTGCCCGTGGAAAAGTCCGACCATGTGTACGTGGCATAACTTTTTTTGCGGGAGGATGCCCCATGCTTCGGCATATATATATATTTTAGGCACCGGTTGCGTTAACAAAATGTTTTATTTTTTACTATTTTTTTGGGGGTATTTGCTTTGCAGGTATGGTATGGTAAGGTCTTACTGTTATACTGTAATGTTACTTTGTTTTAATGTTAACCATTATTTGCTTAGCAGGTACGCCATTCAGTTGCAGCGCGGATTTATTTATCTTGACAGCAATAGCGTTTGCTCCCACGATACATAAAGCCGCGACTCCAACGCTGTAGGAGGTGATTTCACCACCACAGTTTAAAAAAAAGAGCATATATGCCGAAGCATGGGGGCAGCAGGGGCGGAGGAGCGGTTTTGCTCCTAATGCCACGTACATACGGTCGAAATTCCGACGGAGGCTTGCCCGTGGAAAAGTCTGACCATGTGTACGTGGCATAACTTTTTTGCGGGAGGATGCCCCCTGCTTCGGCATATATAAATGGTGCATGTATGCCCACCATTAGAAGTGGGTGGATGAAGGGAGGTATTCTAATGGTGGGCATACCCACCAATCAATCTCTTTTTTTTCGTTCAGCCAAGAGGCTGCATGAAAAAAAAAAGATTACAATATATGTCCAGTATGTTGCTGGACTTTGAATGGTTATACCAGAATGATGCCTGCAGGTTTAGGTATCATCTTGGTATCATTCTTTTCAGCCAGTGATCGGCTTTCATGTAAAAGCAATTCTAGTGGGTAATTAGCCTCTAGACTGCTTTTACAAGCAGTGGGAGGGAATGACCCCCCTCCCAGATATAAACCGCGCCATTGGGAAATTGAGAAAGCGTTTTATCACACCGATCTTGGTGTGGTCAGATGCTTTGAGGGCAGAGGAAAGATCTAGGGTCTAATATATTTTTTCAAAAAAAGAGTACCTGTCACTGCCTATTGCTATCATAGGGGATATTTACATTCCCTGCGATAACAATAAAAATGATAACTAAGAAAAAAAAATGGAAGGAACAGTTTAAAACTAAAATAAAAAAGCGTTGGTCTGGCGTCATATGTAAACAGCAATTGCACCATGCATGTGAGGTATCACCGCGAAGGTCAGATCGAGGGCAGTAATTTTAGCAGTAGACCTCCTCTGTGAATCTAATGTGGTAACCTGTAAAGGCTTTTAAAAATGTATGTAGTTTGTCTCCACTGCGTTTTTGTGCGCAATTTTAAAGCATGTCGTGTTTGGTATCCATGTACTCGGCCTAAGATCATATTTTTTATTTCATCAAAAATTTGAGCAATATAGTGTGTTTTAGTGCATTAAAATAAAAAAAAAGTGTATTTTTTCCACAAAAAATGCGTTTGAAAAATCGCTGCGCAAATACTGTGTGGAAAAAAAAAAATGCAACACCCACCATTTTAATCTGTATGGCCTTTGCTTTAACAATATATATAGTGTTTGGGGGTTCAACGTAATTTTCTTGCAAAAAAAAAATATGTTTTCATGTAAACAAAAAGTGTCAGAAAGGGCTTTGTCTTCAAGTGGTTAGAAGAGTGGGTGATGTGTGACATAAGCTTCTAAACGTTGTGCATAAAATGCCAGGACAGTTCACCCCCCCCCCAAATGACCCCAGTTTGGAAAGTAGACACCCCCAAGCTATTTGCTGAGAGCCATGTTGAGCCCATTAAATATTTTTATTTTTTTTTTGTCCCAAGAGATTGAATAATGAAGAAAAAAAATAATTTTTTTTTTTACAAAAAGTTGTCACTAAATGATATATTGCTCACACATGTCATGGGCATATGTGGAAATACACCCCAAAATACATTCTGTTGCTTCTCCTGAGTACGGGGATACCACATGTGTGGAATTTTTTGGGAGCCTAGCTGCGTACGGGACCCCAAAAACCAAGCACTGCCTTCAGGCTTTCTAAGGGTGTAATTTTTTTATTTCACTCCTCACTGCCAATCACAGTTTCGGAGGCCATGGAATGCCCAGATGGCACAAACCACCCCCAAATGACCCCATTTTGGAAAGTAGACACCCCAAGCTATTTGCTGAGAGGTACGGTGATTATTTTGCAGATCTCGCTTTTTGTCACAAAGTTTTGAAAATTGAAAAAAAAAAATTTTTTTCTTTACTTTCTTCATTTTCAAAAACACATGAGAGCTGTAAAATACTCACCATGCCTCTCAACAAATAGCTTGGGGTGTCTACTTTCCAAAATGGAGTCATTTTGGGGGGGGGGGTTTGTGCTATTTTGGCATTTTATGGCCTTCGAAACTGTGATAGGTAGTGAGGAGTGAAATCAAAAATTTGCACCCTTAGAAATCCTGAAGGCGGTGCTTGGGTTTCGGGGCCCCGTACACGGCTAGGCTGCCTAAAAGTCCCACACATGTGGTATTCCCGTACTCAGGAGAAGCAGGAAAATGTATTTTGGGGTGCAATTCCACATATAACCATGGCATGTGTGAGCAATATATCATTTAGCGACAAGTTTTTGTAAAACATTTTTCTTTTTTTTTTTGTCTTTATTCAATCACTTGGGACAAAAAAAAAAAATATTCAATGGGCTCAACATGCCTCTCAGCAAATAGCTTGGGTTGTCTACTTTCCAAAATGGGGTCATTGGGGGGGGTTTTGTGCCATCTTGGCATTTTTATGGCCTTCAAAACTGTGATAGGTAGTGATAGGTAGTGAGGAGTGAAATCAAAAATTTATGCCCTTAGAAATCCTGAAGGCGGTGCTTGGTTTTCGGGGTCCCGTATGCGGATAGGCTCCCAAAAAGTCCCACACATGTGGTATCCCCGTACTCAGGAGAAGCAGCAGAATGTATTTTGGGGTGTAATTCCACATATGCCCATGGCATGTGTGGGCAATATATAATTTAGTGACAACTTTGGGCAAAAAAAAAAATGTTTGTAATATTCCCGCAACTTGTGGCAAAATATAAAATATTCCATGGACTCAACATGCCTCTCAGCAAATAGCTTGGGGTGTCTACTTTCCAAAATAGGGCCATTTGGGGGGGGTTTTGTGCTATTTTGGCATTTTATGGCCTTCGAAACTGTGATAGGTAGTGAGGAGTGAAATCAAAAATTTGCACCCTTAGAAATCCTGAAGACGGTGCTTGGGTTTCGGGGCCCCGTACGCGGCTAGACTCCCAAAAAGTCCCACACATGTGGTAACCCCGTACTCAGGAGAAGCAGAAAAATGTATTTTGGGGTGCAATTCCACATATAACCATGGCATGTGTGAGCAATATATCATTTAGTGACAACTTTTTGAATAATTTTTTTTTTTTGTCTTTATTCAATCACTTGGGACTAAAAAAAAAAATATTTAATGGGCTCAACATGCCTCTCAGCAAATAGCTTGGGGTGTCTACTTTCCAAAATGGGGTCATTTGGGGGGGTTTTGTGCCATCTTGGCATTTTATGAATGAATGATTTGTATGGCGCTACAACTGCGAACTGAATCGCCTCAAGGCACTTGTCTGCTCTTGTTGGGATGCCACGTTTAGAAGAGGGGTGAGTCTTGAGTTTTTTCCTGAAGGCCTGATGGTTTTCTTCCAAGCGGATGTTGTTTGGTAGAGCGTTCCATAGCCGAGGTCCCTGTACTGCGAATCTTCGTTCTCCCTTCGATTTGTATCGGGCTTTGGGGATGAGAAGGAGATTTTGGTTTGTTGATCGAAGGCTGCGATTTGGTATGTATTTTTCTATTTTCTCACAAAGGTATTGAGGCGCATTTCCTTGTGTACATTTGTGGGTGAGGCAGAGGGTCTTGAATGTGATCCTGTCTTTTACCTTGAGCCAATGGAGGATCCTTAGGGATGGGGAGATGGATTCCCAGGGTTTCTTTCCGGTGACTAATCTTGCTGCTGTGTTTTGGACACTTTGAAGGCGCGCAATCTGGTAATCCGGTAATCCTATGTACAGGGAGTTTGCATAGTCGAGACGCGAATTGATGATCGTTCCTACTACTACCGCTTTTTCCTTTTCCGTGATGAAGGGGATGAGTCTGCGTAGCATGCGAAGGAGATGGTGGGATCCACTGATTATGGATCCTATTTGTGCCTCCATGGTCATCTCTGAATCAAAGATGACTCCGAGGCTTTTGGCTTTTGTGCTTGGGATGATGGTCTGTCCCAGGATGGTTGGTGGTGTCCAAGGGGTCTTTGTCTTTTTCCTTGAGTTTGCGTCGAGGAGCAGTAGTTCTGTTTTTGATCCATTTAGTTTGAGGGAGCTAGTGGTCATCCAGTCATCTATCAATGTGAGACATTTTCCTAGTTCCTGGTATTGGTCTTTTTGTCCGGTGATCCGGAAATACAGTTGAGTGTCGTCCGCGTATGAGTGGAAGCACAGATCAAATTTGCTAATAATTTTGAAGAGTGGCCGGATGTAAATGTTGAAGAGTACTGGTGACAATGGTGATCCTTGAGGGACTCCATAAGTGATTGCCCGGGTTTCCGATGTGAAGGCTCCTAACTTCACTGTCTGTGACCGGTTTCCTAAGAAGGAAGCGAACCATGGAAGATCTACATCTGTAACTCCTGCCCCTTCCTTGAGGCGGATGAGAAGCGTGTTGTGGTCCACTGTGTCGAACGCCGCACTAAGATCCAGCAATACCAGAAGACACGATTCTCCATCATCCGCTGCTTCTAGGGCATCATCCCATATTTTCAGAAGTGCCGTTTCTGTGCCATGGCCTGGGCGGAAGCCCGATTGTAGTGGGTCCAGGAGCTTGTGTGTGTCCAGATGAAGTTGAAGCTGTTGTACTACTGCTTTCTCCATAATTTTGGAAATGGTGTTCAGGCTTGTTACCGGTCTGTGATTGTTCGGATCTTTGGGGTCGAGGTTGGGTTTCTTTAACGATGCCTTGCTTGAGGGAATTCGGAACCAATCCTTCTTTGAACGACTGATTTACTAGGTGTGTAATAGCGGGGGCCAGAATGTCGGAGCATTCTTTCAAGAGTTTTGTGGGGATGATGTCGTTTAGTGATGTGCTGTCTCGGAGGCTCTTGATGACGTTTTTGGTTTCATCCACGGTGATCGGGGTAAGTGAAAAATGTGGTGCTTGTGCGCTGTGGATGTAAAATTCCTTACCTGGGTTGAGTTGAGTAGAGTTGGTTGTTGTTTTTTTTTTGTTGAATTATTTTATGAATGTTGACTATTTTGTTGATGAAAAAAAAATCGGATAATTTGTTGCAGTATTCTTGAGTTTCGTTTCCTAGGGGCTCAAGGCAGGTGGGGTTCATAGTCTGGGCGACTAGTTTGAAAAGTTCCCGTGGTCGGTTGACGGCTTTTGAGAGGGTGTTTGAGACATATTCTTTTTTTGCTGTGAAAATTGCTTTATGATATCTCTTGGTGAGTATTCTGTATTTTGTGTGATTTTCCTTTGTGGTGTTTCTTCTCCAGGCTCTTTCTGCTCTTCTGTGTTCCCGTTTCAGTAGAGTAAGCGTGCCATTAAACCATCCAGAATTTTTCTTGCGGATGGGTGCTCGATGTTTTGGGGCGACTGCATCTGCTGTTTGTAGAAGTGCCCTGTTTATGAAGCTGAGTGTTCGTTCTGTTGAGTGGTTTTGATTCAGTGTAGCCATTTTGTATGTTAGTGTGGTTTTGAAAATTTCCGAGTGTAGTTTCTTCTGCGATCTAATCCAGTGTGTTGTTGCCGCCGGGTTTGGTTTTTGCAGGAAGATGTTGGTGGCGATCTCAAATTTGATAGCGTGGTGGTCTGACCATGATAGCGCTATGTTGTCTCGAATGCTGATGTCCGTATTTTGCTTGAAGATGAGGTCCAGGATGTGACCTGACCCATGTGTGGGAGCCTTTACTAGTTGTTGGAGCCCTAGATCTTCCAGTTGATTGATGCAGGTGGTGGCGATGGGGTCTTCGGTGGAGTTCGCCCAGAGGTTGAAATCTCCGAGTACCAGAACCTTGTTGTTTTTCAGGGTGTGTGCCGAGATGAATTCCGTGAGTGGTATCGGTAGGTTTGTGTTTGGTCCTGGTGGTCTGTAGCATAGCAGCATGTGGATGGTTTCTTGTGGTGTGGTTTGCATCTGTAGAGTAAGTGTCTCCATAAAAGTTGCTGTGTTCTGTACCGTAGGTTTGACGAGCGCTAGATGAGCTTTGAAGATCACAGCTAGGCCTCCTCCTTTTTTTCCTTTCCTATGCTCGGTTAGAATCCTGTAGTTTTCTGGCACTAATTCTGTTAGGATGGTGTTGCAGTCGGGTGTTAGCCAGCTTTCCGTGATGAAGAGGCAATCTATGTTGTTTTGTGTGATGAAGTCATGGATTTCGTGCCTGTGCTTGACCGCCGATCTGGTGTTAATCAAGGCGCATGCTAACTGTTGCGGTTGAGTTGTAGTCTTCTTATGTTTGATCGTTGCTTGTGGATTGATCCTTAGTAGTCGTTCTTTTTGTAATATTTTTTGAATGTCGGTCGGTAGAGTTGCAGTCAAATTTCTTAGTCTGCGGAGTGACTCTGCTGAGTATTTGAAATTGCACATGTTGAGGTGCTCCAAAAAATTTTTTCCCTGCTGTGGGCGAGATGATGCGTTGAAAAAAGTGGATGCCTTTGTTGAGGCGATAACGGTCTTGCGCAAGCTGGTTGAAGATGTTGCGGATCTGTGGGAAACCCTGTAGACCTACACCCTCCCTCCCGTTGATCCAGAGGAAGGCGAAAAACCCCTACTAGCGCGGCCAATTGCTATTGCAGAGGAAAAAATTCCTTCCTGACCCCCCGAGGGGCGGTCGGACGTTGGTCCCTGGATCAACTGCTAATGGTGGTCCCCTGCGATACTTACCAGAATATTTACCTTACCGGGTTGCTCAAATGATGGGGATAGGGTGAATCCTGATGTTGATCACCTGGGGAAGAAGAGGCGGCTATATGGTGATGCTGATGATACTGGTGTGTGCTGTTAAAAAACTTGTGGTTAAAACTGGCTGGTCTGGGTGTATACTGTAATTAAAAGCCTTGCAAAAACTTGGTTAAAAACGTTGGTTAAAAACAATTAAAACAAGCAATTAGACTGTTGTCTAACCACTTGTGGTTAAAAACCTGCATTTTAAAATAACTTGGCCGGTCTGGGTGTACCAAGATGGCCGCCGTACTATGTAGAAGCAGGTGAAGTGCTGTGGATTTGGGTGTACCAAGATGGCCGCCGGACTAGGCCCGAGCTGCGGCCTGTCCTAGCCCTGACGGCTCCCAGTTCTTCCGTGAGTGTTTGGTGGGCGCTGAAGGGCTTGGAGGGGGGGGGGGGGAGGCTCGCCTCAGCCCTGTTGAGCCGAAAAAGAGGGCTAGAGAGGTGATTGGGGAGGCGGATGGCCGGCTTCGGCCGGGACTAGGCCGGGGACTCTCCTAGTTTCTGATGCCCAATGGGCAGATGGGCCGGCGCGGAGAAAGAAAGGCCCTTAGAAATCCTGAAAGCGGTGCTTGGTTTTCAGGGTCCCGTATGCGGATAGGCTCCCAAAAAGTCCCACACATGTGGTATCCCGTACTCAGGAGAAGCAGCAGAAATGTATTTTGGGGTGTAATTCCACATATGCCCATGGCATGTGTGGGCAATATATAATTTAGTGACAACTTTGGGCAAAAAAAAAAAATGTTTGTAATATTCCCGCAACTTGTGGCAAAATATAAAATATTCCATGGACTCAACATGCCTCTCAGCAAATAGCTTGGGGGTGTCTACTTTCCACAATGGGGCCATTTGGGGGGGTCTTGTGCTATTTTGGCATTTTATGGCCTTCGAAACTGTGATAGGTAGTGAGGAGTGAAATCAAAAATTTGCACCCTTAGAAATCCTGAAGGCGGTGCTTGGGTTTCGGGGCACCTACGCGGCTAGGCTCCCAAAAAGTCCCACACATGTGGTATCCCCGTACTCAGGAGAAGCAGAAAAATGTATTTTGGGGTGCAATTCCAAATATAACCATGGCATGTGTGAGCAATATATCATTTAGTGACAACTTTTTGAATACATTTTTTTTTTTTCTGTCTTTATTCAATCACTTGGGACTAAAAAAATAAATATTCAATGGGCGCAACATGCCTCTCAGCAAATAGCTTGGGGTGTCTACTTTCCAAAATGGGGTAATTTGGGGGGGTTTTGTGCTATTTTGGCATTTTATAGCCTTCGAAACTGTGATAGGTAGTGAGGAGTGAAATCAAAAATTTGCACCTTAGAAATCCTGAAGGTGGTGATTGGTTTTCGGGGGCCCCGTACACAGCTAGGCTCCCAAAAAGTTCCACACATGTGGTATCCCCATACTCAGGAGAAGCAGCAAAATGTATTTTGGGGTGCATCTCCACATATAACCATGGCATGTGTGAGCAATATATCATTTAGTGACAACTTTTTTTTTTTTT